>VZDJ01000149.1:1407226-1451659 GCA_008694505.1 Cyanoderma ruficeps | reverse complement strand
AAAAAAAAAAAAGGGAAAAAAAGAGAAGAAAGAAAGAGAGAGAGAGAAAATGCAAAATCAATAGGCCTGACTCCTACACTAATGGAAAGTGAAGGGTATGGAGGAGCACCAGAGTGCTCACTATGGCACTATGGCCGCTGTGAAAATGTTTCTTTCAAGGGTGAATTCAGAGAGGCTGATGAAGTGTTGACTTCCAGTCAACAGCTTTATTCACCAAGATAAGAGAAAAATCAGTGCAAAAGATCTTCCCTTTTTCGTGAGAAGAGGCCTCAATTTACAGTTATTTTCTGAAAAATTAAAAATTATATAGAAAAAAAATTAAGCGGAAAAATGCAGCATTTCTGAGAAGAATAAAGGATCCTCACACCAGGTATATTTTTTCTATTTTCCGTCACAATTCTTTTGTTAGTTTCCACCTTGCAAAGCCATGCTTGTGTGAGCAAGAGAGAAAAAATCACCTTCTTTTACACTTGAGCATGTTTCTTGTTTGGCATTCCTTTTTGTTGAAGTGCAGGTGTCAGCAAAGAAGTTTTTGTGCTCAGTAAATCCACTACAGGACACAGAAATTTGTTCACACTGGCCAAAGTTTAAAGTAAGCTTTCTTGCCAGTCTTATTTTAGGGCAGAACAATGTATTATTTTTTTAAGAGCTCTGACTTCAGCATGGTCTCGGCAGATACCCTTTGACAAATTCATATATTTGGCTTATCACTGATTTTAACCCCAGATCTGTGGTAATAATTTCGGAGATCTAGATTAGGGCAGTGGTTTTTTTGAGACTGGGTATTACTGACGCTGTTTTGCCAGAGTCTACATCACACATTTTTCAACATACATTTTTCAATGCTAAATAATAATGGGTTCAGGTAGGTATTTATTCTGGATGTACTGATGTTGAATACAAACACAAAACTGGCTCCGAAGTTCATAGGATCTTCTTTTGTTTCTACCCAATCCAAAAAGTTAGAAGAGAATATCTGTGTATCTATTATTCCTTTAGCAGTAAGATCCAGTCTCCAAACTCTACCTGAACAACAAAAATAGTGTTTTATTTATTTAAAAACATCTTTGCCTTCCTTGCACCAGGACTTGGTTCTTCTCCCATACCTGTGTTCATGCTGTGTAGCTTTATGGTGGGGCATTTTCTTTGTTCCTGAATTTACCAAAAAATTATTAAAAAACACACATTGAACCAAAGCTACATGTCTCCCTGCATGAGACCCTTCCAACATCACATCTCTCATTTTATCTTCCATCTGCTCCTTTGAATTCTCCTCTTGGCACATTATGCAATTTACAGTTCAGGTTTCCTGTGATGGAGATCATGTTGTGTGGAAATTATTATTAAAGCAGCATGCTGGCCTCCAGTCATGCTGAACAGGGTACTATAGACTTATATGCAAATAAATACTAGGAAAAAAGCAGTTAATTCTTTTATAGGGCCTGTAATGAAGTCAGTTATTTGCACCAAGAACTGTATGACCTTGGTCCTTTGCAGTTTTATTCATTATGATGTATTTTCTATGAAACTCTGGCTATTGAATCCTTCTCGTCTAATTTCAAACTAAAGACTTTTAATATTGGTGTCTCAGTGTTTTAAGACGTGATGCCCAATCTTGATGTTTTTATTATAAAGTTGCCATCAGCTTCATTGCCCAGAAAGGATGGCAGGACAATCTTTTCAACTGTCACACTAAACAATTTGCCTAAACTTACAAAATACTTGGGAAAGCACTGAAAATTGTAGGATTCATATTTATGCTGAAGTTTTAGGGTTTAAAAGTCTCTGGGGTTTCCTGTGCATTTCTTTAACTTGCCAGCATGTGTTTCTACAAGGCAAAGTGGACAGTCTGTGTGCAATTGCCTGGCAACAGACAAGCTGGTTAAAGTTATTTTGGGGTTAAAAATGGCAAATACTGTCACAGAAAGCTCATGCACTAAGGTTAGTGTCTGATATTACAGGACTGAATAGAGTTGGGGTTTATTTGTCTCAACTACTATTTTCTAATCTGCTTGGAGCATTTTTATTGCCTTTTGAATTTTTTTATTTGCTGTTGGATGTTGCATATTGAATATTTTCAAGTGGTGTGGTACAGATAAAATACCACATGGGGAGACCTAATCCAGCCTCCTGTACCAGTCTAGAACCAGCAAACACTCTGTGAACATCTGAGCTTTTATTGTGGTTTTTTTTCTCCCCCAGGTGGGAGAATAGCCATAAAATAAAAAATATTACCACCATTATTACTTTGCAGTGTGGTATGTGGAGTTGTTTTAAAATTCCACATTCACAAAAAAACAGGTAGTAAAATTTCCCTTAAAACACACAAAACAACCAAGTGAAACAGCTTCAGGCAAGTGGCTAAAATATGAAAAGATGAAATTGTTTGGCTTGAAAGGCAAAGCTTTCTATCTGTGACTATGGGGATTTCCCAGGTAGGTTTTTGCATGCACAATAACAGATTCTAGCAGGTACCTACTTCTATAACTGTATTTGATATTATTTTTTTTAGCATTTTATTTTAAGATTATTAATCTTTTTTGCTAAAGAGTTGGTCTTTGACACTTTAAGAGGCAAAGATTTTTCACTGCTTTGCATCCTTACCCACTTTCACCTTTTTGAGTACACTTATTTTTTGGACACCAAAGTGCCAGGGGCACCTTCTCATTATATTCTCTGCTCTTTTGGAGCATTCACGTATTCTCAAAGCTGCATATGGCATGGTGTGTGTGTAAAACTGTGTGATATTTCAAGCCATGGCAGACTACTCCTTGTTTCAGAATTACAACTTTCAGTAATGTTGTGCCTTTGGCAGCACTGGAATCCTTGGCAAGAACTGGAGCTGACTAAGAACTCAAGAATTGCTTTAAAACTAAATTTCTTTGCACTATTTTCCATAAGAAAGATTATTCTGCCAAATACCAGGGCACTCCTACCTTGCTCTAGAGAGGTGTAAACAGGAAGGCACTTACCAAAAAAACAAACAAAAAAACCACCACCCCACAAAAACCAAATAAACAATAAAAACCAACCAAAACCCCCAAATCTAATCTTGTCTTCTACAAAATGTAGTATTTCACCTAAATAATGTTTTTATTTGACATTTAAACATATTCTCATTCAGCACTGATGGCCCTGGTGATTGGCAAAAAAAGACCAGTGAGAATTAATTAGATGCCTTTATTAGAATTTCTAAGACTGTCATTTTAAGACACTAGTATTCTAAATTTTATTAATATGTGGCATTTTACTCAGATATCCCCTTTTCAGTTAGAATTTCTTTTTCTTGAAATAAAACAATGAAAAAAGAGTTAATTTTTCATAGGCTTTAAGTGCTTAAATCGATGTAAACCGGTGAAAAGTGATATATCTTCTCTACTAAGTGCCAAGGGCCATCTTTAGGGTTTCTTAATTAATATATTTGTTTTCCATTGAATATCTGTCACCCAAGCAGAGTTTCATCAGTTCATGGAGAGTTATCTTCTCTATGCACTGGTGAGGGGCCCAGTATGCTCCTTCTGGCTTTCTTTTTGTTCATTTTTGTTTGTTCTTTTATGCCTTTTTTATCCCTTTTTTTGGGATGTTTGTTGCAGTTTTTGGGGGGTTTTTTGTTTTGCCTTTTTTTTTTTCCTCAGGAATGACTGTGAAAACAGCTTGGCCAGCTGAAGCAGGAAGGAAGCAAATGCTGCTGCTCCAAGGGCCTGTAGATGCTGAATTCTGTCAGATGTGTAGAGAGGGAAGAGACAGGATTCTTAGGCACATATTTTCAGTGAAACATCTGTACCATTAAAATCACATTCTTAATGACTACAGCTGAGATTTTGGGAAGTCAGTCAGTCTTCCTTGCATGCAGGTCCTCTGAGACCCCTGAGATTTGTTGCTGGGCAGAATATAATTTATTTTTGAGGTTGCATTCAGAAAAATGCTATTTGCTCTTGGAGCTTGCTGTTCATTTGGATAATTCTGTGGACCTCCTGTACAAAATTTCCATAGGGATAATGCCGTATATATCTAAGTTTATTCTTTTTATATGTCTTACATTTTATATGAATGTTAAAAAAATATTTCCCATTAATAATACTTAACACATTATATTAAGCTTTAATATAATGCAAAGCTAGAAAGCTAGTATAATGTGTCATAAGATATAACATAGCATAACAGGCTGTTACGCTGGATCTGCCTAAACTGAGATATTTATGCTTCAAAATTCAGATTCTTTTTCCCAGACCTGTTAAGATTTCTGCCATTATAACAAAAAGAATCAGGAGTCTGGCATAGATATTAAGATACTGTCCAAGCATTGCCTTTCTGCATTATCTCTCTTAAGCTAATGCTGGACGACATGTATCCTGGTATAGGCTTTCCAAACCTGCCCATGTCTTCTTGAGTTTTTTTAATCCCACTTATGTCATGCAGCATTATTCACCCCTAAGAAAAACAAAATTAAGTTTTCATAAGTGAACATCAGATTTTTTTTCCAAAGAAGATAAAATCCAACATTTCTCCTGCCATATATCTTATTATATTTTGTCAGTGATACATTAAAAGGGGAAGAAATATGTTATGGAAAATGCTTTAAAGCTGTAGAGTAATTTACAGTTTAAGGTTATGCAGTGCTGTTATCCAGCCATGACTTGGGGATGTCTGTGGCTTTTTTGGGGGCCCTTTTTTGTTAAATTACTGGCTCCTCTTTGGGAGTCAGGAGGAGGATGCCAGGTTGATGGGGACCCACCACCCACAGCAGTGAGTCACCAGCTTCTGACAGCTCAGCTGAGCAAGGCAACTCCGTCTTACTCCCTCTCCACTCCTCTGAAACAAGCAAAAAGTAGATTACAGATAATTACCCCGGGAATGAGTCACTATATAAATAACTTTTTAAAATAACTGTTTTAAATCACTGCTGATGGAAAAAAAAGAAAAAAAAAAGAAAAAGAAAAAAAAAGAAAAAAGTGGTGTCATGTAGGAAATTTTTGGTGTGGTAATTTAGTGCATTTCCTTAAGAAATGGAAAGCAGAGTGCTGATACTGCATTTGAGCTGGTATGATAAATCAAAAGTAGATATATTTTTTGACTACTCAAGATCTAACTGAAGGCTGTTTTTTTAAACATGGTTTATTTATCTAAAGGGAGGTAAAAATATCCTGTCACAAAAAGCAAGAGATTAAGTTAATTTAATTTTTTTCTAGAAGTCTGCATGAATCCCAAACAAGCTCATAAATGCATTTTCATCTCCATTTTTAATGCTCATCTTTAATTTCTGTCTAGGATTAAGAAGTACAGTATTGACAATAGAATAAGGTCTTTTTGCAAAAGCAATTCTCACTAACTCTAACTGAGAAAAGAAAAGAACATAGTCTATTTCTGGATGATCTTAAACCAGCAATCAAATAGCCAAAATTAATTAAATCAACAGAAAAGTAACATTATTGGCACAGCTGTCTTGGTATCTGAGTCGTATATTCAGCTGAGATTCAGCTATCCTGTTTTATTTAGATGTATACCTAAGTGCAGAGTGGTCCCTCTGAAACAACCATCAGAGTAATAACAGAATCCAGCTTTGAATTGCTAATGCTGCTATTCATCCCAATAATTAAGTCTCAGAATATTATTCAAATAGCAGTCTGAAGGAAATGGTTACTGGAATAAATATTCCTTGTATAATTGGACAATTTTGTTTAACCAGTTTTAAAGCAGAGTCTCCAGTACTCTGAATTATTTTTCATTCAAGCAGCTGTAGAGCTGGAAGCTAATATTGATTTGGGGCATTTGTAAAATTTCGACTTCCAGCTTTCATGTTCTGTTCTGTCTGTGTAGTTGCCTCTTCCCTGGTACCTTGAGAAATTGCAACCTACTTTATTGACTTAATTTGCAGTTTATTTACTTCAGATTAGGTTTTTCTAAGATTTAAATATTCCAAATATTCTGGTTTGGGGGTTTGTTGTTGTTGTTTTTGTGGGGGTTGGGGGAGTGGGGTTCTTTGACCTTTTTCTTAATTGGTCAGTTGGTTTCTTTAGTTTTCAGGTTTTCTTTTTCATATGTGTTTATAATCATCTGTCATGTTGTTGGATTAATGATTTAGCTGATTAAGTTAAAAACAGTGGTATGATATTTTCCCTCTTTTCATTGCCTTGAAATCCTTTACTACCACAAACACATTTTATTTAAATTTAGTTTAAGTGGTAAAGGAACATATTAAAAGCTTGATGTGATTCTTATGTATGTACACTGCATAACAGATTAATGTAATTTCAAAACACAAGATCAGATGTTAAATAAGGAGTTACAGAAGGCAAGGCTCTGCCAAGTACCATGTTTTGGCCATTTTAAATGATGTCTGGCATAATGTTATATTGTTTCTGTGTAGCCTTCTTCAGATTTATCTGAATGCCAAACTTCAGAAACAAAAATCACCTGTTTATTTCCAATGGCTGTGGTTAGAGACAAGATGGTTGGCTGGTGTTTGAGAGAGTAATTCATTATTTCCTCTCGATTAGATTTGACAGTCCCCAAAAGGACACCATGCTACTCTGCAATTAGGAGTAAGTGATGTGTTCAGCACTGGTTGTCACATACGGTTGCATACGGAGTATTGTGCAGAATTAACCAAGGTTTATGGCCTCTCTCAGTTTCACTTGGTGTCTGTTAACAGTTTTTTGCCAAAAAAAGGGAAGATCTCCCTGCTCCTCTCCTAGTTTCTCCCTGCATAAAACATGGAGTGATAGCAAAAGAAAAAAATAAAAGTCAATTTACCAAGTGTGGTGGTGGTCTTTGAGGAAATGTTTGAAAGTTTTATCCATGCCATGTGCAAACTCTGTCAGGGTGGATCAATGCCTGCCGTGGGTGAAGGAGGCTTGTTTGAACTGGTTCTGCAAGAAATCAAAACAGGAGGAGCTTCCATTTCAACTGGTAGCAGGCAGTCGTTAAAAAAGAAAAAGTGAAAGTATGGATACGTGTGTTTAATATCTCAAGAGGGCCTCTATATCACATTTATGGAGAGTTCTCTCACTTCTAGGTTCTTTTGCAGTATCCAAGTGAGAAACACTTGAATTCAGCTTTTGCTGTCATCCAAAAGTTTTTCAAGGCTGTGAGGAGACCATTTTTGTGATGCATGTGTATATAAACCACACTGACTAAAAGAAGAGAAAGAACTAGGGCACTGGTGTACTTTTAAAATGCACTTTTGCTGGGAATATGTCAGTTTCCCTCTTTTGAATGTGAGGGTAATAGATAGTCCAGAACCATCAGTGCTTTTTGATGGTAACTTAAGGCAATTTAATGGTTATCTGTCAACAAAAGGGAGAGGTGAAGACAAGATTTCTTTTGCTTTTCCCAGAAAAATAAACATCTGGAATGGAGAGCCCAGTGGGTAACTGTGTCCCTGACAGACACACACTCACACACTACCCACCCCAAAACTGTCACTTTGGCTCTCTAAGTCCTCAGTTTCAGAATCAGCAATTCCCACCAGTCTGAGAAGAAACTGTATGGAACAGAAGGGGTGGAGGATTATGAGAATGTTTTTCCTTATATATGTTTGCTTTTATATTAAGAAAATGTAAATAATACAACCATTAGTTTTACATGGCTTTCTTCATTTGTATTTTTTCTCTTTTTCTCTCTCTCTCTTTCCTTTCCTTCCTCTTCCCATTCCCTGTGCCTGCCTCCCTCCCCACTCCTGACTCCTTTTTGCACAGCCTCCATTGAAGAGGACCCAACTTCAGCAGGTATGAATTATTTAAATTACATCTGCACTGTGGTAACCATGTCTTGAGAGCTACCTTTAGTAAAATCATTTTAGCCTTTTTCATTTTGTGTATAACTTAGTAAACAGACTTATCACAGTTGGGATCTATCCTCTTCTGTCTGTCCCTCCCCCTTCTTTTTTTCTTCTTTCCCTCAGCTTGGAGTCAGTAGGACACATAATCTTCTTGTAACACTTAAAAATATCAATTCCATATTCCTCCCTTCTTCCATGCTTAAACTGGCACTTCAAACTTCAGAAAACAAAATTAGTCAATCACGAGTTGGAAAAAAATATAAATCTGTTATTTTATTTTTTTAATGTTGCATTTTTCACTGTCTGTATGCTGGGAAAACTCAGTCACCTGGATGATGTCCTGAAACTGACATCCTTTAAAGACCTGAAACAAGCAGTGCAGGAAGGGAAAAGAAAGGCAGCAGATGCAGAAGCATCCTGCTCAAAGAAAACATTCTCCAAATGATGGCTTGGGTATCTGCTCAGAGAACTTTTATTTCCATTGACAAGCTGCCAAGCAGTGAGAATGGTTACCATCACAGTCATAAAAATTAGTTTAGGAGCTCCCAGAGAGACACAAACGCATCGTGTTTATGTTATTGTGAAGATTAACTATTTCTAATTAATTGGCAATCCATTAGCTGGGGAGTGTTTAAAGAAAAAAGAAGACAGTGTACCAGAGAAGAATGCCACTGAGCAGCCTAACATATTTGAAATGGCACTAAGTTGTGCAAACTCAGTGAGCTAAAACATCCAACAAATGGGGAATCGCTTTATAGTGGCTTGTTAAAAGAAGGAAAGGTCTCCAGAGGAGCAAAAGAGAAAAGGTGAGGAAAGTGAATGAAGAGAGGAAGATGGCGAGGAAGGATTGAACACTGTTTACAACGTTAACCTACAACTTGGGAGCAATATAAGTAATTAGGATACAGCAGAGAATAATAAATGAAAGGACAGAGAACAAAGCCAAGAGTAGAATGTGACAGAGGGAGAGTAGTTAAGACAAGAACTGAATACAGAAAGAAGCAAAAGGGAGCTTTAAACATGAATGTAGCAGCCAAATTAGCAGGAAGCAGGACTGAGACGAGAAATAACACTGCAAAAGGGAGAAAAAAGGAATTTTGGGAAAAAAATTGTGGAGTACTCACACATCTCATAGATTATGCATTATAATTACTAAACATTAACTTTCAACTCTATGTTTCTTGAGAAATCTGTCAGTCTTGAAGTTTTCATGGAAGGTGTTTTAGCAGAAACCTACTGCAGCCATTCGATAGAAACATTCGAGAAAAAAGGATGGGGTTCTTAAAATAAGAATGAACAACACTCCCAGCATTTTTCCCTTTAGGGAAATAGTTTAGATCCATACTTTTTTAGAGCATCTCCCGAAGACGTGGCCTCCCTCTTTGACTACCACTGCTGTTTTTGTGAGAACCCCTAACTGTGAAATGGCCAAGCTACCCAGATACATCAGCTGAAAATGGTCAAGTGGAGGGAAGTGGAATTTATAACACAGCCACGTGGGCTGCACTACAGATATGATTTATAGTAAGAGAAAAATCCATGTATAAAGAGCAACCTGACATTAATTTCTATCTTAAAACTTTGGAACCAATGCTAGCTCTTCAAATGCTTCATAATTTATATTTACTATTGATTTTGCTGTAAGATATGACCAGATGCTGCTGTTTTGAAAATAACAGATTAGTGCTGCACTCTTACAGGATTGTTTTAATACAACTTATTTCTCAGTTTGTATTGGCATTTGTAAAACCGTAGGTTCTGCTTTAAGCAGATTCCCATCCCTCAGGGTAGAAATGCAGTCATGGAGTTTGGAAGTTGCAGGGGTGCAGAAAAATAAATAGAAATTGCATTCAAGACCTCATGCACTCACCTAGAGCCTTTCAGTGACATGTGCCTGGTAGAGGCAGTTTTACCCAATACCAGATTTTGTACTTTTCCACAAAAAAGCACTTCAAGTTTCCTGCAGGTCATGAAATTTATGTAATCATTATTCATGCACATAGTACTTTTCCAACAAATGCCCTCATTTATGAAAGAACATGGGGTAGGATAAATTGCATCTAATATTTTTATGAGGACTGTAAACATTATTTCAACACTTTATGAAAATTGAAAATTTTTAATTGAGCTGTGATCAGGACCAAAACTAACATTTTCTTTTCTGTTTAATCAAAGGGATAAAACATTGCTATTTTCCATACTCTGCTTTTTTGGGTAGGGTCTAGGCATTTGCCAATGCCACCTGTGAGGGATCATGTAGACGCAAACTTACTAAAATTGTACTTTGACTGTGGTTACCAGCAAGTTGAAGATTAATAATCCTGCAATACTAAGTGCCCTGTAGTTATCTCTCTATATAAATGGTATTTCACTGGAGCTCCTTCAGCTTCAGAATACTTCAGATTAATGAACTCTAAGTATAACCCATTGTTTTTCATCCAAGTTTCTTTATAAGCAAGCAAGGAGTCTTTCCAGATATGCCTCAAAGTTTCAGCAAAGTTTTCCTTAGCAATGCCTCTGGGTAAGCATTGCTCTAGGTCTCTTTTTTCCTTCCAGTTAAATACCTATGATTTTATGTCATTGTAGACATCTAAACTCTATTTTGAGTCACTTTGCCATCATTCTTCATTTATTTTGTCTTATTTAAAATAAAATCTAATAAAATATTTAATTATAAATTATTTAATTATTTATCAGTTAAATAGTTTTACCAGAAGCTCACGCACCAAAACTAGGAAAATATCAGGAAAATTCTCTCTTCTCTGTATTTTTTTTATCCCATTCATATGTGACATGAGTCTTTGAAAATTTTTTACTGAGCCAGGAGGAGATTCCTTTGTTGATAACTGTTTTTAAAAACCTAATGTAGCAAGCCACTCCTGTTGGATGTCCTGCTGTTAGAAGCTTTGCATTCCAAAAATGTTTCCCCATGGTTTTATGGATTCCCCTCCATGTCTCCTCAAGGACCCTGGAGTACTTTCTACAATTATTAAAGATTAATTCTTCCAAGACCTATTGAGATAGAGCTCAGCATAGCATGCAGCAGTTTGTTCACTTCTCTCCACACAGTGATTTTGACAGAGGTAATAAATACATCTCCTTTGAGATCATCACTTAACTGGAGCTATTCCTTGCCTCTGCCATTGTTCTGTTTTGTTTTGGTTTTTAATTATAATGCTTTAGAAAACTGGCAATTTTGTCTTTGCATTCTGTCTATATAACACATGCAAACACATTTACAGATTAATGGTAATAAATTCTCTTTTTCAGTGTGAGTTTTGCTATTGTCTTAATTAAGTTTAGATGTTGTAGAGATTAAAGATTCCCTATACGACAGCGCCTCCTTCTTCAAAGACATAAGTAAAAATAATCCCTTCAACAACCTTGTGGCAGAGTATGTAAGCTGCACTGAATATTGGTGTATTTATTTTTTTCCCCCAGAAAATTACATTACCCTTCCAAAAATCCCTGTGATATCTAACTGTTCCCTCTTTATTTAGAATTTCAACTTATTTAAAAGTTATTTTAGCATGTTTTTCCTAAAGGAGTAAATAACATAGGGGGGGAATCACTTTTGAGAAAGAATAAAAGTTGAAAATGCTATATCAAATGAAAGAGACTTCTGCTGTAAAATTCTATAGAACTAAGTTTATTTCATTAAAGGAAATTAATGGAATTTTAGAAAGAATTAGATTGGAAGAGCACAAGTTCCAGGATGAAAGTTGCACTAGACATAATAATTACAGTTACCAAAATCATGAGAAATAGAGATCTAAAACTATTAAGACTTGTCCCTTACTCTAGGAGCATGGCTTTAGGCAATACATGAAATCTAAATTCCAGAATAAAAATCAAAACACAAGTCACATGCTTTTTTTTATTTCTGCTAGGAGAACTCCATGTTTCTTTGGTGCTTGTTTTCTTCCCTGCATCTCCTCTGTTTAAGAAACTTTTTAAAGAGGGACACCAAGACATATTGCCTCGGTATTTGTCTTTTTATTCACAGAATAAAAAAACCCCATGGTTTAGAGAAAGAAAATAGATTATAAAAGATGAAAAATTAAAGGTAATATAAATTATGTTGGTAAATAGATATTTCAAAGCTGGCTTGCTAGGCATAGCTTTGATAACTCTTAGGAGAGTATTTCTGGTGGAATTACTGGGTCCTCAGAAATAAAATTGTTCATGAGACATGTAGAGTTTAAAAAACTCCAAACAACAGAATGGAACTTGTACTATAAAAATGTTGTAAAAGAATTTGTTTTCTCTATCCAGATATTTTTGCATTCAAAAATTTGCCAGATTGTAATTTTTATAGATTTAAAACACTAGACATATTATTATTAATATCTCAGGTTTTGCCATGTACCAGTTTAATATTACTTTGATATTAAGAATATCAAATTTTCATGGTTTTGGTTTTTCATAACAATGTAAAGTAGGTCAGAAGGTTTCATTTGGCACCAATCTTAGATTTATATTACTTAGTTTAAAATCATTTTAATTTAGACAGCTTAAAAATAGGTAGATTTAGATAGGATACTGGGATTTAGATGGGATACTGTGAGGGTGGGGAGGCCCTGGCACAGGGTGCCCAGAGAAGCTGCAGCTGCCCCTGGATCCCTGGCAGTGTCCAAGGCCAGGTTGGACACTGGGGCTTGGAGCAGCCTGGGACAGTGGACGGTGTCCCTGCCATGGCAGGGAGGGCACTGGATGGGCTTTGAGGTCCCTCCCAGTCCAAACCAGTCTAGGGTTCTATAATTCAAATATTAGCTAAGTCTTGAATGGATGAGTTTTTTAGTCAACTTTTCCTTGTCTTTCATTTCTTCATTTTTTCAATTTTTTTCATTTTCATGTCAGAAAATGCTTGTGCCATTTGGTGCTGCCTGGCTAATCCAAGAGCAGTTGACATCCATTTGGTTAAAGTGCTGGGCATGTCCTTGGTTCTCAGAGAATGAGTCTATGACTTAAGATGAAAAACACTTGAGATGTACTGGCACTAACATTTACATGAAAATTATCCTTACGTCCTTATATAATAACTATACCACGTGTTTGTCCTTAATATATTTGGCTGATGTGGGTTTGAAACTGGAATTCACAAAGGGTCTCTCTTCCCCATGAAAATAATGCCCTAGAGGCTTTTATTGACTGGGGGGGGAAAAAAAAAAAAAAAGAAAAAGAAGTATCTTCTTCAGTGGGTACTATGATGAGTTTTGGACCTGGATGATCTTTTTGTTACCTTCCAACTGAAATCATTTTTTGATTCCATGATGATCAGAAAAGAGAAAATGAATGAGATATTTCTCTTTTTTTTTTTTAATTACTGAAATTGAACTTTCAAAATTAAAGCATGACATGTTTAATCTGCTTTCTGTGTCACCTCCAAAGCATCAAGGGTGTGTCTGGTCAAGTCTCACAGACTTCACTTTCCTGCCCACTGCACAGCAGGATCTGGAGTTGAGATTTAGCCACAGCTCCCAGGCTGTCTTTGGGGCCACAGTGATTTTACTGTGGTGTGGAAACTTCTTCCATTCCACACATTTCTACGAGGAAAATCATCTTTCAAAATTATTCCAAGGGAAAGGATTTGCCATTCCCCCAGGGACTGTATCACAGATTTACTGTCTTGCTGCGCTTGGTTTACACATTTGTAGCAATTCCTTTTCTTTTTTCTTCTGAAACTGCATATTTTATTTTTTCTGGTGCCTGGAGCTAGCTTACTAATTACTTTTCCATCTATTTCAAGCAAAATATAGACTAAACCAGAAAATTATATAAAGGTCATATTGAACCCCATTCTGATGGAAATGAAGCTTGTGCAGTAAAAATAGTTCTAGATGCCAGGTGGCACTGAAGGCTATTAGAGTAGCCTGTCACATTTAAAAGCTGGAAATCTTGCTTAGGTCAGGAATGAGAATTAATTAGTATTTTTAGCCTATCCCTTAGTGACTGTCCATCCATATATCATACAAATAATATAGTTTGGCAAAATCGCTCACTCCTTTTCAAGATTGACAAAAAAGGGAGCTAGGAGTTTGAAATTAGCCCGTAGGACTGGCAGCTGCCTGAGAAACTCATACATGGGCATTTTCCATAATCTGCATAGTTTCAGGGAGTGGTATTTGTGGTGGTTATAGAATATTCATCCCAGTGTACAAATAATGTGAGAGATCATCTTGTATTCCCTAAAACAGATACTGATTTATGCAATGAACTTTTCCTCCTGTCTGTTTTTTCCCTTTCTTACCTGAATTTTGAGGCAGAAGTTTTCCAAGATGAAGTTTTTCATGCCATTTGCCTCAGACTGAACTCAGCTCAGATCAAAGCCAGGTTGGATGGGGGTCTGAGAAACCTGGTTTAAGTGGAAGGTGTACCCCATGGCAGAGGGGGTTTAAAGCCCCTTCCAACCCCATTTCTATGATTCTGTGAAACCAGGTGAATACACAGTCTCTTGGTACCAGGTCTGTATCAACAGGGTAGTTTTACACAGGTGCAGCTGCTCCCATCTGGGAAGCAGTGTTCCCCAAAAAGAGGATTTGCAGGTGTCCAGTCCTTGCCAGAACAGATAAAAGGAGCAGGACTAGCTCTAGCTCTGGCCAGCTAAGAGAAGCAAATAAAAAAGCCAAAGATTATTATTTGGTATTTATTTCATCATCCTCTGGAGGGGGAGAAGGAATGAGAAGATGAACAAGCTACTGTTCTTGTTCCTGCAGGGATCTCAGTGGACCCTGCTGGTCCTTGAGTCCTCTGTACTCCTGAAAAGTAGAGTTAAAACACAGGAGAGTTGTGCAAAAAGAGCACTTTTTTGGGGGGAGAGATAAAACGTTTTGGAAGTGTACCACTTCAAGGAGCAAATTGTAGGTGGCACTGAGTGCTCTGGTCTGTTTGACAAGCTGGAGATTGGTCACAGGTTGGACTCCTGCTCTTGGATGTTTTTTCCAACCCCAGTGATTCTGGGATTCTGTGAAAAGGCTAAACATGACAGAGAAGGGTTGACAAAAACCTCTGCTGCTAGAAAGGACAGATTTTCACCCAAGAAGTGCTGAAAACCGAGACAAGAATTTCTTGGGGAAAGAAACTGACAGGCAAAAAAAATGGGATTAATGAGTTGAGCAGGGGCACAGAGGGAGTGGGTATGAGAGCAGAGACGCAGAGAGAAAGGGTGATCTGCATGGGGTTGGCTGCTGTTGCAAGGGTTGTTTCCCTCACACATTTCTGACTCCCTGTTCCAGCACACCCATGCTCTCCTGCTCTCCTTTGTGCTTGTGCTAGCACTGCACAGCTCTGTGTGGAGCAACATCAGGAGGCTGTTCCAGCTGAAAGGACCTCATCCATAATGCAATTTTCCTGATAGTGTCAGTGTTCACTTGGTTCAGCTCCTTGATATCTCTTGCCATGCAGTGGCATGTGTGCTCCCAAGCAGGAAGGGGAATTTGGTGGGAATGTGCATTGAAATTTGCAGTGAAGATGAAGAAATTGTATCCTCTGGTAAAATACTGGGATTATGTTTCACTAAAGCTTCCCATCCTGTCATTACATATACAGAAAGTAAAATAAAAAGAAGCAAACACTAATGAAAGCAAACCAAGCAGCATAAGTGGTTGATTGAGGATTTAGAAGCAGATTAACAAGCCCAATGAAAAGAGCTCTAATCAAAAAATAGCACCACAAGGAGGCTTACTTTATGCTTACTTTGGATTTAAACAGTCTTATGACCATCTTTAAAGCACTGGATCAACTGTGAAAACATAAAGAATACTGAGGAAGAAATTTCACTCCTTTACAGTGCAAATTTAAGTGATTTTAGTTGCCAAGACTTTGTATTGTACATCAATTGAGGAGACAAAAAAAACCATATTGAATAATGACCCATTTGTAGAAAAGCTGTTCCTGTTCAAAGAGGGTACAAGATAGCGCAGTTAAGAGCATAAAATCAGTATGCATTTAAAGATGCAAAGTGTATTTTTCATAGATAACAATCCACACCCTTCCATGCAGACATTTTAACCCAAATATTATTCACTATCATACTGTTTGAGTGGTGGAATATATGTTGTCAGTGCCTGTTTTGGCAGTTGTGCATTTGACACCAAATTGTACCAACATTCTTTGTTCTGTAGCCTTATTTTCAGGCAGCAGCTGAGCAACAAAATGGGGAGATGTCACCCCATCCTGAAATCCTCTTCAAGAGGGAAGAGTCCGATTTAACTCAGTCTTTGCAGCCAAAGGAAACAAACACAAACTTGTAGAGGATGAGTCTTTGCAGTTATCTAGATATTTAAAATAAAGACAGCAGCTACTGCTGTCTTTTTCTGCCATTGTCAGATGGCAATAAACTCTTAATTTAATAAATCCCTTTTTCTGGTTTCCACAGGAAAGAGCACAAGTGAATATTGAATTTGGTGTCTACACACGTATGAGTATGCACACATTTATGACTTGTCTCCTGAGGTTTCCAGGACCTCATTTTCTGTAAAGCTGTTGATTTCTTATTTTTAAAATTTTTCTTCATTTTATTATTCTATGGTATCTCTTTCCACAATACATATTTAGCATATTAAATGTTCTCTCCTTCAAATTTTTTCCAGGGTAAAAAATCTAGATCAATTTATAACCGTACTGATGCAAGATGCTGAAGGTCAGGGTGCCAATAATTCTAGCTATATAAAATAAACAAGAGTGGCTGTGAAGGGGCTTCCTGAAATCCAGTGATTTTCAGGTAGTAGTTGTACATACTTCTTCCTGACTATTTCAGTGTAAGATTTGTAGATTCTCAGCAAATTTAACCTGTGAGTCCTGAAAGTACCCTTGGCATGGCTGTAGTGCTCCAGTGCCATGCTTGAAAAAGGTAGCAGGAAAGACTTAAATTGGAAATACAATAAAATGAATAAATAAAGAAACAATAGAAAAAATAATCTAGTTAGAAAGAAATTGAAAAGTTTAAATATTGAAAGCCCTCCAGTTGTTGGGTGCAAATAAGCAAAAGAAGAAAAAGAAGCAAACGTCAATATTTTAATATTACAATCAACAAAATATTGCCACTGTAAGTTATTATTATTAATGAAATCCCTATGTTAGGATATTAATCAGCAGGATGAATGGGATATATCACTTTCTAATAACTTTCTTGGGAATGTCTATATTGCATAATCTCTACATTTTTTAAGTGGATTTATATGTTGAATAACGCAAGGAAAACCTTCTTTGAAACATTCAATAATGTACCTTGTATGTTTGTTGTCCTAGGATCTTTTTCTATCATTTCATATCTCTTGTCATTATATTAACTTATTTTTTATCAATAGCTCTTGTTTAGTAAAAAACAAGAAAATGAACAAAAAACTACCCTGACTTTTGGAAAAAAATATTATTAATTCTTACAGCCACACCTTTACAGTAATGAATATTTTATTATATCAGAGTGTTAAAAAAACTAAGCTTTAGCAGGTTAGATGGTTGCTAAAGAAAGCATGGAGGTGGTGCCAAGGGAAGCTCTCTGGCAGGTGGCAAAATAGAAAGAACATGGCTGAACTGAGAGAATTTAGTATTTCTGTTAAATTCAGCCTTCCTTGAGGCTGATTGTATAATCAGGGAAAGATGTGTATCTTGTATTTTGAGATCTTTAGTCTGTCATAGCTTGAACAGAGAAAAAAAATGTTGAAGGAGTATTTGGCCTTATTATTTTAATAAACAGGGAAATGTTGCTTGTCATTAATACTGGGCAAGATTAAACAGCCCTCTTTAAATTGTATCACTGAAAGAACGTAACAGGTTAAGTTCAGATGTATTTCTTATCATAAAGAGAATATAAATTGCTTTAGGGGCATGGAAATATCAAGCAAAGGCTTAAATGAGTTCACTCAGACAGGACCATGGGGATTTCTGCACATATACAGCAACTTCTTAGATGATTTCTTGCAGTAACAAATATGTACCACTTCGTTCACATCATTTTTTCTCATACATTGACTTTCCATATGGTAATGACTGTTTGCAAAAGCCAAGGCCTTGTTTTCTTTTGTGTTAGAAATGTGATAGTTTCTTTTTAGTGTGCATTATTTTGAAGTTGTACTAATGAAATTAATATATTCTTTGCTTTTTTCTACTGGAAATCTTTTAGATGAACTGTGCTTTACCTGAGAGCATGAATGTCTTTTATTAGGCTTGATAAAAGAATGATATGTGGCATTCAGCTTCCTGTATATAGAGTATGGTAGTAGTTAAAGAAATTATTTTGGAAATGATTTTTTTTGTATTTGTTCTTTTCTTTTTTTTTTTTCTTTTATATCAAAGTGTTGTCTCCAGTAGTGTTCTTTACAAATAAATGTGACTTCAAAACAAAATCGTGGCAAAAACATTTATGTAAGATCCACAGTACTGTAAAGCAATAAAATGCTAAATGCAGATTATCAAAGTGACTGAAGATAAGCAAAAGGCCAAAAGATTTCCCAGTCCAGTTCTAATTCAAGGGACAACTTCCACTGGGTGCCATGGGAATTGTAGCTGTGTGGCAACTGTTGGGATAAAAATAGCAATTATGAAATTGTAACATGTTCCAATTATGAACACAATTGAAATTTTAATCGTAACATGCTCACATTAATGTCCAGTTGTAAATTACTAAAAAATGTTAACATGAACTCTACCTTTATATACTTTGAAAGACATTTGTGTCAAATAACTTACAAAATGCCTTGGAATTCCGTAAGTTTTATTGGAATGGCTACAATAGCTACAATGAAGAAGGCACAACCCAAGAACAAAAAGGTCTGGGTAGAGATTTATATATTCAATTTGCCTGCAGCACTGTATTTTAACAAAGCATGAATTAACACTCTACAGTAATATTACAAGTCAGTGTTACAGCTCTTCATGAATTTCATTAGTTTTGACTTTTCAACAGAATTTCATCCTGTTGAAAAATCAGAACAGTTTATTTATTAATATCCACTAAGGAAAAGAGTAAGAGTATTTCAAAATCTTTCCATGTTGACCAAAAATGTCTCAATTTTTTTTTTTTAATCCAGCTTCCTAAAAGACAAAATATTTCTACTATTTTTTTTTCTGCAAAACAGTAATGGTGGCCTTTTATTTGCAAACAAAATACAAATCAAACATCCTGCCAGGTGTGGGTTCTGCTCTAACCTCCCTTGAGCAGGGCCAGGGAGAGAAGGTGTACAGCAATGTATTTCTCATCAGCTCTTGTTTCCATCTCAGGTTTTTCTAGCACAATACAGTCAATACAATATAATGTCCTAAGAAATTCAAAACAAGTGGGTTTTTTGCCTCAAACTGTTTAAGTCATGCAGTTGGATGTGTCTGGTGAGCTACCCACGATGCAGCCAAGGGTGCACACCAGGAAGAGCTCTGGGGCTCTGATGCCAAAAGATTTTTGCTTTTTATATGCTTTTTTCATATATTCATAGCTCTGTAGAGTAGTATTGTATAATTCTACAGTTTCTTCAGTGGGAAGCCAAAACAAGCGGGGGAATTACTTCATTGAATATCCTTCTAATTGGGGATTCTCATAAATTATGATAATCTGATGAACCGATAAAATAATGACCCATTTGTAGGAATGCTGTTCCTGTTCAAAGAGGATACAAGATGGCAAAGTTAAAAAGCTTAAAATAAGTGTGCATTTAAAAATGCTAAGTATATTTTCCATGAATAACAATCTCTTCCATGCAGACATTTTAACCAAAATATTATTCATTATTGTATGGTTTGAATGGTGGAATATATGTTCTCATATATGTATCATATGTGATGCAGGGTCAAAGCCCTGTATCATGTGTGCTTTCAGCCATAAATGCACCTGGAGAACCTTCAATAAGCAGTAATATCTTTTTATCATTTTAATCTTGTTTGGCTCTTTTAGGGGCTGTAAGGTAAGCTCTCCAGTGGAAGTCTGCCACAACATTCCCTAAAAGAATAAATTTCCCTGGCGAGTGCTGCATCTCATGCCCCAGCCCTCAAAGGAAAAATTTACCTCTGCTGAGAGCTACACTTGAACTCCTTATTACAAATTATTACAATTGTGTGTAATGACACAAGCAGGAATTTTAAGTTAAAGCATTGCTTATCATAAAACGCCAACCTGCAGTATTGCTGTGCAGGGTTTACTACCATTAACCACCAACATAAGTCAGTGCTTCCATCCAGGTGACACCGACTTCATGTCAACCACATTAATCACAAGCAATTAATTTCTATTTGTGCTGTGGGAGTAGCTGGTGCAAAAGAAGCATATCTCAAGTGATCCTGCTGTGCACCATCCAAACTGAAGGCTCATGACTGTAAACATGGGTTGTTATTTTAAACTGGGATTCTCAATCAGTGTAGGTTTCTGGGTTGACAAAAACCAATGTGGAGGACGAGTGGGAGATGAAGAGAAAAAAGAGAAGAATTGTCTAGCTAGGAAAGAAGAAAGATTCAATAGGATTTAGGGTTGTTTTTTTTTACATGGAAATAGGAGGGTTTGATGACAGCTTGGGAAAAAAAAGTGGAAGGGGAAAGGATATATTTCCTTTGCCCTACATCCTCAGGGAAATAAATGACTGGTGTGTAACTTGTCTATTTTCCCTGGTTTCTACCGTGGACAACTTTATGCCTGTTTGGACTATATATATTTCACATTTAGTGATTCTCTTTCATCACTTTTTAATAATATTTCATGTCCTGAGGATAACCACCCTCTGAGGTTCTCTTCTGCTGTTTCTGTGTCATTAATGCAACACTAGTAATTAGGACCTGACTCATACAAATATGAATAGCCTAGGTTTAAGCTGTGACATTTTTTAGTTCCCCCTGGAATCCTCAGCAAGAGGACTAACTGGATTTATTCTATTTGCTGTTATAATTAAGGTTCACATAATCTTTGCAGGGTTTTTTTTCATTTTCTAGTTATAGAGGCAAAAAAGGATAAGAAGTCCTGACCATTAACAGTCTAAAGTGCAGTGAAAGAATGAAAAATTACATCTTCAGAGATGATGACAAGAATTACAATGATAAAAATAACACTATTGCACAGAAATCCCAATGGTAAGTGAGGTTCTGCATTAGGTACCAAACAATATGTAGTCTCTTTATTGCTGGGTCTGTTTTGAGTGAACCATTACCAGTGCAGTAAACAGACATATGGATTTGTTCCAACTACATAGAAAATGGATTTGGAGAGTTTATTTTAATGCAGAATCTGTAGACATTAGCGTTGTCAGACTGCACTTTTGAACTAAATCTTCCAGACATCCCAGCCGAAATCTAATCTTTCTCCAAATATTTTAACATTAAAAATTCAAGTCTGCAGTCCTTCAGCAAAGTTTTTACAAAATGATTCTCTCTGTTTGCAGAAGGTGTTTCTTTTCTGTTTGCTGTTTTTCTCATAGATGATCCTCTTTCTGTCACTGACTTCTCTCGCTCTCTCTGACCCAGGTGTGGCATCTTGTTTGCTACACTCCTCTTGTGATTTACTTTGTCTCGTTAAAACCAGGTAAATTTTCCACCTTGCATTAGAAATATTTTCCAAATTTATTTTTCAGTTGATTCTGGTTTACAGCAATGATGCTACCTGAGTAGAAAGTTAAAGGAGGAAAATGCCGTGAAAATGTATTTTATGTAAATTGATCAGATGTTCTCTGGGAAGGTAAATTCCTCCTGTGAAAGGTGATGCAGAAATGCAGAACTGGTCTCACATTAACATTTGTTAAGGAGGTTTATGGGAGAGCTGGTGGGGGAAGAATACTGTGGGCATTATTCAGAAACATGTATTTAGGTGGCAAAGGGTACAAAGAGCTGAAAAACAGCATTGAAAATTGGCAAAGAAAGTTCTTAGTCTTGAAAGATGAGGAATATGAAGAGAAATAATGGAGGAGGACTTGGGGAAAATGTCTTGTAGTGCATTGAACACTTTCCTCAGCTTTTAGAGTATTTTTATGTCTCACCCTCTGTAAAATCACTACAGCACCTGTTACACTCACCATGCCTCAAATTTGGGTATAATTTGCCATCAAAGGCTTGGGTGAGAAGTTTAAGATTCTTAAGGAAAGGCATTGTATATCCATCAAGTATAAATCACATCTTTTCAGAAAATATTCTAGCTATTCAGCTCAGAAAAGCTTGGGAGTTGGCTGGACAATCAGGTTAAATTTCTTCCCTGTAGAAGGATTCTATGGAATAGAATTGGAGGGAAATGTGCAGCAATGACCCAAACGCATTTTGCACTCAGGGGGTGAACTTTATCTTTTGCTGCATCCAGATGGAAACACCTTGATCATCATAATCAGCACGCTCCATTTGCTGCATTAAAAACAAGATAAATATTTAATCACAGTGCAATTAAGTCTGGATCTCTGCCATTAGTTTATAATGAATATATAGGCAGATAGAATCTAATACACTACTAATTCACTTATGAGCCAGACTGAACAGATTTTTTTGATTTTTTTTTTCCCCAAAGCTGGCATTTTGGGAATGTTCATGAGATGACAGTGTGTGTCCTCTAATTACTTTTTCCGCTTTCATGCATTAACTGGAATAACATGCAGCAATATGTTATTGTTATCAATATTCCTTATAAACTGGGAATGATGTTCTGCAGTGCTTATTGTTTTCAGGTTGAAATAAACAAACAAAAAGCAAGGTGCAGGTCAATACATATTTATTGATGCAAAATACATTTGAATCCTAACAGTGAAGTAGAAGCAACAGTGGCAAATTCAAAAAGAAATTTTTGAAGGGGAGGAAGGAGCTGTCATAGTTATTTCCTTTTCTCTTTACTTTACAAATATTTTGGTGTGCTGGGCAAGCAAGAATTTCTTGTTACACTTCAGAAGCTTTGAAAGATGAGTTAGTTCAAAATACATCTTTATTATGATCATCATTATTAACTGCTGATGAGCAGTATGCAATGATGTACCAATATATCTGATGTTGGGCTGTAAAATGTTTAGATGTTTATGTGTATTTTTAACACAGAATTGCTTTTAAATGAAAAAAAATTTTTTTTGAGTAAGAAGGAGCAAATACTGGACTACAAAGTATTAGTTCATTACTGGTGCTGTTTCATACTTTAGTGGAAGAATGAGCATGTTGTCTAGAAGACATTTTCATGATTGCAGTACCTTCAGAAGGTCAATAGCACATCTGCTGGGAACATGCTCCTCACATGTGCCCAAATTCTGCACTGCAACGAAGGCACCTGGGGGCATTCAAAAGCAGCCTCTGTGCTGGGTAAAGTCTTCACAATAATATTGACTTAACAACCAAAGCAGTAAATGTGAGGAAGATCAGAGACCCTCAAAAGCTTTTGTTATATTCCTGACCTTTTTGTACTTTAAAGCAGTTTTCTGTCAGAACCTGTAGGGACATTCCTGATGAATTTGAATGCTCATCTGCGTGTCTCTGTGGAAGATGGCCCCTTTTGAATAGGATTAGGTTATACTTTGGATTTGTGTCTGCTGAAGTGTGAATTTGCAATCTCACATTTGAAGGGGCAGACCTTTCAAAAATTCATTTTAAGTTTTTAAAAGGGTGGTAAGGAAAGAAAAAGGTCAATGTACTTCTGAAAAAAAAAAGGCAATCTATCATCTGAGTGTATAATGGTGGTAAAGTTTTTAGCCATGGGAAGAAAACATGTATGTCAGTTAGAAAATTATGTCAAATATAACGCCTTGGAAATTAGGCTCATCACAAATATTCATAAAATATCTAGTGCAGATTTTTGCTTATTTCCATGGCAGGATGGTGCAGCTTTGCCCTCAGGTTGTATGAACTGCTGGGAAAAGGCAGTGGAGTGTTGAATTACCTTGACACTGAGCCTAATTCAGTGTGGTGATCCCTAACTCATTCAGGATGAGCAGCTTGTGCCACTCTGCTAGCTCCTGCAGCAAGGAGGCTGATTCTTGCCTCCCCATAAAGTTGAAATAAGTTGTTTGTGACATTGCCTTCCTTTGCACACACTTATGTCAAGATACAGGAGCTCCTGCTGAGTGAGCTCTGTCACAGCTTATTTTGAAGATTTTGCTTTGGCAGAGGAAGCACCTAAAGTATCATGTATTATCCGAACATAGAGGAAAACTTCCAACTACTGATGTTAAAACTGCATGAGAGATCTCTGATGAAGATCTCAATTTATCAGATGGGGAAAAATCCCTATTTGACATTCATGCAAAGTCAAGAGGAACTTATGAGAAGCTGATGCCACAAAGGCACTCAGCTGGAGAGTACTTTTCTTTAAAATGAAAAGTAAAATTATTTGATGCCTTTTATTAGTTTGATGATAACTCCCAATATTTGTTTTGGTGGGATTTGTACCCTATTATATCATCAGAATAACATTATCTATTAATCCTACTTCAGTAATACTCCAGAAAATAAATGAAGCAATTAGCTTTGTATCTTTGCCTTGATGTCTGTTAAGGTCAATATCTAATTTAGTATTTTTCATTAAAGTCATGCTATTTCTACATGAAGACAAAATTGATTGATATCATCAAAAGTGTTAACATTTTTTATCTCATTTTCCTCAATTTTACTTGTAAAAATTGTGGTTATTTTGCATATTTTAATCTATTGGAATACACTTTTTTTTTCTTTATTTTCTCTAATATTTTTCATATTTGTCACTGAAGCTTGACTTGGTAAGAAAAGGTGGGCTTTGATTTTTCATCACCTGTTTTAGCACACATTTGAATTTGGGGAATCTAGTTGTATGATGAAGATGAACTGATGTTGATTTCCTGTTTAATGACATCCCCTGTAATTTTTTAATGCCTTTCCCATGAAAGCATCAGCAGATTTCATATTTGGCATGCTTATGCTGTTTTTTTCAAGGTACATGGCTGTCACTAAACTGGTTTCCTTGCTTTTCTGGCTTTATCTTCTGTAGGCAAACTCATGGTTTCTCTCAAATATGCAGTTTCCACTGCAGTAAGGCATGATACAAGATTTCATTATGAAATTTTTGTTTACTCTACTTGTCAAAGGAGAAAACAGATAACAAGGTTCTGCCTTGAGCCCCTTTGTAGCTCTGCTGAGGATGCATTTATTTGATTCATATGTCTATGAAGTCTCAGAGGTTTTAGTAAGAACATCTAAAATTTAAAACCTACTATGCTTTAACTTTCAATATTTTTTTTCAAAAACAGCATGGGATTTCAATTGAATGATGTATTTTGGACTATATTTATTGTGTTGGCTAACGCCCCTGAAACTGAATAAAGAAGGACTCCAAAGAGCAGCAAAGTGAACAGATCTATTACTTTGAGTGCACAATTAATCTTGCTGACATTATTTTATATGAACATGGATAAAAATGCCTGGAAACCATACCATTGAATTCTTCTGCTCATTAATATTGATCAAATGTTGTTGTTCTCTTTGTGTTGGAAGCCACTTAAAGATTACCTGTAAAAGCATTACAGCACTATTGATTTAAAAAACCCAATCCCTGAAGTCCACTGGTTTTGAAAATTAGTTGACATATTTGGTTTGTTCTTTTGTTTGTTTGCTTGGGTTTTTGTTGTTTTGGGGTTTTTTTTTTGTTGTTGTTAGTTTGTTGGAGGTTTTTGGCTTGTGGGTTTTTTTGGTTTTTGTTGGATTCTTTTTGTAAAAAAGGATATTTGTGGACTTGTTGCTGTGGATCTGAGTAACAGACCATATTAAGGGTTATTGGGGCTGTCACAGAATTAATTATCCAGAATTTAATACCATGTTATTTAAAAGCCTAGACATCCCTAGGGAAGTTGGCCAGGACCTCTTCTCATATGTCATCTGTGCCCAGATCTTACAAATTACATTTTTGGTGCTCCAGTGGAATGATGGCAGGATTAGGCCCCAGAACCTTAAGTCTGAAGAAATTGCACCAGGGGTCCTGTGGACTCAGTTAAAATTATTTAATTGACTAAGTAATTAATTTTAAAGACTCATATGTTAGAGTGTTCATCCAATTTAAGTAAACTCAAGATGTGTGAACTTAAATTTTGGTCCTTTGAAAAATTAGAAACATTGGTAGGGTAACACAGGCTTTTTAATTTTCAATCATTCATTCCTTTAGAACACAGAGGTAGTCTAACCCATGTCTTTATCAATTAATAAATGTTCAGTAGTCAAAACTAGGTGACTGTCATTTTTTCAATTTGGGCGCAAATAATGAGGATGTTGTTCATTAAAATATCCTTTGTTGCGCTAAAAATAATTTTGAACTACCAGTTTTTATGAACAACAACAACAAAAGTAAACAAAAATACCCAAAGCAAAATACTCAACATTTATATTGAAAATAGTGATATTATTTGTCCATAACAACCATAATCAAGAAAAAAATATTCTTATTTCCGGAGCGTTTCTTTTTTTCCCAGACGAAACACTTCATAGAAGAAAAACATTAGTTAGAAATGCTGCCATGAACCAGTGTGTTTATCACTATGCACCTCAGATGACCTTTTAAGCCTTTGCAGTTTGGACTGATCTGAGAAAATACAAAATATAAAGAAAATTGATGAAAGTAGGCTGAATGTGTGCTTAACTAGCCATACAGAGAAAGCAGAAAGCAAAATGAGAAAGTAATTATTAAAAGATTTATTGTTCTTGGAAGATTAGAGATCTTGCTTGCATAGAAACAATTAACATATGAGGCTGCCTGCAGGTATTCCCCAAACTGCAGCACTGTGATAGAGGCTTGGAAAAAAAATACACAGTTCATATTTACTGGGAGGCTAAAACAGCAGATTATTAGACAGGTTTCTTCCCAGATTATTAGGAAGGAAAAATAGCATGAAGTAGTAATACTTGAAAGAATAGAAGTAGTAATACTTGAAAGACATGAATCATCCTGGAATTAAGAATGTAGTGTGCCAATACTTTTAAATTGTAATACAAAGTGTGGGCGGCAAAAGGCAAAACAGGCAGCAGCCATCCTCCTTGTTTTCATCTTCACAATTTTTTCCCTTTTTTTGCTCTTAATTCCATTTGGAATTATCTGCAGTGTGTTTATGTCCATTATGTTTTTGGTTCAGTGAGACGTATCCCATGTTTAATGATGTACACAAGCAAAACCCCTTCAGGGCTGTGTCTTGGAACAGTCTGATGACCAAACTTGTAATAGTAATGTGCACCTGTGTGGCTTCTCAAATTGCAGTAGCCACATGGGCTCTAATAACTGGGGAATATGTTCTGACATCCTCATCACTCAGTTAATTTTTATGCTTTGCAAATTAATATTTGAGAGCACGGTTTTCACTGATATGACATCTGTATGAATGGTGTTGCTGCGAGAATCTTTCAAACCTGGGCCTGTACTTGAGAACATGAAGAGGCAGTCACTCAGAAACACTGAACTTACAACTCTTTCAAGTCTAAATCATTCCATTCGTTCGTTTGCTGGTTCACTAAGGTGACTTGCCAGGTCACACCAACGCCTGCAGCTCCAGGCCAGGGCAGATGGGCTGGAAAGCTGGAAAAGGCCCTGCGGGTGCTGGTGACAGCAGCTGGATGTGAGTCCAGGGGTGCCCAGGTGACCAAGAAGGCCAGTGGCCCCTGGGCTGTCCCAGCCACGGTGTGACAGCAGGGGCAGGGCAGTGACTGTCCCTGTGCTGGCACTGCTGAGGGATCACCTCAAATCCCAGGGTCAGTTCTGGACCCCTCACGACAGGAAATTGAGGGGCTGGAGTGTGTCGAGGGAAGGGAATGGAGGTGGGACAGGGTCTGGAGCCCCAGGAGTAGCTGAGGGAGCTGGGAAAGGAGCTCAGCCTGGAGAAAAGGAGGCTCAGGAGGGACCTTCTGGCTCTGCACAACTCCCTGACAGGAGGGGACAGCCAGGGGGGTTGAGCTCTGCTCCCAGGGAACGGGGACAGGAGGAGAGGGAACCACCTTGGACTGGGTCATAGGAGGGTCAGGTTGGACACCAGCAGGAATTTCTCCACAGAAAGGGTGGTCAGGCCTTGGCAGGGGAGGTTGGAAATCCCCATCCCTGGAGGTATCCAAGGAAGGCCTGGCTGTGGCACTCAGTGCTCTGGGCTGGGGACAAGGTAGGGGGCAGATACAGCTTGGACTCAATGGTCTTGATAGTCTTTTCCAACCTCCATGATTCTGGGGTTCTGAAATTCCCAACCCTGGTTGTGTGTAAATTGTTCTGTAGNCCAAAAAAAATTTAAAATGAGTGGATGATTGTGACATTGCATTTCAACAAGCTGCGGTTATCACCTTTCAGGGAACATGCCACAGGTTACAAATAACATACATTATGTTGAATATACCCATCATAGACAAACTTGCACATGGGGCTTTCTAAACAATGCCTCTTCTTTAAAATGAGATTAGAAAAAAAAAGGTCATCAAAATAATGTTTTCTTCTGGTTGGAGTCATGTTGTGTGTCGCAGTATCAGACACACGAAGGACGAGGCAGGCAGCAGAAAGGCAGGAAAGTTCTATTTTAATTTTTCTGACTCCATTATATGCACTTTTTCCAGTAGGCAAAAGATTGGCTACACGTTGCCACCTCTCCGACCTTGTAGGTGAACATCATCATCAATCATATTTTTCCTCCCAGAGGAGAAATATGTAAACAAAGTAGATGATTCTATATATGTACATTGTTTACATAAAGCTGTGTGAGAATCTCCACTACAAAATTGCAAACACTCACAAAGCAAGAAAGCTTAGAGCGACAGTTGTGGGTATATTACTAATATAATAAAATGTAAGTAGCTCTTTTACAGTGCTGTTAAATGAGTAAACTCCAGACCTCAGGTCAAATGATTCCATTTTTCAAAGGTATTTAAAGTTATAGTAATTGCAATCCTAACAGATCTCCGTGCTGAAATTTTATGCATCTTAGCATGTGGCATGTTGGGAAAAAGGAAAATTTAGTCAGAAGAGCTTTTTCAAATTGTCTCAAAAGTGGCTATGCTACAGAGGCACTGAGTGAAAAAGAATAGTCGGTTTGGTAGCTGTTAACTGCTGGCCCAGATACTCACATTTCAGAAAGTCACCCGGAGCCATAGCAAAGATCTCCTCAGACTGCTAACTTGACGTGTAGTGATCATTCAGGGACATTGTACATGTCACTCTGTGCATGATAGGCATGTTTGATTAATACCTATTTCGTCAGTGGTGCAAAAGCTAAAATGCCTGTTATCTTTAACAGAAGAGCAAGATTTAGCCTCACTGCCTCCTGTCTCTCACACATTAAAAACTAATGCCATGATTAATGAGTAGTGACACGCTTCATATTTTTTTCTTGTTCATAAAAATCCGTGCTGGCAAGTTATCTGAAATAACTGAAGGGTGTATTTTACTGAGTTAGTGAAATATAAAGGCATACGTAAGGCATTTTATCTCTTTAATGAATGCTTATAAATGACTGAAATTATTATGGCTGTTATTGTGGATGTGTACATATTTCTCTCTCTTTTTTTTTTTTCTCCCCTTCTCTCAGGACCCTGCCTTCCTAATCCATGCCATAATGGTGGGATGTGTGAGATTAGTGAAGCATACCGAGGCGACACATTCATAGGCTATGTTTGTAAATGTCCACAGGGATTTAATGGGATTCACTGCCAGCACAGTAAGTTCCACATGGTAAATTTTATTGTATTTATAGATAGGAGCCTTTTTATTGCTTGCACTGTTAAGGATTAATATTGGATCTGGTTTTCTGGAGTATATCAGGCTTTGGCCTTTATATTATGAGCAAGCTAATACCACAGAATTCTGCTGCTGTCTTCAGAAAATGACCTGACTACTAACCCAGTGGACACAACAGTACACAATCTGCTACGCATGTTTTATACCATAGCAAGGACAAGGTAAACATATTTTGCAGGGATTTAATGCAGAAGTGTATTTGAAATAGGAAGTCTATCTTCTTATCTCAGTAGTATTTGTGGGTTTGTGTTGATTAATGCTAAAAAAAAAAAAGGAAAGGGAAAAATAAATGAAATTTCTGAATAAATATGTCTTCTACATCTTTCTTTACCTATGTCTTTATAAATAATGAAGTGGTTTGAATCACACTATCTAAGTTCAAGGGCAGAACCTCCAGACTTATACCAGAAGTAAATTTAACCCTATTTAAAGTACAGTTTCTGAATCTCTTTCTAATCTTATCATTTATTTGGAGAGTATTTCCTATTTTCAGGTCAGATTTGGAACAGCAGGTCAGTATCCTCATTTTAGAAACTTATAATGAACCACATGGGGAAAGAAATTTTGGGTGTGCTGGATTTGGCTGGAGCAGCCTTAAATGTCTTCACAGTGGCTGGTGTGGGCCTGTGTTTTGAATTTGTGCTGGACTCATCACTGATAATTCAGGGATGTTTTAGTTACTGCTGGCTTAAGAGTCAGGAGCTTCGCTTCTTCTCGCTCCACCCCACCAGCAATCAAAACCATTTAGTGAGGGATATTCATCTCCTAGTGACTGAGCAGGTTGTGTTCTAACCTATAAACATAGTCTGCATTGTATGTTACTAAAATAGAAACTGGGGGTTTTTTCCCATGCAAAGCTCATTTAAAACGAGTGCTTGCCTGAAGAGAAGTTCACAAGAGAAATTTGGGGGTTTCTGTTTTGTGCATGAATGGTTCTTAAACCAAGAGCAGCGTGGCTCTTAAAATCTTATGATGTTGATGCATTTGGAAGCCAACTGTTAACTCAGAAGGTAAAAAGCTCAAAGAAATACTCAACAATTCAGTTCTACTCACAGGTAAAAATTAGTTCAGTCATTCAGATCAGCGTGAATAAGCACTGAATCCAGCCTACCTGAATTAATTGCTCCATTTAGATACTTGTCTATAATTTGAAGTGTCAAGGACCAACACAGTCGAGCTCAGCTAACATCTTCATGTTTGTTATGTCCCTTAAATACTCAGAGGAAAGTGTCTCCAAAGGCTGTAATATGGATACTCAATTTCATTAACTTTGGCCACACTCTCAGTTAATTGCATGGGTAATGTGGGCAGTACCACTGACTTAATCTAGTGAAAATATACACCACCTCCTCCACTGGGAGCGTGGAAATGAGTGGTTGATGTCCAGTCACGTGGATGAGCTTGCATGAAAACACATGGACTTGTGGTCAGGGATGCTCTGTCATGGGCCCTGTTGCATGGCACACAACACTTTTTCCATTAAATATCAAGGAGCTGACCTTTGTTAATGAAGTAAATAATACCACAAGTTCCCATCATATTGCTGAGTATGAGCTGTCTGTGGAATGTCTTCTTTTGTCACCTAATTAATGAGCAATGAACATACAGCTGGTGCATCACAGAGTGATTCATCAGAGTTGTTTGCTGGGTCCACAGCATCCTTTTAAAAATATTAAGGTATATAGTGTTAGCTAATGATCCTGATAATCAGCAAAGTGTGTTTGTGTCAACTTCAGGATAAAGTAAAGTTCTCAGAGAGCTGACCCAGGCTAACCACCACCCCAGAAGGCAGCTGAAGTGATTTGAGAAAAGACAAGTTTATGTGAACAGTTATTCTTTGGGGGAGAATGAAATTTAGTCCTTTTCAAATAATCTGATTTAAGATGGGATGATAAATCAGATACACTGATACCCTGTCCAGGTGTTCAGAGGGCCTCTGGGGATGGGAGTCGTAAGAGGCAGCCACAGATCTCTCTGCAGTCAGGGAGAATTGTGGGATTTTCTGTGGTGGACTTAATTTAACATTTATATACAATATCACCTTAGTTCAATTCACAACGTTCCTTTGATACAAATTCCTCTACCTGATGAAGTTTAGCAATTCAATTCTGAGCTCACTCTACATCAAGTAAGAAGTCTGTCAAATTTATCATAAAGTGATAAATTAAAATGACCTCATTGCAAGGCACGTCTCTTCTACACTGTCAAGAATTCCAAAAACCATGTTGTGGTTCTCTTGTACAAACCTTTTTTATCTTGGATTTCTTTCATGTCTAATATTCTGTTGCCAAATCAATTAAGCCAGGTGATTGATTCTGCAGTCAAGATACGTTCTCAAAGCTGGTATTTTATCATTCAAATCAACAACCTGTCAGTATTTCTGAGATTTGTTGACCTTTTACCCATGTAAATAATTAATATGTAAACTATAAAAGAGATCTTTAGCAATCTTACTGACTGTATATTCTCGATTTATTGCAAAACTGATATTAATTAGTAGTGGTTGCCTGAAAAGATTCTGATTACCCCGTGGCAAAAAAAGGAGAAAGTTTCCCATTTCAAAGCTCATAAAGTAACTGAAAACAGGGAAGTTCTCCTCAAGTAGAGATCTGGAAGGGATTTTTTGCTGATGTCCATAGCAAATCTATTCTCTAAATAGTCCTCCATTATTTAAGAGGCATTTACTTATCTGATTGGAATGAAGATTCATGTCAAGGGCTCTCCTGGAGCCAGGCTGGGAAAGCTGGACATGTTCACCTGGAGAAGAGAAGCTCCAGGGAGACCCCGGAGCCCCTTCCAGTGCCTGAAGGGGTTCCAGGAGAGCTGGAGCAGTCCCCATGGCTGGGGCATTGGAACTACGTGATCTTTAAAGTCCCTTAAAACACAAGCCATCCTGTGATTCTAAAATAAAACACCTTAGAACAAGTCAAAATCCATGAAAATAGCCCAAAAACTGAAATAGACAGTTTTTCACTCAAAAAACAAAATCAGCAACAAAAACTGAACAAAAAATAACCAAAACAAAAACCATGAACAAATGAACAAACCAACCGAATAAAAAAACTCAAACCAAAACAAAATCATAAAAATACACAAAAAAAACCCTACCCCAAAACCTTAAAACAAAAACAACAATGAAACCCCCACAAAACTGTGTACAAACAAGCACAAAAGACAAAAGAGAAAAAAACCCTTCACAACAAAAAAAATTCCAGAACTTTGAGAGATATTTACAGTATGCATTATTGTGATTATCAGGTAGATAATGCGTGCTGGAAAAAGTAGGAATTCGAGACATTAAACACAATATGTGTTAGTGGCTGCCACTCAAATAGCTGAAAGGACAGAGATCCAACCAGATCCAAAATTCACATTTGAACCAATAAAGAGTTCAGATTTAAGGGTTTGATTTCCTTGTGGGTTTATATCCTGAGGATAGTTAACTCTGCCAGACATAACTAAAATCCTTGCACTCCAAGAACAAGGAGTTATTAATCAGACACATCTTATAGTGTAAACAAGCCCTTCCCAAGGTTTTACTGAGTTCTCTGCTGTCTTCCACATCTTGGATGGCCTGTGATACTCACATCTGCTACACAAAAGTGTTGGGAGCTGCACAGGCGGGGTGCTGTGGCAGAGCAGATTTCCATTGTACCTTGAGGCATAATCCCAGTTATCCACAGGACACTGGCTTTTACCTGTGGTGCCACAGCTGGGAAGGCCAGTGGCCACATGTTTCTGGCCAGCTGACCTGACGCATAATCTCTGCCAGCAAATTCCAGTATACAATTAAGGAACATCCTGAGCTGAAAGGGACCCATAATAATTATCAAACCCAAACCTTGTTCCTTCACAGACACCCCAAAATCCTACCTTGTGCATCCCTGGGAGTGGTGTCCAAACACCTCTGGAGCTCTGACAGCCTCAGGGCTGTGCCCATTCCCTGGGGAGCCTGGGCAGTGCCCACCAGAACCTTTCCCTCACCTCCATCCCAACCCTCTGGCCCAGCTCCAGCCCTCCCTTCAGGTCCTGTCCCTGTCCCAGGAAGAAGAGATCTGAGCTTCCCTTCCTCTTCCTCTCATGAGGAAGCTGTAACTGTGCTGAGTCTGCCCTCAGTCTCCTCTTCCCCAGCTGAACACACCAAGTGCCCCCAGCTGTTCCTCACACGGCCTCTCCAGACTCTTCACCATCCCCATGGCTCCCCTTTGCACCCTCTCTGATAGTTTAACATCTTTTTTACACTGTGGTGCCCAGAACTGCACATAATATTCCAGGTGAGGCTGCCCTGGCCCAGAGCAGGGTGGGACAATCCCTCCCTGGCCCAGCCGGCCATGCTGGGTCTGGTGCCCACAGGACAGGGATGTCCCTCCTGGCTCCCGGGATGTCCATATTGGCTCATGTCCAACTGGCCACTGACCAGGACCCCCCAGATCCCTTCCCAGCCTCTCGTTTCCCAGTCTGTCTGTACATCCAGGGTTACCCCATCCCACATGCAGAATCACAGTGACTTTTCCAGCTACCAGGAAGAAATTACTGTGAAGAGGGAGAAGAATGTGACATGGGTTTTTGTGTTACAGTGAATGAGTGCTCTTGTTAAACCACTCCTGGCTGGAGTTGGGTGGCAGGGCACTCCAGAAGCCATTTCCCACAGATGGTTTTCATGCAGCTGCCCTGTTTTGAGGACTCAAACCCATTGTTTTCTTGCACAGATGCAGGTTGTTCCAACCCAGCCATCCCAAGAGCCAAGTAGGCAAATTTTATGTACCGGTGAGAATACAGTTGCACCACACCAGATTTTCATCCCGTGCTCCTCCTGACACACACAAACTATGGTTCCTCCTTCAGAGAAAAATATCTGTTTGGGGTGTTCCAAACATAAATGAGGTGCTCCTTTTTATTCTGGGGGGGGGCAGGGGGTGTTAAATTTCATCAAAATTAGGTCTGTGAATTGTTTTATCAAATTATACTGCTGACAAGATACTTAATGGCATAGTAATAAACTCTAGTACAGTAGTCAGTTACATGTGTATGTCCTTGTGCCTCTAATCATTGTAGAGATGAAATTTGGAAACTATTCCTCTTTGATCAGTAGCATGGACAAGAAAGGAAGGAGGAAGGATGTATCATTGTTAGTTTGTGAAACTCCTAGACTTTAACTCAAAATATGAAAGAAAAAGGGTAATTTGAAACACATCTAAGAGAGACCACAAGTAAAACAAACAGCCACTAAAGGCTATTGGAAGAAAAGTCAGTAAAATGTTCCCAAAACTGAAGCTGTGTGAGGGGGCTGGAGGAAATGGCACAACCAAAAGGTGTGGGAGCCCCTGGTGGTTTTGCCCCATTCACAGAGTTGGGGAAATTTTTGTGGGAACTGCCTGGGAAATGGAAGTGGTCTAATAGGGTGAAAAATGACAGGCTTGTCAGCTGAAGATAGGGGACATTTTGCTGATGGATCCTCTTACAACAAATGTATGGGGATATTGGACAACAGTGACACCCATTTTGGGGAAAATGGAAGGACGTGTTTGTTTTCCTTGAAGTCCAAATAAATTTTGTGGTTAAAGCAGTAGGTGGCTGAGCTGAGGGTTGCCCCCTACTTGATTTTATTTGATTCAGTAAGAACCAGAGGTTGCCTTAAAATCCCAGGTAGGAAGTATAATATCCCTACACATTTTGTTTTGCTCTGCTTAGAATTTGCTTGTGTAGGATTCTTATTCTTTTTATTCATACACACTTCAAGTACCTTTTTTATTCTTGCTGAATTACTGATCTTAACAATTTCCTCACACATTGAGTTTCAAAGTCTAATTTTGCTGTATATTGAAAAAAAGTCCCTCTTCAATTTCAAACCTGCTGTCTTTCAGCATCTTTAAATATTTCATCCTTTGTCTATTATAACTCTTGAGAAAAGCAGATTTTGAGTGCCTTGTGTACTTCACTTGTTATTTTTCAGACAATAGTTATGCGCCCTCTTTTCCTGTGCAGCCAGTTAAAATCATTGCCTTTTCTGTGCAGTGTGTGGTGTTGCACTTTTAAATTGTTTCTCAATGGCCTTCTCAAAACCTTCTTTGTTCAGGAGTGTATTTTACAGCAACAGTGACCTATACTAAAGCTGTAAGGTTTATTTGTCAAAAGATCCTTACAGCACTTTCTATATTCTTTGTGCAGTATTTTGTTGTTAAATTTCCTTCTGATTTTTATTTCTTTTTTCGTGTTTTAACCAGAACTGGGAACAGAGCTGAGGCTTTTCTTAAGCAGCTCTTGATGATGGCTAAGTTTCTTTCAGGTGTCATAGTGGGAGGAAATAGATCTTCCTGATTGCTTTGGGGTTTTATGGCAATATTAAACAGAAGGGTTGGGTTCCTTCCAACCTAGGCACTGACTGTACTACATAATAAATGGTGCTTTTAAGATGTGTGTTCCTATGGTGTAAAAATCACTTAGGTTGTCAATAGCCATTATAAAATTTTTTTTGTAGGCGGGTAAATCTGTCTTTTTCTAATTAGTGTCTTTCTTAAGGACTAGTTTGTTTTGGTTTTTTATGATGGAAAGAAATTAATGTTCCAAAAATGCAGGAATGGCTGTTTGATTGGCACAGAGATTATTTTTTAATATTCTGCATTAAAAAGATAGTGTATGGAGATGTTTTATACCTACAAGTTTCTCTTCATATTTGAATTAAAAATAAAAATATTGAATGAGAGGAGTTCAGTCTAAATTTGAGAATAGTTATCCGATTGTAATGTCTACATCATACATTCCCCATTTTATAACAGAAATATGCTAATAAACTGTCTGAGAGTGCACTGAGTCCCAGGGAAGAGAAAAGCTGATAAACCACAGTAGAGAGGTGTATGGTTAGAGGAAGAAAACATGAAAACTTTGGCTGGACTAAGAATTTATTTTCCTTTTTCTTCCCCACTTTTGTGCTCATTTAGATAGACAGAGCAACCCATAAGTCAATTTAAGCCACTGTGATGGTTTAGGGTCAACATAGCCATCCAAAGTTTTAAAAGAAGAACTGCTTTCAGTCTTTGTTGCACCAGCAGTTTTCTTACAGATACACCAGCATATTCCTGGAGGAAGATAAAGAAAGAAATGAAATCTTGTGAAATCTGATTGTTTAATGAGATAACACTTATCACTTAGAATTTTGTTTCACAAAGATGTGATCTGATCCATCTGTGTAGGAAGCAGCTCTTAGGGAAAAAAAAAATTACCTCTATAATTCTGCTATTTTTCTTGGTTTTATTGTTCTGCTCCTGTAAGAGCTACTGTGCTCATCTGTCCATATGTGTAGGTGGGCCAGGGATGCAGAATTAAAATATTGTATTTGTGTTAGGAATTCATACTGGCATATGGCTGTGCAGTTCCTTATTACTATATAAAATATTGGCACTGCTTGTCGAACCAGCTGAAAAATTTATGAGTGGCTTTATTGTTTTGAAATTGAACAATTTGTATGGCAATTTATCCTGAAAAATGAAATAAGGGAAACAATTTCAGTTATTGGGGCTTATTTTTATACTACAGACCCAGTGAGAAGTTTGAAGAACTCAAAGAACTTAGAAGGAAGATCCAGGAGTACATTCAGTATTCTAGCTATATTTTTGAAATTATAAGCAGTATTTTTTCGTGTGGATACCTTTTTAAGAACCAGCATTGTACCAAGGGAGAGAAAGATATTGCATCAGACTCGTTGCCTGTGTAAGCAAAACTTGAAAAATCAGTACTTGTACTGGAAGCTCAGTATAAGGATAAAATGGTCTAACAGCAGAAACCAGTCTGCATCACAAATTAATCCCTTTATATTTATAAAATATCTCAAGCAAAACCCACGATGCTGTCACATTTTCATATGAATACCCAGGATATTCACGTAGTTTGCATTTATTCTACATTTATTCTTAAATAACATACAATTATTTCTGTAGATCGTCTGGCTGAGAGTTTTAGTTTGAGTCAGGAGTGTATTTTTAAAGCAAATCTCTTGATCATCTCTACTTATCATGCTTTGCTTCGTGTGACAGCAGGCTGAGAGCACGAGAACTGGATCCCTGTGAGATTAAAATAATCTAAAAGAAAATAGCCCAGCAATCTGAAATTCCTGGGATTTGACATACCGGGAATTGACTTAAAACATTCCAATGGGTAAATGAAAATTTAGTTCACCCAGATATCCTAGAATTTGTACAGAGAAACATGCCTGAGACCTGTGTAGGGATTGTGTCCTCAGCTGTCAGGGTTTCACTCTGCACATGCAATTCTGTATGGCCATGCTTGGCAAGTTATGCAGGCATGACTTTTGCTTTTCTCAAAGATAGACCTTGTTTATCTTCCTTTTCTTATCATGTGCTAAGTGTCTGATGTCATGAGATGCACATGACTTTCTGTCAGTCATTCATTGGCTTGAGATTTGTTTGGTCCTCTGGTGTGACTGTCTGAGTCTGCCAATTATAATGATTCCCACCTTCACTGAAAATTTATCCCCATCAGACTTCTGTTTGAGTCAGCTCACCAGGATTGTCTGGAAGTGCACAAACTAACTGCACTTTGGGGCTTTCTGTGGGATCAGGTCACAGAATGTGGCCAGTGTTACGTCCTAGATAAGTGAGGAGATGGGAATATGCAGAAGGAGATGAATTGCATTAACTGTGGCTGCCCCATCCCTGGAGGTGTCCAAGGCCAGGTTGGACAGGGCTTGGAGCAACCTGGAATAGTGAAAGGTGTCCCTACCCATGGCAGGGGGTTGGAACTAGATCTCTTCAAGATTCCTTCCAACCCAAACCATTCTGTGATTCTAAGAAAAGTGAAACCACCAGCTCTACATTTCCAATAGATTCAGTTCAGAAATTATGTTCAGGAATTGGCCCGTTACAACAAAACATGAACAGTGAATCAATGTTCCCTGGTCCAGATGTGTAGGCACTGCACCATAAAAGAATATTTAAATTGTTATTTACCTCCAAATAATAGGTAAGTTTTGTAATCTTGTTAGATGTCCTTTTTTCCTCCCCACAAGTCAGTAAGGTGGCATCTGGCTCTGAAACTGTATTCTGTGTGATCCTTTCACATACCTAGCAGAGCTGTTAATGCATACAGTCATTACTCTCATGTAGTTTTTACAGTTTACTTAAAAGCAACATTCTTTTCCATACCAGCAGTTCTCACTGTTAGAGAGAAATCTGCTTCTTTCTCATCCTCTCCATTTTCTTTGTTACTAAATATTTAAATGGGCTTCAGAATAATGCTGCAGAAGACATAAACCAAAATTAGTAAAAGAGTGCAAGGTGAAGAGAACTTTTGCCCAAATGTAAAATTAGAAGTTTAAAATGCTTATTTCTGACTTCATTATGTCAATGCTCATAACAGAGAGAGAACCTCCTCGCATTTTTTAGGAAGAGTAGGGATTTTTACCAAAATTGTAGCACCCACACCATTATTTTATGGTACAGATTTTATGTACAGACTGGAAGACAGTATTTTTCTTTCTGAACCAGACAGTCATTGCTGATGTGGTGGAACTGCTGCATCCTTTGTGGGGAGGGAGATGGGGTCTTCCTTGTCACCTTTGCAGAGGAAGCAAAGAAATGACTGCAGTCCAAAAGGCAGAATTGCTGATGAGTGTTTCTTTCCTTGTGACATTCATCAACTTGCAGTTGTAGATTAAATATAAGATTCATTAACATGATACATACACATATTTATGAGCAACTAAAAGCCTGAATTTGAAAAGTATCAGCAAAGAGTAGAAATTACCTCTATGTAGCACATACGTGTGCACTTATGCAAGTGCCTCAGACAAATTTTCTTGATTGTTTAAATGAGATTTATACAGATTGGTCATAAATGGGTATTTACCCTGTATATATCAAATAAGATGTGAACAAAACATAATCATCCAGCTTTGTCATTTTAGAACATCCGTCTTTGTATCTTCCAGGACTTGTTTGTCTAATGACATTTTTAAAAACCTGTGTCATAGCCATGCTCATGTAAAAACCATGCAACCGTACTCTCACTCTATTCTGAAATGCATAAATAACTGCATTTTGAAGTGATACAATTATTTGAGGGTTTGTGAAGGGAAATAATGCTAATTTACTGATTTGGGTTCAAACTCATTGTGAAAATAATTAGACTTCTTGCCACTGGCCCACCTACACTCTCTTAGCAAATCATCTAGTTGTTCCAATGCTGCATAACTTAACTTACTTCTGAAACTGAGATTTTTGGAGCATTGCTTGTAATGAAAAACGATTCACCAGTTGATTCACTTTTTAATAAGATTTTTTTTTCTTTTCCTCAACTACAGTTTAAATGATTTGTCAAATGCTTGTTATATAAATAGCCAATTATTTTAATAAGGTTCATTGGAAACCCCAGGAATAGTTGCCCTGAAGATGTACTTCTACAGTGTAAAATTAAATGCTAAGTTACTTAATGGGATGAAGGTTTTCATGCCAGTATTCGTTAAAAGTAATTAAAAATGAAAAATCTGCTCCAATACATACTAAAACTTTTAAAGTACCAACTCCTTTAAAACTAATAAGGAACATCCTGGCTAGGCCATTGCAAAATTCCATTAGATTAAAATTACCTCAGATGAAAAGCCATTAAACAGGCATTTAAACAGGTAAATAGAAGATCAGAAAATACTGACTAGTCCAGTGTTGGAAGTATGACTCCACAGAGAACATTGTAATAACTTTTCAGTAGCTATAAGGAAAAGATAAGTATTTTGCATAATAGAGAGTTGGTACCTATGCAGAGTATAATTTCACTGAATGGTCGATTTTATGAGAGTTCTCAAAAATGAAATAGGGATGAAAAAGTATCTAAAAATGCAAAAAAAAAATCTTATTAACAGCACAAGTTATATAACTGTTGTGGCAACAATTCTTTTAGAGCCCTTATTTTAAATCCTTTGAAGTAGACACTTTAAAGTGAACATGTATTCTGAAATACACTTAATTGTGTCTTTTCTTTGATTTTTTTTAAATTATTATTTTACTATCAGTTTTATATTTAATCCTAGCATTCTGAAACCTGTGATTATAATTACTATTGCATGGAAATGAAGTAACCTCAAAACTTTAAATTTATTTTCAAATTTTTTCTTTAAGCGAGGGTAGCATAGGGGAAGTGTCACTATAGAATGTAAGGAAAAGTAGGAAAATGCTATAGATAATAAATCAATTTTAAACTGGATTTCTAAATACATGCCACTGCTAATTTCACTGATACAATAACAGAATATCTGTAACCATAATATTGAATAAAAGTAAATTGTAGATGGAAAAGATGACAAATTAACTGATGGAGAAAGGAATTAGTCATCATAAAAAATGCTGGTTTGTCTAAATTAAAGATTTTACTTACCACACCAAATTTAAGAAGGTAATAATTAAAATAAAATTTAAAAATAGTCTTACTTTTCATTTTCTCAAAGCCTGGATTTTTTTACAAATCAAAGTGAAGAGGATCATACTATATATTTCAATTTTCTTGAAACAAGGTGACCTAGATATGTTTTAGAACCAATAGAATGGGAAAGAACACTGGATTATTGCCAGGTAGCATGAAATATTTTCTTCTTTTACTTTTTAAGTCTGGTTACAGAAGTATATTTAAAAATGTGTAAATTAGAATTTTTAAAGAAGCTTAAGAGATAAAACTGCTCTGAAAAAAGAATGTAAGAATGTTTGAGAAGCAGTTTCCGAAGGAATTATAGACAGGAGCAATTGAATTTTGTGCAAAATTGTTTTTGTTTTGTCTTTAAGGTAAAGTATATTAGTGGTGAAAGGGTGTCTTAAACACTAACACATCATCAAGCAAAAAACTCTGACTTGTCCAGATGTTATTTTTATTTCCATGGCTTGCTTGTTTAGAAGTCGTCTTTTGAGTTAGAACACAACTTTAATAACTCTCTTACTTCACTTGCTGTCTTCCAAAAGAGTCATAGAATGGTTTGGGTTGGAAGGGACCCTAAATATCACCCAGCCCCACCCCTGCCATGGGAAGGGACACCTTCCACTGTCCCAGGCTGCTCCAGGCCCCAGTGTCCAACCTGGCCTTGGACACTGCCAGGGATCCAGGGGCAGCCACAGCTTCTCTGGGCACCCTGTGCCAGGGCCTCCCCACCCTCCCAGGGAACAATTCCTTCCCAAGATCCCATCCAGCCCTGCCCTCTGGCACTGGGAAGCCATTCCCTGTGTCCTGGCCCTCCAGCCCTTGGCAATTGTCTCTCTCCATCTTTCCTGCAGCTCCTTCAGGCCCTGCAAGGCCACAGTGAGGTCACCCCAAAGCTTCTCCTGTCCAGGCTGAACAATGCCAGCTCTCCCAGCCTTTCCTCCCAGCAGAGCTGCTCCATCCCTCTGCTCATCCTGGAGCCTCCTCTGGCCTGGCTCCAGCAGCTCCAGCTCCTTGCTGTACTGGGCCCCAGGACTGGAGGATAATATATTGCAAAATATTTGTACTGAATGTTTCAGGAATAATCCTAAAAGACAGCCCTGTGGAGGATTATCCTGGAGGATATTTACCACAGTGTCTTGTACCAAATACTCACAGGAGGAAAACTTTTTTTGGAATTATAAGAGCAGGGGTAATACAATGTTTAACCTCTAAGGGTAGGGAGCAAGAGGTTTGTAGTTTTTTTTGTCTCAAGTGTAAAGCTGTTTTCTTCTCTTTCTGAAGACCAGATAATAAGGATACCTGTGTATGGTGAATCCCTTCAGCATGACACATAAAACTTGAAGTTTCCTGCAGATTCTTTTGGCACAGTGTTTTTAGAGCCTTCTGTGGTCAGGAAACTGGCTTTGAAAAATCATTGAAACCTCTGAGTTCTATGACAGATGCCTGTCCTCTTTTGAATGTTAATATATCCAATTCAGATTTAATAATACATACTAAATTCCTGTATTTCACAGGAATATGCAACTTTTTTTTTTTTTAATGTTTCACGTGTGTTGAGCCAAACACATGCTAGAGCTTGGGTTTTTTTGCCTAATCCTAATTAAATCAGGGATAAGTTATAGCTGAAGTTACAATTTCTCTTTTTACATAAATTACAAACAAACATTCATTTGGAAACATGTTAGAGACTTTCTTAAACATCTAATTAAAATTTATAAAATTAATTCTTATCATGACAATTATTTATATAATCTGTATCTTTTAGCCAAAAATTTAAGCTTATCCACCTGTGATTTTTCNAGGGATTGCAATCTACTTTATTTGTTTGTTTATTTATTTATTCATTTGCTTTCTAGGGGAAAATCCAAGCCAACAAGTTAACCTAATTTAGGAGATCTTTATAGTTTAGGGTTGTTTTTATAAACTGTATGAATATGAGGAAGAATGCTTTGATTTGGGCAGGTTTTTTTGGTAAATATTTTAACAAAAATGTCCTACTCTTAAAGAAGATGTGTCTTTCTATACATGAATTGCTGTAATCCTTCAAATTTTATCATATCACTGTGTAGCTAACTCTTAAGATAATTTATTAAATTTTAGTTTCTCATGAGTCAGATTATTTACCAAATAAAAGCAGTATAATTTTATTCTTTTCAATGGAGCTTTGTAATTTTGTATTTCATAAAAATATTTGGTGCTTGGGCAGCTTGGTGCAAATAAAAACCAGAGTATGTAAGCTGGAGTTTCCTTATATTAGAAAATTGATAATGAAAGGTTTAACTACTGAAAACTCAAGCTTAAACAATAACAAGATACTACAAAATTCTGCAAGCAAAATCATACATTTTCTGTGATCTTACTGATTTAGTATTGACTTGTGTAATTAAATCATTCAGGATCAATATAAGTAAAAAAAAGATACTTAGAATCTATTTTAAAAATCTATAAAGAACCATCAAGCAGCTACAAGAATAGTGTAGCTTAAACTGCAACTTAAAGATAATTATTCAATATTACCTTTTTTCCACATTATGCCATTTAGTTTCCAAACATAAAGATATTTAAAAACATTTTCAGCTATGTAAAAGTTTTATTTTGAAGTAGAAGCAGGTAGGGAAGTATTTTGGGTTTTCTTTAAAAATATTAAAATCTGGGGCACAGGAGGGAGTGTGAAGCTACTCAAACTGGGAGTTGATCTTATCCAATGTATAGCTGTGGGTCTTCGCAGAAGCCAATTATGAAACAGATATAGCTAGGGGTTTTTTGTTCCTAATTTGTACTAAATTTTATCCTAAATTGACTTCATTATGGGGAAGAAAAATATTTGCAATACTAGTAAAAGATAACTGTAAATATTTGCAGTATTTGCAATATTAGTAAAGGATAATGTTGGATCAGTTCTCCTAATAAAGGCCGTGTTGGCTTCCAGTAAAGACTCTGGAATAGAAATGTTGTTTCTGTGATGGGCCAACTACTTTATCATGATGGATTTTAAAGCATGACTTAGAGTTGAGTTGAGATGAGCAGCCTGAGTGTGATCCAGAAGCCACAATGAGGGCAAAATCAAAATATAAGGAAAGAATGTTCTGGTCAGCAGGAGGGAGCTTCAGGAAGCCTGCATGGCAAAAGGTAGTTCTGGACCAGAAACAAGGGTTCAGATGGCAGGATCCAGGAATTTGGGCTGTGAAAAGAACAAACAGGCAGGGGACAGGAACAAGACATTGGTGTGAACTCACGAACAAAGCACAAGACATGTTGGCAAAAAAAAATACAGTTAAGTTGAGCTTATTGGTCCCTTCATCAGAAAAAGACAGGTTTATACCAAGTAGCTAGCTGAATGTCTCAAATGGCTTTATATAAGACTTAAATGTCTTATTATGACAGCCACATAATTTAAATATCCATTTCATGGGAGCTGATTTTTCAGGAAAGAACATGTGGCTATAGTGAACAGGTAAAACCCAAAATGAGGGCTTGGTATTTTTAATTATATTATGTTTGCAAGTACTAGTTTTTATTCATGGTTTATTAAATATTTAGAGGATTAAAGAAGTGAGTGCATATATATGTATATGTATGTGTGTGTATA
>VZDJ01000149.1:1385369-1401388 GCA_008694505.1 Cyanoderma ruficeps | reverse complement strand
CCTTCCTTCCTTCCTTCCTTCCTTTCCCACTTTCCCTCTATCTCTCTTATTAGCTATGGCTGGTTTTAGCAATTCAGGCATAAATGGTATTTAAACCAGCTGCTTCTCATTTCTGGAAAGCACAGGATGAGGCAAAATCAGGGTAAAGTGGAGTGTGAGAGCACTGACGGCTTCAAAACACATTCAGCCATTCTGGAATGAGCTTATCAGCCTGTTAAGAGACCCTTCAACAAACATCTGGTATTTACAGAATCCGCCTACAGATGTTTAGCAAACAGAGAATGGGAAGAAAGTACCCTTCCCCATCTTCTGAATGCAAAATTTAAACTATATTAATTTCATATTACTCCCCAGATTTCTTAAGGCCTCAGAATTTCCTTGACACAGCTGCATCTCCTCCTGCTCTCCCACTCTCTGAACCAATTTCTTGCTGCTGTGTTGAATTCAAGCTATCAATTATGATCCATGTCCATTACAGCTTTCCTTACTCTTGGAGTGTCCGTAAATAAAGTACTGCCTCCTAGACAGTTTCTCCTGTGGCTGGAGGGTTTGTTTTCTTTTATTTTGTGGATCACAACATTCTCTTGCAGGCATTTTCATCAGTGTCAAGCTATTTGGATTACTCAGTGCAAATCTGCATTGCTAAAATCTCCCATGATCAGCATGAGTAGTGAATTGCAGTAATATGTGAGCAGTTCCACAGGTGATTTTTTGATAACTTTCACTTCAATTTTGATGTTTTTAATAAAGCAGATGGTACCAGACAGTGGACATCTTACAATTCCACCACTGTGTATTTTGGAGCTGTGTTTTGCTAATTTCCAAGAGTTCCTGCCATTGAAGCATATGGCAAATTTTCTCATGTTTTTTTCTTTAAAGATCTAGATCCAAATAGTCACTATAAATATTTCTTTCCATATACTATGGCCCCTTCACCTCCTTTTCTGTGGATTCAGCATGCCCATATGTAGGAAAACTGCATTCAAAGCAAGTGTACCAATTTATTTGTCTAGCATGTCAGAAATCCTGAGAAGCAGTGTTCCTCCACCTTGTTTTCATTGATTTCCTCTGCTTTTATGGTTTAGTACACTATTGTGTTTCTATTGCTCTTAGTTGCCTCCTGCCTTCCTCTCTGTGGAAATCAAAGTGGCATTTTCTTTCCATTCACATGAAAATGCCTGTTCTTTCAATGTCTTTTTAACTTAAAAAATTATCTGAAGATCTGACAGATCTAGACGTAAAGAGATGTTCAAGATTTCTGTTTATGTGCAGCCTTATACTCCCAGGCTAGATGGCTTCATCCAAAGCACAGTAATTCATTATGATTTTAGAATTTTCCTTCTTTCAAAGTTAGTCCTGGGTCATGACCCTGCAGCTTGCACGATTTGTAGTATGGGATAAATAACTTGTTTTAAAGTATCTTTTCTAATAGACCCTTATTCCTTTTCATGACATCTGTATTTAACTTATGTGTTTTCAAGGCAGCGTGTTGGGTCTTTTGGCTTCAGATGCTTGTCCTTTGAACTCCTCTGCTTGATGCTCACAGTCTTGGATGAATTTTGGATATCTCTGTCTTTTAGATCGAGAACTGACCAACCCTGGCCCAGAAGGGTCCAGGGTTCATAAAGCCTCTATGCTTAAGTTCAGAAAAAAAACCACTCAAAACAGACATAAGGGCATAAAAAGTGCACAGACAAAACAAAACAAATCATGAAACACTAAAAAGCTGTGTTTCCAGGAGGAAGGCTTATGGCTTAGTAAAATCTGCTTTCCAGGAAATCTGTGAAATTTCACACCTTTCTCAAATTGATGAACATGGTTAGGGACTTTCTGGTGAACTCAGCTCATGGAATTGCCCTGTTAAAATTAACCTGTTAAGAACTGAATGGTAAAGGAGATCCCATTGCATATATGTCTTATTTCCAGATTACTTGGGAAACCTTGGTTTCAAGGCCTGAGATTCTTTATTCACCTCCAGTAAATATGCTGAGCTTCTAGTGAGCCACTGTGAAACCTTTCACCTGACAAGAATCAACACAGACTCGAGTTTCCTAAATTACTGATTATCATAAAAATCTCTGTCAATGAGATTTAGGAGGACCTACTCTTCCCTACAGAGCAGAATATCAGTTTGACTAAGTCTGTGAATAGTGCATTATGAAGTTTGAGTTTAAGCTTACTCTTGATTGTTTTGAATGTGTGCCTGTTTCATTATCTCAAATACTGGTGTCAAATATAGAGTCAAAAACCAGTGGAATACAAAGCTGGACAAATATACTAATGAAAGAATGGCAAGGGGGGAAAAAAAGAAGGCAATTAATGAAGCAGATCAGTTCTTTGGTCCGGTGAACTTCACGCAGGTATTGGGCTGGTACAAAGGAATGGCAGGGGAAAGAGCCTGGCATGAAATCAAAGCTTAACACCAGTTAAAAAATGTTAATCAAACCATGGTCGAATCAAGAAAGTAGAAACTCTTCTTTAATTAATTTTTAAGGCAAATTTGAATTTTAATATTTTTCTTGCTTTGTTTCACTTCAGAGATCATAAAATTTAAAACCCAGAATTGTCAGCTTATTGCCAGCAGAGGATACACTGCAGAAAAATTTAGTAAAGTACATTCCTGCTACTATTTATATAGATGAAAAATTCAGGACTTCCATGGAAAAATTAAGGGGGTTTTATAGGTATGCATCTATGTGTGTGCATATGTAGATGTATGTATACAAAATTATTATTCACAGAGAATTAAAATTTTTATGTCCTCAGGGTAGTTGATTTATCATTCACATGATATCTTTGTGAATTTATGGGATTAAATTGGGTTAATCTCATACAGAATTAATAATGGAAAAAAATGTGCCTAAAAGAATTTTATCTATTTAATATCAAGTAAATAGTATTAGTCTGAGCTCCCTGGATTAGAGAAATAGAGCAGGAACATATCAGAAATACACTTTGAAATTGCAAGAGAGAGAATTTTTACATGTCAGATGTGACTTTAGGCCATGTAATTCAACTCAACCTCAGGAATTTGTCCTTTTGTGAACATTCCATAAGAAGAGAAGAAAAATTATTTCAAAAGTTGAATTGCTACTTGAAAGAGAGGCTAATATCAGTAATAAGAATTCTGCTTTATACGCATCTTTAACTATTTCAGCTAATCTTGAATGGAATATAATTTCTATATTTGCATTGGAGAAAACCACTCTTGAGTCTCTTGCTGAAAGTGATGAGTTTTGCTGAATCTGCACCACTCTGTGAATGTTGTCTGGCAGGCATTTCTGCCCGTCGCATTGGTATGAAAGTGCAAAAAGGCAGAAAATGTTATAGAAACAACAGAACACGTTGTTAACATTAAAATGTTCTCCCAGGCATTTTAATGACCTAGTGAGAAATATTAATCAAACTCCAACACTTCTGACACCGAGTCTTCAAACAAAGCACACCATGGCCCTTCCACTGGGGATCCTCTCTGTCCAGGCATCCCATGCAGAGCACAGAGGTGTTTGTAAAACTGGGCTCAGCAGATCAGGACTGTAGTTCTCCCGTTCAGCACAAAAGGAAATGAGACCCATCTCTCCGTGTTTGATGTTGTAACAAAGTCCTCAGCCCCGTGCCTTGGGGTACATTTCATCTTGCTGCACTGGCACTGTACAGCAATGTCTCCCTTTGAAACTAATTTCTCAATATCTTGTTTTGATTAGGCAGGGGAGGATTCAATCTTTACTGAGACACCTGGCAGAATCTCAATGTAAAATACTCAGGCAAGCCTGAAGGTCCAATAGGAATATTTTAATTGTGTAATTGTTTCCTTACTCCATGAGTCATCAAATGCAATAGTTTTTATGTGGCATCAAAACCTGAAATGTTAACTCAACCCTATATTCAACCTGTATTGTTGACTTTAGATGGAACCACCTTGTTGTGGCAACTTTCTTTCCATGTTTTCTTGCTTTAACCTGTGGATCTGCTTTTCCAAAGGGTTTGTGTTATTCTTGATTCAGTGGCCCCCAGTAAAAAGAGCGTAGAATCAGGGATTCCTTATAGCTCTTTTCCCACCAAGGGAACAATGTGACCCTTCCTTTTCACAGAATCCTAGATAGTCACAAAGAGTAGAGGAAAAAAAAATCCTCATCTTATAAACATGATCCACTCTTCCTTTTTTGCAAGAACTTTTATGTGCATTTTTATTTGTGGCAAAGCCTATGACAATGAATATTTCAGTACTTCTAAGCCTTAAAAGAAAAATACAGCTCTCCATTATTCTCAAAGTAGCCCTTATAGCTCTTAAGTTGCTGGTCTGGTCAATAATGCACATTCTTTTTTTATGTCCTCACAGAAATGAAAAATAATTTGCAGGTAAGAAATTGGTACTATAAAAGAAATAAAAGCTGGACTGTAGACTGTAGAAGGAAGCTCAAAAGAAATCATGAGTTATTATGACCAAAAAAGCCTCCTAGAAGTATAGAATGAAAAATTGTTAATGATTATAAATGTACGAAAGGGTCTATATTAAATATAAACATATAAGGGTATATTAAATATAAAAAATTGCAACTGCAGTGGGTTTAAAAAAGTTCCCAATAGCCAAGTCACAAGAACATTTTGAAATACCTTATTTCAAGGCTTAATATATAAGATATTGGCTATTCATTTCCAAATAGCTTGTGGGGGGTGGTTTGCCATAAAAATTAGCCTGGTCTTGTTTGCTGCTACCCTTTGGTGGACACAGGAATCATCAATTTGAGTTAAATCATCTCCAGGGCTGTACAAACTCCTTGTGATGAAACTGTCTCTAGCTCTGCAGTAGTGAACAAACCAGGCACAGAGTAGAACTACAGATGAGTGAGGCATAAACCTTGCAAAACGTGGAGGTTTGAAAGCTGACTCCCATTTTGGAGCTTCATTTAGTCTTGGAGCTCAAACCAAGTTGTGAAACATGAAAATCCATATGAACTACAGGAAAAAAAAATAGAAAATAACAGAATACAGTTACATGAGCCCTAAATGAACTAAAATCTCCACGCTCAGCACTGCTTTCCCACCTGCAGCTTTCAGGAGGAGAAGGAAATGTGATATGTTGAGTGCTCAGCTTCCCACTGAGGGAAGATTTGCAGTTCCTGCTGCTCTGGACAGACGGACAGTCGCAGTGCTGGGCACTGGTGCAGCCACGTGTGAGGCACCTGGCAGGGGGTGCTGGGGGCTGGCAGTTGTCCCAGTTCCCAACTGCCACCACCTCCATTTGTTCATTCCATCAGATGATCCCAGGGCTTGCAAGGGGATGAGCTAACATGAAAGATTTGGTGGCAGCGCAATAGGGAGGGAGAAAAATTTAGTTTTCTTTTGGTCATGGTGATGGTAAAGAGGGACTCAGAAAGGTGCAAGTGAGTTTTTGAAATGAAGTAGTGTGAAAACTTTAAATATTCACAAGTGTGAGAGAGTGCTTTCCAAGAAGAGATTACAGAATTAACTCTTAATTCAATTTTCTTTTGTATCAGTGACTGTTTTCCTGTGTTAATGCTCAATGTAATTTGGCCAGCTCTTATTTTGGTGCAGATAGAAATTTTCTACAGAAAATATAATGTGAAACTTTTACCTTTTAAAACACATTGATATCCATTGCTGATCCAGCAAAATCTGGATCAGCATCCCATAAACATGATTTTCCTCCATTGGCAAATCTGTATATTTGATACTAACGTTACATGCTTTCACTGAAGATCAGTTTCAGTGTGTAGCTTGCAATATTATATTTATTGTTATTTTAATAGTATCAATTCCCATTTATGCTCCTGTTGCTGAAACTTAATTTTGTAATTACACCCTTCCTGTTTTCTATGAAATTCAATTTTACCCATCTGTGATATGAGCATTCATCCTAGATGTAGCACAAAAAGTAACAGTGTTTTAATTCACTACAGCAAAGTTAGAGAAAAACAAATAATGCTGGGAAATTTACAACTTTGAAAGCAAATTTAAGTCCTCATGTCCCCTCTCAGCAAAACAGGATTATTTTTCTTCAGTAATTCTGAAAAATTTCCTTGCTCTTCTGGATAGGACCTTCCATACAGGAAGCTGAATATTGATTTTATTGTTATTAATGAAACCTCTTCATCATCATCTTCTTCTTACCTCCTGGTCCTTCCACAATATCTTTCACAATGCCTTTTCCCTTCCATCAGGTGTGAATTTGAGTGAGTGTTTGGTTTCACTCCTTTTTAGATGTAGAAAGATTTTTTCATGATAAAATGGTCAGGTGAAAAATCCTCAAGAATTAAATTTCTTTCCCAAAGTGCACAATGAAATCAGTTCAGCCTCATCTCTGCTGAAGATGTGGTGGGTTTTCTTCTGAGTTTTCTGCAGGTGAAACAGGGCGCAGGTCCTTTAGAAACTGTGCTTAATCTTAGACATAAAGATATATCTTTTGGAAGTAAAATGGGATTTAATAATGAAGTGCAAAATGTTTGCCCCCTTATATAAGTTACGTTTCTCTAGAATTTTACGTTGTTTTAAGTATTAAAATGCTATTTCTAGGTTGTTTGTTATTAGTATTTAGTGATGGAGAGTGCTAATTTCAGAGACTTTCCACACTTTAAAAAAGTGGGGTGGGTGGAAAGGCTAATTTTTAGCTACCAACTACCTACAGCTGCAAAGTACAAGGAGAAATAGGTCCAAAGAATTCACCAAGACAAATTACTGGGTAGGGAGTTTGGTAAATTAGTGGGAAAGAAAGTTAAGAGAAGAGTAATTGTCGTGAACAGCAAAAACTGTGCCTGCTCAATGTGCCCATGTGTAAGAAATGTAATGCAGAGGAGTGTTCCCTTTTGGGAAAGTTGAGAAACCACTATTCTCCTGTGTGGCTGGAGAAGGGAAAATCAGGTTCCAGTCTCTGATGTAACTGGAATTTTTAATGAACATTGGAGCACCTTCAGAAGGCAGTGTGAGTCCCAGTCAAGAATTCCCAGTACCCCGGGAGCTAGGCCATGGATAACGTAATTCCAGATCTGATCAGACAGGGAAGGAATCTCCTTCTCTTGTAAGCAGACCCCAGTCTTGTTCACCTAAACTTTACAACTCCTGAAAGGGACATGAACTGCAGCTCGAGCTGCCCCATTTCCCGGCAGTTCATTGTTATTCACAGTTTCCGATGCAAAAGGGGGTGCTGAGGAGCCATCGAAGCCAGGTGCTCACATTCCTCCCTTGATGCTGAGCTCTGCTGAGATTAGGTCTTCTTGCAAAAGACATCTTGGGAAACAAATTTCTCTGCTCTGTCAATTCCTGTTGCAGCTGAATTAGCAAAACAGCACCCAATGTTGTAATGCTTTGGTCCCTGTAAACCCCAAAGGGATTGGAAGTCACAAGAAATTGTTTTACAGAGTGAGACTTAGGCAAGAAAAATGTTAGGAGGTTTCTTGGGTCATTTGACAATTTTGCACTGGCAATGAGGATATTGGGAATTTAAACTATTTTCTTTCCTTTTTTTTTAACCTAAACCTTTTTTTTTAACCTTAAAATTTTGCTAAATCATTATGGATAGCTAATAGCTTAGTTTAGTGCTACTGTTACTTTGTTTAGTCAAAAGAACCAAACAGGTTGGCAGTGGTAATGGCACTGCAATTTTGCCTTGTGCAACTTTATATGCAATTTCTTAATACAGTTATTATTGGCACAATAAGGTCTCCTGGGTCACATTCAGACATCAGAGTTTAATGAATCAAGGGAAATTAGTGGAGTTACACCTATTTATGTATTGCTGTCAGGTAACTTCACATTTGCCTTTTGTTATGACATTTATGAGTAGTTGTTTTTACATAGATAGTAGCAAAAGCTACAAAATCAATCTATGCCTCTTCAAATGCCTTCAAAAAGCATTTTGTAAGATTAGGTGAGAAGATTTTCTCCACAATAAATTCAAATATTTATATATATATATATATATTACTCTTGAAACAAAAATGCCAAATTATTTGGGTTTTAGTGACTACATGATGCTACACACTTCAAATGTAAGCACCACAGTTATCTACTGGCTTCATTGACCATGTTTATTTTTATTTCAGGAAAGAAGATATTATTACTTGTTTTTCAGCTGAGAAATACAACCCTTTTCTTGGCAACCCCCTACAGAACACCACATAAAGAGCCTATAAACAGCATTAAAAGGATATGCTTCTGAAAAAGTAGCTTTTTAACGTTTAGTTTCTATTCTAATGGATGCATTCATTGTGTATGCAGAGTGTTTTCTTGGAGATTTTATTTTTAAATATGCTACTTATATGATTTTTTTTTTTAAAAAAGGGGATTCTTAGCTAAATTTCACTACCATGTTAGTGATAAATTCTTAAGAATACAAAAATCCTTTATAACAGGTCAGGTATTTCAACAATGGGTGGCTTAACATTGTGTCTCCTGCTGTGGTAATGACAATCATTTAACAGGAATATTAAAAGTACACCCCTGGTCAGTCTCTTTAGTATCATCCTTGTACCTGCTGTGCCTGAACTTGTCCAGTTCCTTTTTGAACCCTTGGATGCTGCATCTTCTGGAAAGCTCCAGAAGATCACAACTCACTGTGCCAAGAACAACTGTTTTTTAAAACAGGCATAGATTATTTCTTCTGAATTTTAGTGAGTGCTCCCTAATTTCAGTAATGTCAAGGTGACGAGCAGCACTGTATTCATCTTACCCATGTTTATGTAAAGTTGTATCCCTAGTTATTCTCCAGCTTGAACAATCTTGTTCTCTTTGGAGCTGTAATGGCCATTTCCAAGTTCAATGCAGTTCAAGTACATTTTAGGGATTTTGTCTCCTCCCTTTGTGTACACTGAGGTTCATCTGTCACCCTTTTGACCACTCACTCAGTTTTCTATGTCCTTCTGGGTCTGCTCATCATCAGAGTGGCATTTGATTCAGAGAGCTTCAAATTGGACAATTTCCCCACTCACAATTTCCTCCAGGTCACTGATGAGTAAAACTGACTCCAGCAATGACCCTAGGGGAATGCCACTCATAATGTTTTGTCCTGAAAAGACATTTTCTGTTCTGTAATTAGAGTTCTGGCTGTAGCAGGGCCATTTCCCCACTCCCTGGCAAGATCTTTTCATGTGGAACTTCAGCAAGTGCCTTCTGAAAATCCGAGTGTGCTGTTTCCACTGTATTTCCTTTATTCCCGTGCATATCATCTCTATTAAAGGACTGCAACAAGCGAAGCAGAACTTCCACTTACAGGGGGAATATTGGCTCTTTTCCACACCTTTTCTTAAGTTCCTTGTGATATCAGTTATAGAACTATCTATCAGTACACCTCTGTAGTTCCTAAATCTTTTTTTGGCCTAATTCTTAAAAACACTCTGCCATGAAATCACTTTACCATTAGAAAAAGTGGCGTAAAAAAAACAAAAGCCTGAAAGAAGCCTAGAGTCCTTTCTGCTTCCTTTTTTTTATTTTTTCCCATCTCAGACTACCCAAGAGTTGCCTAACTTTATTTTCAGTCTGTGTCCTCAGCATGGAGCTTGTAGAGCATGTAAAGGCCCAAAGTTAATTTTATGGCCTTATTATAAAAGTGTGAAAGAGGGTTGGATAATGGAAGTGCACAACAGTCACTCAGTAATAATGGCACTCTTGAGAAGTAGAAAGTAACATTCAATTTTATTTGATTATTCCTGATGGCCATTGCTTACACACATGGACCATGCTGGCCATGATTATAACAGAATAATGCACTGCTTTTGGAGGAGATGCTACATCAGCATAAAAAGTGTTTAATCTCTTTGGACTTATCAGCAAATAAGAGGCAATTCTTCCCATTACTGTCTGAAAAGCTGTCTTCTGCTGCATGGAACATAACTAATACCTCATTTTCATGTCACTTCCTGCAGACCTGAAGCATTCTTTGAAAAGTTCTGCTTGTCTGAAAATGTCTGTGTGCTCATTAGCTTCTGCTGATGCAAATTGGTGAAGATGTTGCCTTTGACGTGTATTATTTTATGTGAAGGCATAAAACAAGATTAATCATACCCTGCACTTCAGTGCTGCAGTACCACACTGTCTACTAACATCCTTGGGCATCACACTTCAGAAATCAGAGTAATAATGATTAAAATGTTAATAGGTCAAGGAAATCCATTTTGTTTTGTTTTAAATCTGCGGAGCAAGCTTATGGAGATAAATGTCTTCTGTTAATCAGATTTCAGAGGTGAATAGCTTTATAGAACTACCACATCCAGGAATGTGAATATGTGCTGTTTCATTGTGTAGTTAGGAATCGTCTTGAAGTTGCAGAGCCTGTGACTTCGTTTTTATCTAGTAGTAGACAAAGAAATCTGACATAATCACTGTCACTGCCTATTCTCCACGTCTACTGACGTACAAAAAATAAAGGGGGGCCTTTGTAAATTCTATTTTGCTATTTTATTTGCATTGTGATTGACTAGAAAGAGGAATACATGATCTGCTTGCTGTCTTGTCCCAGTGGAAATGCTGATTAAATTCCTTCAATGGGAATGAAAACATCGATTTGGTTGTGCCCGTAGGATGAGTCCTCAGAACAACAATTAGCACGAGTCATTACAACAGAGCTGCTCAATATCTCTCAGATCAGAACATTGAATTGTGGAAAAAAACCACTTGAACTACCAGGACTGAGCAAACAGTTTGATCAGCTGCAGAATGACTGAAATACCCAGCAGCTGAAATGTGCAAAGCTGAGCTGTGGTCACGAGGATTCTCCAAACACCAGCCCATAAAATGAAACACTGAATACTCAATCCCAAGGCAGCACCAAAATGCTGAAACTAGAGATTTTTAGTTACTGGCAATGGTCTGATTAGCTAAATCATATTTACTTTTATCTGCAGAGTTTTAAAATCTTAAAAGTTAATGTTCCATGCACAGGTCTTGCACAACCTGGAATTAATTCCAAGTGAAAACCTGTCTCTGTGTGGGAGGGCTCAGGCTTTGCTTGTATTTGAAAGTGATGTTTTGAGAGAGGAGGCATAAGAAGCAACAGTTTCATGGGGAAAAAAAAAACTGTCATGAACTNAAAAAAAAAAAAAAAAAAAAAAAAAAAAGGATTATTTAGGAATATACCTGCTGTGTCTGTGCAACCTGCAGCTGCACTGGTACACTTCAGTCAGTGCTGTTGGACCACTGCAGCCCAGCCATGAAACAATTAATGGGATAATGAGCTGGGATGGATGACTGTCCTTCACACAATGTGTGTGTTCTGTGCAAGCAGGACTGAAGTCAAACTGAATGTACAAAGCCAAACCAATGCTCCAAATAACTTCAGATTTTAGCTCTTCTTCAGTCTGTCGTGGTATGAGCTCACACATATGCTCTGCACACACTTGCAAAGGCAGCACCTTCTGGTNTCATTACATCAGAAATAATTAATCATATGAATATATGTACATGTTAATTCCCCAAACTGTAAAAAAAGAGTTTGATATGGAAATTAGCTTTCAATATCTTCTAAAGAAGAAACATTATTGTAAGTGGTTATGTGTATAGCCTGCAAATCCTTTTCCGTGAAATGCCTTTTATATTCTATACAAAATACTATTTCTCTAATGAGGATTAGAGGAGTATGTGTTCCAAATTTAAAGTTCATCTCATTTCTAGTTTGATTGGAATCTCGTATATATATATATGTATATATGTGTGTATATATATATAGTGTTCTGCCTGTGGCTGGCTCCCAGAGGAGAAAAAGTACTAATGAATAAATTATGTACAATTATTTCATGTAAAACTGTACAGTACTAGATAAAATCAAGTCCTTCAGGGACAAATCTTCACCCATTTTAAATTAGAGAAATGAAATTGTTCCAAAATCAAGAGAAAAAAAAGTCAGATTATTCCTGCCTGGGGAGGAATCCTCTGGGCTGGTTTGATGCCAGGATTTTCCTCTCTGTCAGCACTGATTTGAAAAGAACTGGAGCTGCAACAATTTGGAACCAGAACATCTCAGAAAGCATGAGACTGGCAGGGTCAGCTACTCCAGCCACCCTCCTTGAGCAGGGACATCTTGAGCCAGCTGCCCAGGCCTGTGTCCACTCAGGTTTTAGTGTCTCCAAATATGGATCTCCAAAGCCTCTTTTACAGCCTGGTGCAATGTTTGACTATTGCCACGTTAAAAACCCCCAAACACTACCAAGAAAAACCCATTAAAAGCAAAAAAAAAAAATCCCCCAACAACATTAACTAAACCACAAGACTAAAAAATACCAGGAAAAACCATACCAAAGAAACAAAAAAAATCCACCACACAACCTAAAATCACACACACCTAAAATGTAAAGCCAACCCCATTTTCTTGTTTTGAAATGACATTTCCCATTTTAAAACTTTTTCCCATTGCCTCTTGTTCTGTTAATGAGCTCGGTGTTCATTCCCTCCCACAAGACATTTATACACTCAGATAAGATGCCCCTGAGCCTTTCCTTCTCCAGACTGAGGCTTCCAGGTCTGCCAGTGTCTCCTTGCAGTTACAAAGTCACATCAGCCTTTTTGTGATCATCTTTGTCAACAGCAAAACCAAAGTCTGGAATGCTGGGGTTTTTTTTCATTGTGTCCATCTCCTCCTCAGCATTCTTTCTTCAAAGACCTCTTTCTGTAAAGCCCGGATATGTTAACTGCCTAGTTACTTCTAGCTTTACAGAAAAATAGATCAACATGTATTTTTAAAGCAATGTCTTTTCAGTGTTTTTAAAATTCATTGAGTTCATTTCACTTAATTTCATCCTGCTAAACCTAGGCACTAAGTTGAAATAATGCTCTAGGTTTGTTCTTAGTCAGTAGAGACCGAAAAACTAATTACATCTAACTTGAATGCTTTCTTAATTGATGGTGAAATTATGGAAATTGTGGTTTAGGGGTGCCTGTATCCTCCCACAGATGACAAACAGGGACTGAGGAGCTAGTCTGGGGTAGATATGGAATTTTCAGATAGTCGAAGTTGGGTCACATGAATTGCATTGTTTGCTTTGTTTGGTTAGATATTTCTCTAAACAATTCAGAAAAATGCCCTTTTTATGATTAAATGGATGTTGATAAGGAAAAATAAGGTGATATCCAGGAAATCTGGGTGTAGATATTTATGTTTAAAATACACCATGGAGTCATAAATAAAACATCTCATTTTACTGCACTGCTATACTAATAAAAGAATTCCTCTACTGCATATACATAATCTCAGAATTTTCTGAATCTTCATTCTGATTTTTTTCCACCCTAATAAAAGTGCACGACCTTTAAATTAATTCTGTCTTTTTAACAGGGCTTCAAGCCCTGATCCTTAAAGCTGCTTTACGTGAATATAAGGCTATATCTACGCCAAATGGCTTCTGGGAGCAAGATCTAAATGAAGATATCTGAATTTCCAGTTATTAAGATATTGAATGGGTTACCGAAGAAGATACAAACAGGTTAGAGATCATAAAGAGGGCTGTTTCTTTGTAGCCAGATTTAAATTACTGTCATTTGCATGCAGTCTGTGTCCAATACAGTGAATATAGCTCATATTTAGCATATCACTTCAGCAGTATATTGCAGGTATTCCCATCCTTTTACTTCATTCTGAAGAACATGTACCCCATTGTAATACAGAATTCATATGAGTGCCAAAATGTAGTTTTTAAACTATTCCAGTGAATCCCTCTTATAACAATTTCAATGAAAACATCTTGTAACAAGTAATGCTGTCATTCCTAGGAGCAGTTGCTGTTCTTCTAGTGGGGGGAATAAAAAACAATGCCAAACCACAAAAGGCAGAAAGAACATCTCCAGGCAGCAAAATAAGAACGGCTTCTTGAAAAGCACATACTCCTCTCCTGGCAAATGAACATGCTCATTGTCAAGCCAGCTGGCAGGAATGCTAATTACCCTGGTGCTGGGATCCCACTGGTTTCTATTGTAGACCTGCTAGAAAAATGCAGATTGTCTTGCAGTGTGACTCCATCTTGTCATTGCAGTTTCACTTGCTAGAGAACCTTTGGGTTTGAGTATTTTGGGTTTTTTTTTTTCAAAGTTGCTTTTTAGAACAGGCAGATTTAAGGTGCAATTATTTACCACATACATGTATATATCATGAGCTGCCTTCAAATTGGAAATATTTGTAGTTGGTTATCTATTTTAGGTTAAAATTATTAACTTTTCAAGTAGAAATATTGCACTGTGACCAAAAAAATAAAGATCCTTTGGAGTGATTTTAGGGACAAGATAAGATACACTGCAATATAATGCAATTGGCCCACAGGTAGGGTTTTGTTTGTGCTGCACACTTGATAAAGGGAAAAAAAGAAACCTACATGCCACTAAAAATAGATGAATGCAAATATAAAGCCAAGAAACTGTGAAAAAGGTTGTCAGTAGTTGTCAGAAAAGTGTCTAATTAGCAAATTTCCTAAAAAAAGTTGGAAAGCTTGAGTTTTCTTGTATTGTTCAAAGAAATATTTCTATCACTACCTGAGAAGAGGAGAAATGCATGTATTGTGCAGGGGCCAGCAGCAGCAAAATTCATTTTAAATGCAGCTTGGCTCCTAATTTTTTTGTAAATGCCTAAGTTATGTTTAAATTTTTAATTGGTTGAAGCCTTTGCCACAACCATTCATTTGCAACACCGAGAGATGAAGTAGGTAATTAAGAGATCCACCACAGCATGATCATCAACTCCACCTACATCTGCCTGAGTCCAGGTCCAACAAAAATGTTGGGATTGGCAAAAAGAACTCAGAACCATGTATTTTTTTCATGTCATTACACCTTAAGTTAAAAAAAGGTAATAATCAATTGCTGTTACGTGGCAGTTAGGAGCTATGGCTTCTTTGTCATCTCTTAGGCGTGTAAGCATGACAGATATTTTACTTGAAAGTTACTATGAATTTACCTTCTATAATATAAATGTAGTTTAATTCTTGCGAGGAAGGTACTTTTTTAGTGTAGCACCATAATTTATTTTATTCAGATTAATTTTAGTGGTATTTAAGTGGCTGTGAGTTATGTCGATGGTTAATGTCAACACGCAGACATGGTAGAAATGTTATTTTTCACAGTGTCAGTTTGAAAGGTAAAAATAAATTTTCACATATAGATTAATGTATTTCTACATGAGAGCTCAATAGAGTTTGAGAAACTAAAGGCCTTACTGAAGTATAATTTTTTTCCCCACAAAAATCTGGATTCGCTGCTTGAGAACAAATTAAAAGCAATGTTTGTCAGTGAACTATTAAATACTGTCACTTAAATAAGTGGTATGAACGGATAATCACACAGAATCGTATCATCACTAGGTTGGAAAAGACCTCCAAGATCATTGAGTCCAACCCAGCCCCAACACCTCAACTAAACCACGACATCAAGTGCCACATCCAGTCTTTTTTTAAACACATCCGGGCTGGTGACTCCACCAGCTCCCCAGGCATATTATTCCAGTACTTTATCACTCTTTCTTTAAGTAAAATCTTTTTCCTAATATCCAACCTATATTTCCCTGGGCACAGCTTGAGACTGTGTCCTCTGATTATGTCAGTTGCTGCCTGGAGAAAGAGACCAACCCCCAGCTGACTACAACCACCCTTCAGGAAGTTGTAGAGAGTGATAAGGTCACCTCTGAGTCTCCTTTTCTCCAGGTTAAACACCCCCAGCTCCCTCAGTCGTTTCTCACAGGGTTTGTGTTCCAAGCCCCTCACCGGCCTTGTTGTCTCCTCTGGACGCGCTCAAGCGTCTCAACGTCCTTCCTAAACTGAGGGCCCAAAGTGGACACAGCACTCAAGGTGTGGCCTCACCAGTGCTGAGTACAGGGGAAGAATGACCTCCCTGCTCCTGCTGGCCACACCATTCCTGATACAGGCCAGGATGCTGTTGGCCCTCTTGGCCACCTGGGCACACTGCTGCCTCATGTTCAGCTGCTGTCACCAGAACCTCCAGGTCTATTTCTGCCTGGGCACTGTCCAGCCACACCGTCCCCGGCCTATAACACTACAGGGGGCTATTGTGGCCAAAGTGCAGGACTCGGCACT
>VZDJ01000149.1:1332665-1383640 GCA_008694505.1 Cyanoderma ruficeps | reverse complement strand
AAAAAAAAAGATTCAGGAAACACATTGGGAATGGTGGTGTTGCAAGGTAGTAATTGGCCATTTCTTTGGATAGAGACTTTTCCAGATTGTTTGATGCTATGGTTTTCTCAGACAGGGATACAAAAATCTTCATTCTGAAGTTCTTCCCAGCCCAGTTCCATTAAAATTTATCAAACGTTCCTAGGGAAGATGTCAGTACTTTTAATGTGGAGTTCAACACAAACACAATCACCTCATTGAGAGATACTAAAAAAAAATATTATATATATATATATAAAAAATCTTTTTACAGCTTTTCAGATATGAAGCTTCACAGGTACCCTTGTTTTTGAGCATAGGGATAACAAGGCTTGGTCTGGTGACTATCCATTGGCTGTGTTTTAGACAGTGATTAGAAGTGCATTGTTGGTGAATGAGTGCCAGAAAATGGAAAAGCACCAAGAAATGGTTGTCACAGTGTATTTTCACAGCTTCAAGGAGTCTCCAGTTTAAGGATCTTCCTAAATCAGAAGTTGTATCTTCCTTTTATTTTACTCCCCTTGGACAGGTCTCTTCTTCAACTTTGTTTGCTGTTTCCATTCCCCAGCATTAATCCATGAATAAATAGTTTTGTATGTGAAATTTTCAATCCCATCCATCCTGCTCAAGGAGCAGAATGGAGGAATTACTAGACTAGAACTAAGCAAACCAGTCCTGAGTAACCACCCTCCATTTCAATCATAACATTATACAGAAAAAGACATAATCTGCTTTCACTGCTGTCTCCATATACTCCTGTGCCATGCTGGAAGTAAAACTATTTTGCACACTTGCTCAAGGTAGGAAATTCCTCTGAAAATCCATCAGAGGGATATGAATCCCAGCCTGGGGACTGCAGTGTGAAAAATTGCTCATAGGCAGCGAGTGGAAATCTGTGTGAAAGAACAAGAATAAATAGGCACAAGACTAGATGGGATGTGTGTAATCTATGCAAACACCAGCATTAGTTAATGCGATATCTGCAGTCATCTGTAACCCCATTGTCCAGTGGTAAAGTTGTCATTTGGGGACTGTCATATGACTGAAACCATGAGAGGGTCCACAGATGCCTCAAGAAGGAATGGAAGCTGTCTCTCTAACCACCTCTCCGCAAAAGCACTTTGGGTAGCACTTATAAAGAAGATTTTGCGGTTATCCTGAAATGGTTGTGAAAAAGCAAGCCCTGAAAAACTTTGCATAGGGGTGGGCACTTTGGTAACAGACTCTCAAACACCCATCTAACGAGCACCTAAAAGTCAGACTTGCTGTTATGTAAGAGGTGTCCCTGGCAGAACAAACTGGGCAAGGATATTTGTGTGGCAGGAGGAACGAGAAAAAGAAACAGGAGCCTGGACTGGATGCTGGGGAGCAGCACGAGTTACTGCAGGACCAGAGGTCATCTGTAATCTCATTGTCAGGGTTTGTGTTCAACACCATTGCCAGGGCCTGCTAAGCACAGCCAGGGTAATCTCATTCCAGAAAATGAGGTGCTTTGAGGAAGAAAGGATTGCAGATGTCTAAAGCAGATTTGTTTTCTCCCTGCTTTCAATTTTGCATCTGTTTGTTTGGATGACGTAAGCTAGAGGCAGACCAACAGAGGAAAAAAGAGTTATAGATTCATGCTGTAAAATCAGGCATGTTTCATCATCAATAACAAGAAACTTTTCATTCTAGTTGCAGAGGCATAACCCTCAAATTTTCAAGCAATTTTTAAACCATTTAGACATTTTGCCTAATTTGTGGACTGACATAAATGGAAAAAGTTCAAATTAAATACCCTCAAGTAACATATTTACCCAGTGACTTCTGCTTATTATCTCTTGCTGTAGTAACCTTTATCTTAAAATGCTTTGTCTTTTTGCTATAAAGAACAAGAATCAGCTCTTATTTCCTTATTTTCATTTTCTTCTGAGGAGATATCAATGTATACCACAGTAAACTAACTGTCATGTACGTTGCTTTGTTCAAATATTATTATTCAACTGGAGGGATTTGCTGTTGCCAGAGAAAAGAGTGGAAGCACAGAACTCATCTCCTTTCTGGGGAACTGTTTGATACCCATACCCTTCGTCTGCAAGGGAAATGACTAAAAACCAATTGGTTTGTGGTGCAAAATGGTACATAATGTTTCTAATTGAGGCTGTAAAAGAAGCCTTCAAAGCAGGTTTATAACTCTGCTATGTTCACATGGTGGACACTCTCAGGAGAACTGAAAAATTTACTTTTCCTCTATTACTGACTTTTCCCATCCTTCTCTGGATATGTTCCCATAGCACTTGCCTCACCTTGGCATTGTTATCTCCATGGATAGTGAGATTTTATGGGCATAGGTTTGTGTTTGGTGAGAAAAATAGAAGCATTAAATGGGCTTATTTAGTGCATATCCAAAATTGTCACTGTAGGATTAAAACCAATATTACTTGCCTTGGTATCTTGTTTTTTAATGACACTGAAATAACAGATCCAGATGACAAAATCTGCCTTGAGAATCTGTATCATATCAGGCAGCTTAATTGCTGTTTAATTTTTCTTTGCTTCTTTGCATCAAGTGTATTGTCATATCCCAATGTATCTGCCTTAACTAATAACAATCTTTTTATTAATTTAATGACTAATATTGACCAGTCAGAATTGTATGCAATCACTGTAGTGATACTGTTATTTCCCAGCTGTCATTATTTCTGTTAAAAGAACCATGGAATTAATAGAAGCAGAAGTATAACGATAAAATATAAAACATCTTGCACTTGTTCTGCAAAATATACATCTCAATTTAAAAGAAAACCAAAACACAACAAACTGAAAAAGCTCTTGTAGCCTGTTTCCATGGTTAATAGTTAATGGTATATCATAGCTCTTAAATACCTAAAGAAATAATTGATAACTTCAAGAAAAGTGGGGCTTGTGTCTGAAATTTAATATCGTGTGAAGAAACTGGTCTTTAACCAGTCTTTTAGTGATAAACCACTTTTAATGGAACCAGAGACGGGTCATTCATCTGACAGTTTTCAGGGAAAAACAAATTTCTTGTGAATTTAGAGAGTAATAGCCCCAGTAGAGTTTTTAGAAGAAGAAAGAGTGACTCGTTAATCTAGTGGAGTTTTTGGAAGAAATTAATGAGCATATGGCTAAGGCAAGTCCATTTGCTATGGCATTCAACTATCAAAAAATATGTTCAATATTTGATTTTAACTGATAAAAGAAAGTGAATTGAAAGGTTTTCTTGTAGAAAATATTGTCTGATTAAAATAAACACCTAAAGAGTGAGTAAAAGGGCAGATTTAACAGCAGAAGGACCTCACTGACAGTATCCTAATGAAACTTCTGAAATCTTGGCTGTTCAATAAATACAAAGGGAAAAAATAGGAGAATGTTCTGATAATTTAAGAATTATAATACTGTTTAGAAACTATTAAATTATTATCCAGTCTCATGCTTTCCACATATCTGATGTTGTTATGTCTGAACTGAACACAAAAGTAGAAAGTATCTCTAATGTGGTAATTTTAACTTTTAGGAGTGGTAAATTTTTTGTTTCGCTCAGATTGAAAAGCTGAAAAACATGACAAAACCATGACTGGAACTGCAAAGAAAATAAGGAGCTTGTACAATAAAGTACCTGTTCCCTGAAGGTAGCGATTTTCTTTGGATTTCAGGAATAATCCTCCTAAAGCTAAGGAAGATAAACAGTGCTGAGCATGTATGGTCATAGCTGAAAAAATACGTTAAGTGCTTGATAATTAAACTTGGAAAGGAAATTGCCTTCAAGTTAGAAAGGAAAATTCAATTTTGTCTTGTAAGGATTTCACACATATTTCCAATAACATTTAATGCATCTCAGACGCCAGATGCATTAACTGACATGGCAAATATTAACATGGCTCCAGTAGGCCTCCATTTTAAGGTCCCCTCGGAAAACCTCTCTTCTGTTTTCTCACATCTCTATTTTTAAGCAATTATCAGTCTACGATTGCAGCTGTTAAAGATGGTTAATTTATTTCATGCAAGTGTCCTGTAGGTATGGGTGTGTTAGTGAGTTACACATGCACATAAGCATATCTGTGTGAACTTTCTTGTACGTTACAAAACAGCACAGATTTTTTTGATGATTAGCTATAAGAAACTTTTGAAAATATGCACTTTTCTTGGGAGAGAACAGTCATTTACCTCTGACTTGGAAGCAGATGCAGCAGTTTACACACCAAAAGATTTCGTTCTTCTTTGATGAAAATACTTCAGAAATGGCTACAATTTGAATGGGCCTTTCAATCCTCAAGTAATGCTTGATAAGAACACAATGAGGAATGATGCTTTCCCAACATATGTGGGTTTTCTGAGTGTGTTCTACATTGTGCCTGCCCATGCTGGTGACAAAGGATTTATTTTCTTCTGATGCTGCCTCATGCCTGGCACAGCAACAAGAGAGAGCCACATTTTGTGATGTCTTGTTATTAGTCAAGTGCTGAAGGCAAAGTTTTTATTTTTGGTTGATAAAGAGAAGTAGCATGAGGAGTTTAGGTTCCAGCTGAGCTTTGCGGGCTGGTAGAAGCCTGTATGAAATCATTACTTGCTACAAGTGGGTCACTAATTTGAGTGGGGCCAGGATTTCATTTGAGCATCTCTTGGAAGTTTGGGCCAAGTTTTTAAGGAGGAACACTCCCTGAATCCCACCTGCATGGCAGCTTTGCTTTACCTTTTCAGAGCACAAGGATATGCTTGTCCATCACCATAATAAACTTAAAACTTCAGTTCAGTTTATCTTTGTCTCCATCATCAGTGACACCCAACACCTGGGGACTGTGCTACCCTGCATGGTCTCTTGTCTGAGAGAAGCAAATTGCACTGGTCACTTTTTCCTCTCTGTACTGCTAAACTAATGGGGAATTAAATTATTTATGACTTTCTGCCCGTGTGATGTGAGGGTTTTGTAACAGTATGATTTCAGACTTCATTTTTGGGTACTGCTTGAGGTAAAACACAGCCAGGTTTCTGAGAAAACCTGAAATGTAAGTAAACGTCTGTCCTGTGGTGTTCAAAATGGCCAAAGTGAAGCTGACCTGCAAAGCAGAAGATGTTTTGGGCAACAGGGACACTGGCTGCCAGAGTAATTCCTGTGATTACTTTCTCTCCAGATTCTGCCTCAGAACTGAGGAAAGGAAAATCTCAGATACTCAGTTGGGTAGAACATAAACTGCCAAGTGTTTGTATATAATGAATTTTCATCTTTTTCTCAGTTCAGATTGCTCACAATAGCTGAATGCTTTTGTCTTGGTGCCCAAATGGAGTGGCTAAAAAAAAAAAATATGTATGCAGAAATGTCTTGATTTAAAAAAAAAAAAGATTCGGTCTAAAAGTATTTCTGGTGAATAAATTAATGATGAATACCATACATAAAATTATGAACACTGAAGCATTTGAGTTATATACTTACTTTGAGGTTTGCTGATTAAATGGATAAACCTTTAAATATTTTTAATGTAACCGAATGATAACATCTATTTTCACATTTCTAGAGATAATTTTAATAACAATTTGTAGCATATTGGTTAAATGCTGAGTTTTTAGACAAGAGGAACAATATGGAACTTTGCAGTAATTACAGAATTTTATATTTAAATTTAACAATCATTCCAATATTTGAATCTGAGGATTTTTCTTCTTTCATCGTGTCCATAAAACCCAAACTCACAAGTCTTCAGCTAGAACAATCTAAAAGAAATTGAAAATTTAATCCATTCCATTAATTTTATAACAAGAATACTTATTTCCAAGCAATATTTATGTATTTTTTTAAAATTTCTACAAAAAGGTGGCATAGTTAAGTACTTTAAATTTCTTCTAAGCTGCATTTGGCATCACATTTTGGATCTATTTGTGTGCTATTTTAATTACAGTGACTTGGGGCCCAGAACAGTTAATCATTTCAGTTGAATTTTTTTTTTTTCTTTTTTTCCATTTGCAGGGTGCTCTGGCCCACTGGGGATAGAAGGAGGGATTGTGTCAAACCAACAGATCACTGCATCGTCCACTCACCGAGCTCTTTTTGGACTCCAGAAGTGGTACCCATACTATGCACGGCTTAATAAGAAGGGTCTTGTGAATGCCTGGACTGCTGCAGAAAATGACAGATGGCCATGGATTCAGGTAACAGATGGAGCTGAGGAGGAAAAAAAATATTCTTGATTCAATTGCCAGTGCCACTTAAGAAACCGATGAAGACAAGTGGTTAACAAACAGCTAGATTCTTACTCACTGTCAGAGACATAGCCGAAGCTAAAAGGGACTGTTTAGTTGCAAAATAGTGATAATCTTGACTTTAGAAATGCATAGGCCTTTTTTTAATTTAAAAACCTGTGTGCATATGTTCCATTGTGGTTCTAAACCGTGGAAGCAAATTTAAACAGGCTCCTTTCAAAGAAGGTGCGTTCTACATACCTTGCATTAGGTGGTCAGGTCCTTAGAGGCATATCACAGCATTATCTCTTGGTGGAGGTATCTTGACACATGCTAAAGGTGCTTGAAGTGTGGTTTTGGCAGTACCAGAGCATGCTGGAAGAGCTGGTCCTCTTTGCTGACCTGCTCTGGGCACACAAGTTTAACTATTACTGGAAGTAACACGAACGGTTTTGATTTGGGTTGAAAGAGCTGTTAGTTCAGACAAATCCATGGGGCTGAAAATACACATTCTCTCATCCTGCTCAAGAATGTTATTGCTAGAGTGATTCAAATGGCTGTGCCCTCACTGTGAACTGGATTTCTCTGTGCCCAAAAAATTAAAGTTAAAGCAGAGAGTATGAAGTCCTGTAGGAGTGTTTTAATGAAGGTAATTATCTAGTGGTTGCCATAGCTCTTTGCTTGGATGGTGTTTTCATGAAATGGTAAAAGCTTTGGCAGCTTCAGCTCTTGGTTAATAATAGGTTACTGAGTTATATACTTATGGGAAATCTTTCTGCTCTGATCAGCATGGTCGATATGTGAGGAGGATGTGTCCCTTCCAGTGAACCCACTGCAGGATTTACAAAACATGGTGTTTGGGCATTTTATCTGCCAGCACTAAGTTTAACTGTCCATAACGCCCTCAGCTGTGTCAGACACACACTTCTTGAGGCTACCTTGGTGTACATGGCATTAACATTTGTTCATATTCAATGTTTTTGCCCTGACTACCATTTTTTTATTTTTTGTGAGAGGCCCCTAGGTGTCTGGGGATGAAGCATATAGAATTGCCAGCTCGTTTTTCTTGTATGGAGAGCAGACAAAAAGCACTGTTTGATGAAGTTTTCTGAAACTGGTGTAGTGGGAGCACTGGATTTTGTCAGCTCTGAAAAATGAAAACTGGTGTTACTGCTTGTTATTTATTGCAGAGTGAAAACACAAAGGCCCTTCAATGTGTTGTAAGTCAGTTTTCCTCCATAAAGATCAGAGGGGTTAGGAAGTCTGTAAAATTTATACATTGAAAAGAGCTGAAAAGGATCACGCAGGGGGACCTGAGCAGAATTTTTTCCATGGGAGTAGAAAGCTAATGTAACTTTAATGGATAATGAAAATGTCAGCTTTTGGGCTGTGTTAGAGTGTGGGCTTTATTAAATGAGCTGGAGAAAGATTTCAAAATCATTTAGCACTGCCCCCTAGATATGTCTTTCTGAGGAGATGAACTGGATGGGGATATCTAATGGTCTAATGCTTCCACATTTGTGCTTGGCACCGTGGGGGCAGCTGCCAGGCTCTCTTGGACTTTGCTCCCTGGGAAATCTTTTCTCTGCTTTTACCTGCAAGGAACATCGGGCCAGTGGAGAAAATATGTCTAAAATCTCAGCCCATGGCATCAAGTCTGAAGAATTTGTTCTCTCTTTTTTTTGAGTTTTGGAGGTTATTCCAGTCATGAACAGGTTATTCTGCAATTTTAACAGCCGTGAGGTATCAAAAAGGAAGCTTACATCATACAATGAATGTGTTTTAATCATTCCTTTCTTTTCCTGCTCATTTTTCTTGCCAAATAAACCTTAGTCTATCATTTTCACAAAACTTGACAAATGCCTTTTTTAATCCTCTTTTTTTCAACTCAGGGCAAAATTAAAAATATTCTTTGTAATTTCAGAGCAGAGGTCTTGAGGGTCCTTCTTTCCTTTTCTTTTTCTTTAAAACATCTGGAACCAGAAAATCTGAAACTTTTTAGGGAGATGATAGTTGCAGGGAAGAAGTGCTTTAAGGTGTTCTACAGAAACTGTTTTCAGACCTAGAAGGGTGGAGACATCCACAGTCTCGTATTTTATGCATAGTAGTTCTTTACATCAGAGCACTGCCTTATTCTTCAAGCATGAAATAAGCTTTAAGAAACAAACACTGTCTGACCCTTGTATGGGTGAACAGTTTCTGGTGAGAGAAAAATCCTGTGGGAGAAATCCCATGTCTTATTTTTGCACAGGTTCTGTAATGACCAGGGAGATGCTTCATAAATGTTTGTGGAGGGGTACAAAAAGTCAGATTTGGGCTAAATTTCTGGCTACCTTTGGTTTCATGGGAGAAAAGATATCAAACCCTCCACTTGGGTTTTTATTCTGTTGTGCCACCAGCTTCTTCCCAGACCCTACTGGGAGCAGCCTGCACACATGGAACCTTTTCCATGCTGCTCTGAGTGACTAAACACCCGGTCCAGAAGAAGGCACTAAAAAACAGTATGAGTGTTTGGTAGAGATTAAGTGGAAAGTTACAAAGCCAGAAAATCCATTTTTAGGACATGCAAATTAACGTTTAGTGCAGTGAACCTGAAGTAATCGCCTGTTGCCCTCTTGTAGCTTCTAATGCTAAATAAATTCTAAAGGAAGCTGTGTATAATGGGAAAAGTTCCTCAAAGTATGATTATGTACAGACCTGTATCTATTTTTACCTTGTTCCATCATTATCAATTGTCTTAGTCATTTAATTTCTTTACTTACGTGCAGCCTGGCAAATAAGAGGTTTGAGTGTTCTGCTTATAACTCAGTTGTAATGAGTACAGAAGTTGTTTTTTTTTCTCTAATCTTTCAGGTGTCTGATACACATGAACTAATTAGTATGCAGTTTCATTTTCCTGCATTCTCCAAATGATCTGAAAATTGAAATTGCCATTTTAAATTTACACTCTCAGCATGTAATTAGTAATGGCACTACAATGATACAATGTACATGGCACTACAATGTAATTGGCTTGTGATTTAAAGGGTCACTGACCATGTTTTTGGAAGCAAATTAAAGCCTAAGTAAGTCATATCTGCTTTTTAAAGTTCTCCTGACCTCTGTTTCTCCTCACAGGTTGGCTGTGATAAAATAGCACCTGTGTACGGCATACCACTTTATTAGTGATATTAACTTTTATTGTTGGCAAATACAATGACAAAAAAAATCACGTCTATTTTCCATTAATACGCTCTGAAGTATAACCAAAATGCTCACACTGACCATTCCAGTAATGAGTCTTTTTTGTCAACTCCTTTTTTTTTTTTAACAGCAGTTTCTCTTTCTCTTGTCCTTTTACATTTATGATTTTAAAATATGTTGGTTTGTTTTAATCTGATTTTACTTCATCTCTGCTCATTCCTTGCATCCGTACTTTTCTATTCCTATATTAGTTATTCTTTTTAAGGCAGTATGAATAAGAATAGATATGGCCATGGGCAAGATTATTGTTTCTGTTATCCCTGTACAATATCCAAAATCATAATGGCAGATAATCTCTAATACAAACTGCCAGCAAGAGTTTGTGAACGTTACTCCTCTCTAGTGAATTCTAACCTAGCAATCCATGCCTGTGTCCTTACTCTTCTCCACTCCCAATTTCATCACTCCCAGGTTGGTCTCCCAGTTCTAACCATCCTCATATTGTTTAATTAATTTTTTGCTCTATTCACAGCTTCTGAGTGTTTTGTGGTCTTTTGGACATGGAAATTGTTTTTGCAAGGTATTAACCCACAGCCACCAAGAGCAGATTCAAGGATAGCTTGCATCTGGAGAATTTTGAGAAAATGCACTAATTACTGAGCATCATGACACTATGTGGGAGATGGGTTTGAATACCTGACCAGTTGCTGGAGACTACTGTGTATAAATGTAAAGTATTAAATAGAATAATAAAATCCCTATTTTTTTACCCCTCACTAAAATGTCATAAATTGTCTCTCTAGAGACATTGGTATTGTTATCAATTGGTGTTTTTTGAATAAAATATTCAAATATTTATTTTATTATTGTGAGTAGTTGGAGGACTGAAGGATTAGTCTTCAAAACAGACAGAAACTGCTCAGTTTGGTGGCAGAATCAAAAACTGGGAAGTAAAGTTGGTTCAGGCTGATTATTTAGCTTTTTTCCTCTAGTTTTTATTGCATGCAAGATGACTCCAAATATTTAATTTGAGGTTTCTTCTTCTTCAAAGACTTAATCTCTTTCCATCTATATTTCTGTGGGAAATGGATTTGTAGCGAATTCTTAATGCTTGATAGAAAGCTATAACATGTTTCTTATGGTGTTTTTTCTTGGAATCAATTTTTGGAAGTCAATTTGTAATTTCAAAATGGAAAAGCTACAAGTCTTACTTAGAATATATGAAAAGAGAACAATAATTCTATGTTTTTTCTGATTTATTCCCCAAATGTTTTTTTCTGAAATTATGCGCTAAAGTTCAGATGAAGCACAATAATGAGAAATACAAAAATTTGATGAAAAATATGCTCAACTTCTGATTGGCAATTCATATCTATTAGTACTCTAGTCCAAAGTAAAATACATTTGGTTCTTTTACCATTTCAGTGTGTCTGTTGTGAATAATACTTTTTGCTTTTTTTAAATTTAGCTTTTTAAATAACTGCCTGGCTTTAAGAAAATTTCTTCATTATATTTCTTAAAACTATGAGTAAACACTTTTGCTGCAGAGACTGTTAATAAAAATAATGACCTGTGATGGAAAGGGACCTATCCCATCAGATTCAGGGCAAAATATTTCCCTGACCTCTCTCTTATTTAGAATTAATCTATTTAGTCCTTTTTTTTTTTTCTTGAAAAGCACAGAGAATGCTTTTAAAAAAGAAAAAAAGTCTAAATATATTACAATATTATTGCTGTTAGGTAGAATTTATTTTTTGATTGCTGCTTAATTTGGTTTTTACACAGGTGTCTCCACACCACTTTTGGTTTCAATCCCACCTCTGGCATTCAGCCTCACCTTTTTAGGACTTTCAGTGCCATGGCATAATTAGATCTGTGACTATGAATCACACAAACCTAATCATAACTACTATGACACACACAAAAATTATTTGTATAAAAAACCTTAAGTTCCATCAGTCTTATCCCCAGGCAGAAAGCCATAATGTGTTGTGCAGGGTCTTTTTCCTCAAAAAAAAAAGGCAAGGGAGAAAAAGAAGTTAACAGCTTCCTCATCAAGAGCTTCCAAAGAGCAAGTACACACCAGGTGATAGCTATTTGCTAATGAAATGATAAAACCCAAAATACACAGAGGCCTTGCAGAACATTCACTCAAACATCTGTTGGTGAGAGCTCCAAGCAAACTGCCATCTGTGAAACCATTCATTTTGTCAAAGTTCATTTCCTCATTCATGAGCACTGGTGTATGGGCTTCCAAAAATACCTGTCACTGCAGCTTAAATGTTTTATATCATTTAATGTAGCTCTCATCTCAGTGTCAGGTGAACTTTATGAAATACAGTCTCAGAATCATCCTGCAAAGTGATGTGCAGCACATAAGAAGATTTAACTTGCTAAGTTAAATGCAGAAAAGTTCTTAAAGTTCTGCGCTTTCTTTTGTCAATACTTCAAAATTTGGCTGAATATCATAGAAGGATTTCTTTGGAGGATATTGATGAGAGGCAGTAAGTACCTGAAAGCCCTTGGCTATGGAGAATAGAAACTAATAAGGAAAGTGCAGTTGAATTAAAACAATGCCACGCAGGACCTTTGATCTGCAGGAATTAGAAGAGGTTGTCTGCTAGCCAAAATCTGCCGTAAATTCACTGACTTCAGTGAACTCAATACCAGTCTCTGCTCTCTGCAGACCTCCCTCAGCATCCATACATTTAGCTTACAGGCCAGAAATCTAATTTATGTACTCAGAGCAGAAAACAAAGGGACTGGGAGCCTATTTCTTAGTGTAATCATCCACAGACTCCCTGGTGCCCCATATCTTGGTATCCATTTCATATCACACCTCCTGCTTTCATCCCACACACAGACACATTCAAACAACTTTGGGCTGAGGTTCTGGGTGCACAAAAGCACTGAAGCTTGATGCTATTATGAACACCATCCATAACATGCTCTGTCAGTCCCCGTGCCAGCTTTCCTTAATTACTTAGCTAAATGTGGCTGAAGGACTTAAGCAACAGGACCTTTAAACACTTTATTCACTGCATCTGCAACACCATCCATTTCAACTATTTTTTCCCATTTGCCACTGATATTAAAAGCAATCAAACCTTAGGAAGTGGTGACACCGAAAGGAACAAATGTGTGTCCACGCGATTTCTTGCATCAAGAAGAAGCAAGTAAAAGGTGCTGCAGTACCTGTGTGGTGGTCCATAATGGAATGATACGTGTGTATCATAGTCACCTTGAGGGGAGGACAGCATCCAAATCTGTGAGATGATGCCATGCTGATGTGTGATAATCAAATGAGTCATGTTTACCCTCTAACCATTCGCTTAAAAACTGGCAAAGCAAATAACCATCACTCACCATTACTGTCCTGCTAGACTTGACTTCTAGAAAGTGTTGTTTCAAAATATTTCAATGAAGCTAAGGTTCAGGGAAGAAAGATCAGAAAAAAGTAAGGTGACATGCCAGGATATTAATTTTTTTTTTAGTGTAGTATGGAGACATATATATGTACACAACTCTAGGATGAGTCAGCTTGGAAGGGACCACAGGAAGGATCACCTGCTCCCACATCTGTGCTCCAGCAGGGCTATACCATTCCACACAGGATTGTGTCCAGAGGGCTCTGGAATATCCCCAGGGAGGCGACTCCACAGCCTCTCTGGTCTCTGTTCAGGGCTGGGCAGAATTTGTGCCTTCTGTGCAGGGGGAACTGCTGGGCTCAGTCCCTGCCCGTGGCTCTGGTGCCATTGCGGGGCCTGGAGCAGAGCCTGGGCCTGCTCTGCCCCTCCCTGCACACAGGGACATCCAGGGCTGAGGCCCCTCTCAGCTGGGAATCCTCTCCAGGCTGAAGAGCCCCAGCTCCCTCAGCCTTTCTGGACAGGGAGATGCTCCAGGCCCTGAATCATCTTTGTCCTCTTCCACTGGACCTGCTGCAGGAGCTCCATGTCCCTCCTGTCCTGAGGAGGACGCTGGGCAGAGGGGCAGGATCCCCTTCCTGACCTGCTGGCAATGCTCTTCCCAATGTCCCCCCAAGTTCCACTGACCTTCCTTGCTCCCTGGGCACTGTGCTGGTCAGGAACAGCTCATTGCCCACCACAAACCCCAGGTCCTTCCATAGAGCCGCTCCAGCACGTCCCCTCCAGCTTGTGCTGGTGCATGGAGTTGTTCCTGCCCAGGTGCAGGACCTGCATTTCCCTTATTAAGTTTCAGACATTTCTTCCCTGCCTATCTCTCCAACATGTCAAGGTCCCTTTGAAGGGCTTCACAGCCCCTCAGGGGTTTTGGCCTCTAATCCCCCCATGTGTGGTTAGTGAACTGCTGAGGACCCGCTCACTGACCAGTGAACTGCACCAACCTCTCATCCAATCACTGAGGAGTAAGTTAAATGATTCTTTGCGACAGTATTGAACCTTGGGGGACACCACCAGTGGCACATCTCCAACTAGACCCCCATGACACTGATTACAGCCCTCGGGACCTGCTGCTCACCCATTTCTCCATCCAAATTCATCCCTCCTCAGTTTTCATGGCCCCAGAGCTGACCAGGCTGTTGGAGGCACAGAAAGCCACATGCACCATGAGAACTGTCACAGACAACAAGGGCTGGAGTCAACTCAGCCTTCTTGACCTCCCCTGGAAAAGGTGGCATATGTTTGTCATCTCAGAGACCTTCCAATTTACACACGAATTCTGTGAACTGAAAAATGGGAGTGTATTTTACTCTTGCACTCTTAGAACCTTCTTCTTCCATGAGTGGTTAAGATAAAAAGACATTGTTCAAGCCTTGACTATCTCAATGGGATTTTTCAAAGATTGTCTATCACAAAACCAAGCAATGTTTAATTTTTTTTAACCTTATTTTTGCCTTCAAATTTTTGTAGAAGGAAAAAGTATTTTGAGGAAAAACATACAGATAAATATGGAAAATCTCACTGAAGGGTAATTTTATATCAACTTTTCTATATCAACTTTTTTTTTTTTAGGCCTAATTTCAAAAGATGATAAAAAATATTTAGTGAGTGTGGTTGTTGGGATTCAACAAATAGCCAAATTCTTAGGGTTCAGGGGATACTGATAATTTGAGCCAAACTTCTCTGTTCTGTAACAGCATCAGTGGGCTAAGGAATTGTTTAAGTGGTGCAGACTTTTCATAAGTCACATCAATAAACTGCCCCCACTGTTCTTCACTAGCTCTTCACTCCCCTCGTGTTCACCCCAAACCTTGTCACAGTCCCTGAACTCACATAAATTGAGCTGACTTCATGCCTGTGCTCTCCTCGTGTCCTCTCTCCCCACGCAATGAGTGTCTCAACAACTAACAGGTTATCCTCAAAGATTGATTAGGATTACCTTGACCATGCAGAAAGGGGATAAAGGCATGTATTTTAATACAGGTTGTGCACCATTTGATGGCACTATTATCACCAGTTTATTCTGATTGGAGGGACTAAGTTAGCTTTAGTTTCTCACTCTGTTGAAGTAAGCTGGGAATGTGCAATGGGGTCTCACAGTAGGGATTTCACAGGGCCAGGGAAGTCTGATCTGTTACAAGTTCTCAGATTTCAGATACTTAACACTCCCTTAATCAATACATTGGATGTCTTTTCAAACCTTAAGATTCTATAACTCCATTACTTCTTGGTCTGGGAGCCAGACAGGACCTAGACGAAGCCCACTGAAGCTAGAATGGGAATTTTTCCCTGTTGTCCTTTTCGGGCTCGAGAGAAGATCATAATTTTCTTTGGCAGAGTGGATCTACCAAAGTGCCATAAAAACAGATGGAAAGTGTGTGAGGGAAAGTACCTCTCAATATCTGAAATTGTTTCACAACCAGAAATTTCCCTGAGTGTATTTTCATGGTGATTTTAATATTGCACCTTTTTGAATTCCCTTTTTTTCCCTAAGGAAGATGGTTTTCATGTAGGATGAAAAGTATGTGGTTTTGACCTGAGTCCGACATCACATCTTCTAAATCTACGGGTTGTTGATCAAAACTATTTTAGGAGGGGAAATACATGTAAATATTTTCACTGGCATTTTTATTTACATAGTCCTAGGCTGATTCTTCAGGATGTCTTCTAGACATTGTGGGGAAGTTCTTTCTTAGAGCCATTAACATTTCAAAGGCAGGGAGAGTTTTCACAAGTTCAAAGCATATGAAGAAACTAATAATTGCAATAAATGACCTTGGTGTTTCTCAGGTAACATTCAGTTTCAGATAGTTAATGCTCATTTGATCAATACTTTGCAAATAAGATGATATTTTGCAGGGTTACAAACCTCTGAACAACGTGAGATTGATTATGGGCCCCTTCTTGAGGTGACAGTCTAAACATGCCAGTGTTTGAATAATTCATATAATCCTGTTAATGGCATTCATAACAACTACCTTTGGGACTAAAATAATGACTTAATAATAAGAAGGAACAGACTAAGCAAGTTTTTTGTCTGTCTAATTATGTAAACTCTCTGAGGCATAAATTGAAAGTTCTCAACAAAAGCCAAATGAAGTAGGTGCTTTTTGATAATTCTCATAACATATGTTCCTCCACATTAGCATTACATGGGCCGAACAATCCTTGTATTTATGTTTTCCATACAAGTAGAGTCTAACCTGTATTCTGATCTCTTCACAGAGAGGCAAATTAAATTAGTGGTCCAATTTGCATCTCTGATTCTGCATGCCTAATTTAAAGCAGGTACATGAATAAGTCTCATTGAGGATGGCAAAGGTGATGAGCTGTTTTTAGAGGGTTGGCTGATGCTGAGGTGCAGGTGAATACAGAGAAGTCCTGAGAGGTGTCTTTTCTTACCCTGAGGTGTGATAGACTGGAAACAGCAGGAAGGTGAGGTTGCAGAGGATTTAATAGCAAAGTTATGGGGGTGCTTTACTGGACCTGCATCCATACACATGAAACAAAATGGGCTGGAATCAGAAACAAGCTCAATGCTTAATTGGTCTATCCTCAAAGTGTAATCCCACAATCATACTGGGAATTACTATTTTCAAAGCAACCTGTAACAAACATTTGTTCTCCTAGCTTATTACAAGACAACAATTTACACTATAATGAGAATATTTTACAATAAAACATGTTTTTCTCCATGGAGCAGACCCCCTTCCAGCACGTCAGCAACAGCTGCTGTGCTGCCGTGGATAAATCGCTGCATACCCTCACTGTGTGCTGCTTAAAACGCACATCACTGCCACTGTGCTGACTGCATTAATGCCCTGAACTAAATCCGGGGAGCTCTGCTGACAGTGCTGATTAGGAGAGTATCAAAAAGCCACAGACAGGCAAGACAGATGAGCACCTTGTGTGCAGGTGCCAGCGAGGCTTTGCAGCGGGGAAGTTAATAGTGACTGACCTGCTGTGCCCTTCCTGCTCCTCATCACCAGCCCAGCTCTGCAGCTGGTGTGGCACCAGGGTGAAACAGCAGTTTGTCCTGCTCAGATTGGAGAAAACAATCTTGGCGGCTGAAAAGGAAGCACAGGAGGGAGCTTTCAGGCTCCCTGTCTTTCCCAGTATTGAGGGAATTGTATCAGGTTGTTCAATTCCCAGGTTTATTAAAAAACATTTCCATTGGCAAGTGTCCCTATTTTTCATCAGAAAATGTTTCTCTGGGTGCTTTGTATCTAGATTTGTCAGAATTATGACTTAAAAAAAAAAAGAGAAGAGACAAAAAAACTAAATTTCAATCCTTGAAAACCTGATGAGATCAGCAGGGAAGAGTTGCTGTAATAAATCTTTTAATACCAGTATAACCTTGATCTCTTATTCAACCCCATTTTTATATGAGTAATGGTGAGTACCAGTAAAGATATATTTACTTTGTGCTAGAAAAGATGAAGAATTATTTATAACAATACTATTCCATCTCATAACTGAAAGAGGTAAACACCTTTGTTCTCCATAAAATGTGTTTCTGTTTATGAATCTAAAACTACATTTAAGGTGTCAAAGACCCAAGGTTTCATGTTGACTTTAATTTGAGCATTTCTGGAAAGCTTGCTCTGGAGGAACACTTCAGACAAGGCTGTTCTGCAGGAAGTGTTAGTGGCATTATTGTTAACAGCGAGATAACAAATGAGTGGAATATGATTATGGATTCTGTCCAGGAGCATCATGTAGGGATCTTCCTAAAGTCACTCTGTCTTCTCATCCCTTTTCTCCTCTCCTGCCTGGAATGATGTAGATAAGATGGATGCAGCTGGGTGGTTTTTTATCTTTCTTGCCCAGTTTATAGCTTCTGCAAACTGAATATGCTAACATTTGATCATAAATTGTAAGAGGAAGACGAACACCTTCTACTGGAGCTGTCACAGTCCATGCTGTTCTGTTACATTCACACATTACAATCCTGAATTTAATCTTCCTTTTTCTTATGGTTCTAAGGTTTGTAAACCATGCTGAGAAGTTACTGATGGCCTTTGTTTTGTGGTGCCCTTTGGACTTGTTTATAAAAAACAGGCTCCTACATTAACTCACAGCTAGCAGTGGAGCTGCACACACACCATGCAGACTTGCAGGACTGGTTCTGAATTGCCTCTGAAAATGGTGCACTATGCAATCACCAGGAACTCATAAAATTACCTTGTTTATATTACCACTTTCTCTTAGAGAAAAAAAATCTTCCTCGTATATTTCCTTTCCAATTTTGACTTTTTTCAAGTCCCACTAAAATGTAGATTGGCTATGTCTTCATAGGTGTAATCAGCAATTTAGCATCCCCAGACAGATTTGAGTGAGTCACTGGAGTCAAAAGCATTAGCGAAAATTGTTTAATAGCTAACCACTCCTAGAGGATCAGTGCTGAAAGCAGTGAACACAGCATCCTGGTAACCTTTTTCCCTCGTGTGGAGAAAGGCCATGACTCCATAACCTGCTGTGATCATCGGAGTGCTCTGTGTAATCACGGAGTTGGGAGGACTTTGGTGGTTGAAACAAATAAGATTAGAAGGAATTTCAGGGACTTCTTAAACTGAAGGAGTTGATTTTATTCCCCAGCCCTCAGGCATACACTGCTCAAGAGGGTATCTGCCTCAAGTGATTATATTTGATTTGTTTTGGCTGCATGGATGAATTCAATGTGCAATTGTGTATCCAACAGAGGACCTGAGGTGGTGTTTCTTGTCACAGTCCCTGAACTTGCATAAATTGAGCTGACTTCATGCCTGTGCTCTCCTTGTGCTTTCCTCAACACCAGCACAGTGACATTGCACTATCCACCCTGTGTGTGGCATAATCCAGTTCTTGTAGAGTCAGATTTAAATACATTGGTATCCGACTACTGGCTTCATTTTACACACAGTTTTACCTGAGCAACTCAGTGTTCATCATTCATTCCAGTTCCAGAAATCCTCCTCATTGATATGCAAAGGCCATCGGAGCAGATTCCATAGCCTGCAGGTGTCTAACAGAACCTTATCCAAGTTTCATAAAGATCTTCATGCCATAAGGTTTTAGGCCACTGGGTGTTCTTGGATTGCAGCCAAATCCCTGGCATATCATGGGTGAGTCAATTCCCTTGGAAGTCACTGGACGCAGTGAGCTGGTGCTGAACACAGGCCTTTGAGCAGAGGCCAAGTATCAAGTCTGAATCCATTGCTCTTAAAATAAATTTAAACGGTAAATGTTAAAATGAAAAACTGATCTTCTTTCCTTTCTNCTTTCTCTCTCTCTCTCTCTTTCTCCCTGTAAGTAGATTCCTCAAATGTCTATGCCTGTATCTTCTTCTTACAAGGCCTTTACTATGCCTTATTACTTAAATTACTGAGGTAAATCTCTCAAAATACTATTGATCTTCTTTCATCCTTGATTTTTTCCAGTTCATCTAGGTAATGGTAGGAGATCCTTAATAAGTGAATCTATTACCATTTATAAAAAAAGATATATTATTCTTTCATTCCTATCCTGGCGAATTTCACCTCTGTTTTAAAACATCATCGCCCATGTAATTAAAATGTGTAATATTCTGCCCTGGATCTGAATCCACAAAGCAGAGCTTCCTGAGCTGTTTTTTTCTCCCAACTGCCACAGAAAAAACATGTTTGAAAAAGCTTTTAGCGATAAAAGATGTAGTTCACACTTCTTCACCGCTTCCTACTGAACTACATTAAATAAGAAAGATTTCAGCACCTCCTTCATTACAGCCATTGCTAAAGTTGTAGTATTTTCAATTTTTGCTGAGGTTGAACTTGAAAAATTTAAAACACCTGAAAGAACCCAAAGATACAAAGGGAAAATTAATTCCTGGTGTATCCATATTCACTGAAAAGCATGACATTAGCCCAGAGGGGATTTCTATATAAGCAAGCCATGGGAATTTGAAAGCATTTTTTTCCCACTTCATTGGTATTTTTCTGCAAACCTTGGCAGGATATGTGTACCTTGGAAAACAAGGCAGCCTGGTTTTATTTCTTGTGTTGAATAAAGTTCAATACGGCTTAAAAATAAAGCTCAGTTTGTGACTCAAAGAATGGACACTGATCAAAAAATCCTCTAAAAGGAGAGATTCTGTAAATGGGGCTAGGACATCAAATGGTTAAAGCCAAGGTTTCATTAGAAATGATTCTTTGAGAGTAAAGAGGGAAATAAAATTCCCATAAATTCTCATCCAAAAACCCCTCCCAAAGATTATTACCTGGGAAAAGAAAAATTGGTAATTAAGCTGAAAAAATGTGTTATCTGCACCACTGGATCAAACAAAAATTGTCTGGTGTTGTGTTACACCTTCCTTTTCTCATGCAGTGAAATGTAAAGATGCTACCAGTCAACAAATAATCATTGTCTGGTTTCTGTTTCCCTGTGCTTTCTAATTTGGTTTTGCAGATGGTATTCACTTAATTATTAGCAATTTTGTAAATACATGGAAAATTAGTTTACTTGCCTGTTAATTAATGCTCTGAAATTCCACATTGAGAATGAACTACTCATAAGAGACTTACATAAATCTTTAACTGGATACCGTTCCATGTTAGCTACATTTTTAATGTAGTTATGGGACTAATAGTAGTCTCTGGAGCTGTCCTTTTACAAATATAACATATTTATTATATTTTGTTTTCCCCTCTGGGGGACCAAGAATTGGGGAAAAGAAGTTTTCCAAGGCTGAAAGAAGTCATGAATCTCTTCTAATTTATACCTGTCTGAATTCCTGTTGTGAGTCCATTCTCCTCACTGGAATTGCAAATATTCCTGAGCTTTCCTGGTATATGTGGGAAAGATGCTGTAAAAAAAATCTGATGTTCTTATAAGAGCCTTCTCCTCTCTTAATAGGTCTAAACCTCAAAACCACACATTGTTAATCCAAAAGTGTGTGAGTGTTTAATAGTTTCTTATAGGGAGAGCCATAGTAAAACTACACCAAAATCCAACTATTACAGAAAAGTAACAGAGAAATAGCTAGACTCACAAAAAACCAAAAATGCCAGAAGAAACACAAAATTCTATAGTTTGGAGAAAGGAACCAGACACAGAGAGACCTTGAAACACCACAGTCTGATCATCTTACATCCTTCACAGAGGTTAGATTTTATTACCAAGGGGGAAAAAGTCTTCAGGCCACAGTGTAAAGAATAAAGCAATTAAGGTATTTGTACAACAGATCTTCCATACCTGTGCTGGGGCTGCTGCTCCAAACAGTGGGGACTGCACTGGGTCAGCTCCAGCAACTGGGGAGCAAAGATAAAACTCATCTTGAGGAGACAAGTGCTAATGTAGTGTAATGTATTATTTACCCTGTCCAAATTGTTTGCTCTCTAGTATTTCCACTCATCTCTTTGCACTGCACATCTGCCTGCACCTTAACACAGCTCTCACAGTGTGACAGCTCTTTGCTGAGCTTCATTTGGTACAAAAGTCACAGATTTCAGCTGAGAGGGTGGGAGTGCAGCTGCCACAGACTGAGTTGTGATTGACTTCATCCCAGGGACAAGTCTGACACTGTTTGGTCTGAATATCACACTATGAGTTGTTAGAGTTCCCATACCACAGGTGAGTAAAGGAGACAGAATTAAGGCTGCTGGAGGAATGTTGAATTTTTTCACTCTGAACAAATCTTGATTTTGTACTTCGAGGTGTTTTGTTCAGCTCAGACAAGCACAAGGGGGATGTTCATACCCACTGATGATATTTTGCTATTGACTTCTTTGGGATTAGCATTTCAGCCTTGATTTCTAGGTATATGAATTTTCAGTGAGAGTCAAGAAAAAGTCTAATTTCTTTGCTGTCAGAACTTCCATGTAGTTTTAGTTTCACATAGAAGTTTTTCTTGATGCTCGCTTAGGAGCTTCAGTATGGTATTGCAAATTGGTTTCTAATAGAACAGAAGATATAGCTTTTGGTAAATTATCACCGTGTTTCATTTCATTTTCAGGCAGGAAATATGTAGGAGTAACCCTGCATACCAAAATTAAGCAATATCCCAGTAATATTCCATATATCCATAATATATGTATATACGGGTGCACACGTATAGGGAATAAGTATAGTTCAAGCTTTTGGTTCAATTTTTTCATTCATTTCCTTTATAAATTTGCACATGAAATTCATGAAAGATCAAAAAAATTAATGCAAGTATAAAAGCACTCATTTAAATGCTACAGCTATGCTTTTTCCTCTCATTAAAAAAAAAAAAAGGGAATTAGAGGAATCTAGAATTGTGCCCCCCCAGATTAACAGTGTGCTGTTATTTCAGATAAACCTGCAGAAGAAGATGCGAGTCACTGGAGTTATAACCCAAGGTGCCAAGAGGATTGGAAGTCCAGAATATGTAAAATCTTATAAAATCGCTTATAGTAATGATGGGAAGTCATGGACAATGTACAAAGTAAAAGGCACAAAGGATGACATGGTAAGATTAAGTCATCTGTATCTGAATGCATCTCATGGTTTAGCTGCCTTCAGAAGTATGATATGTCTCTAGTATTTAAGCCTAATCGCCTGGCAGTATGATATAGGTTTCACTGTTATCATTTTTCTCTGGGGAAGAAAAAGAAAAATCAACAAATTTGCATTTTGTCTCCACTAAGAATTTCTTATACTTTAACTGATGGTTGCATAAACACTACTTCCCCAAGCTAGAATAATCCTGTTTATTACACTTAACTAATTTTCATATTAATTAGTTTACCAGTAATTACTCATTGCTCTGTTTCAATTTAGTTTTATTGCATTGGCAGATTAGCGTTAACCCTTGGAAACACAGAGCCCATTCATCAATGCTAATCTCTGCACTGCACAAACAGTATCATCCAGAGGGGTGTGTGTGTTTACAGTTTATAGTTACCACTTATTTTTGATGGAGCTGTGCACACAGAGCAGAAAAAAACCCTTTACTGTGTAAGTTTGTAAGGAACTGAGGCACTGCACAGCATCAGATGTAGTTTCTCTATTAGGAAATTAAAATTCTGTGTGAAGAGGTGCATGATGAGGAGGGGAAACACAGCACAGGAATATCTGGTTAGAGTGAGAGCTGAATAGAAAATTCCTGATGGTTTTAATTCATCCCCCCTGTGATCAATGGGAGGGTTACAGTGCACTTCACTGCGAACTGGATCAAGTTCATGAACCAGAGGGGAAAAAAATAAATGTCAATCAGCACAAATAATTGCAAGATAAATTGAACTGAGACTATTTTGTACATTAATCAGGAAAAGGAGGCATAATTTAGTTGCATTAGGAGCTGCAGTTTCTGGGAGTGACAAGACAGAGACCTTCAATCAGCACAGGTGGCAAACCCATCACAATGCGACACCAAGGCAGGGCATTCTGCTCAGAAAACTTGTGTTGGGCACTGGAAGTGGTAAAACAGCTGCAATATGGGGGAAACCTCACACAGACAGAACAACATAGATGCTTTTGAGACACAGAAACTCACTGGGACTGCGGGGATCCTCCTGACACCTTTCTTTGTGCAAACACTTCTTCCCGGCAGGTGTTCCGCGGGAACGTGGACAACAACACCCCGTACGCCAACTCCTTCACGCCACCCATCAAGGCTCAGTACGTCCGGCTGTACCCCCAGGTGTGCAGGAGGCATTGCACCCTCAGGATGGAGCTGCTGGGCTGTGAGCTCACAGGTGGGACCTCCACAGCCCCCGACCCTCCCCTCCAACCTGGTCACTCCTGACCATGCGTGCTTTGTCCCTTCGCGAGATGCACTTGGCCAGCCTGAGTTTATCCTGTCACTTTCATCCTTTTTATCTAAGTTATAAAATCAGCAACATTTGGCTCAGCTGAGTGGTGATGGTCACTTGCAGTGGGACAGGAATAGAAGTAAGGCAGTGTGGTATTCACCCAGTATTACTTAATTATTTTTTTCTGTGTGGGTTAATCTCAGGTTGGTCAACTTAGAAAAGGTAATTTAGTAGTTTTAACATGTATGGATGGCTATGTGAATTTGTGATTATCACCCTGAGCAGACTACAAGGTAGGGGGCCTAACCCAAGGTCTGAAAATGGTTCCTGAGCCCTAGAACTTGTTGCGCACTGCTGTGGACCCATGGCAGCAGCAATTGTTACACCTGATTTGGGTAATTCCTCCTGGCTGTGGGGTGACACCACCCCTGTGGTGTGTGACATCCTCAGAGGCTTGAGCCTGCTTCCCCAGTCCAATAAGATAGAATTTGATTGGGCTGCTTTAAACAAGATTTCAGTTTGGATTTGTTTTCTGGGTTTAGCAGAAGCAGGGGTAGCATCTTGTAGCAAAAAGTAAATGAACAAGTGGACCCAATAAAACCCTTCTTTGGATTTATATTAAAGTTCTGAAATGTAAAGCCTGACCTCAAGCCACCTTCTGCAAGAACTGTGTTCCCTTACAAACTCAGAAAAGCATGTAAATTTTCTATCCTTTTCCAAGAGAGAAACCTTTTACTGGTGGGAGCATTCCAGTGATTCATTTAGGAGTGATTTTTATGTGGCTGCCTGTTTACTCTACAAACAATAGTCATCCAGTTCACAAGTGATACATCAAAACAGCCAGTGTTAAACAATTCTCAGTCAAAACCAGATTCAGAAATGAAAAGTTAATGCATTAATCTTGGTGTAGCCCTTTTCCAATATAGATAGGTTTAAGAGTAAATAGAAAATCCCGTCTACCTGCTTTGTTCTATTCTATATAAATATATTTTTTTTTATGTCTTCCCCTTCTGGAATCACAATTTAGAGTAAGTCCTTGCCAGAATGACTAGGAATTGTTTTGCTCAAAGAACTGTGAAAGCTGGTGAAGTGAATTAATTTCAGTGGTCTCCTAACTGTGTCAAGGTCATCCTTTCTTAAAACTGTGGACAGCTGAGGCTCAGCAGAACAATTTCAACCTTACTGAAAGAAAGGTGTAATTATACAGACTGATTCACTCTTAATTCCAGGTGGTCTGCCTTGGGTGGAAAAGTACTTTGAGAGGTCTGCCTTCTTTAACGTGCCCTGGTGAGAGAGAAGAGAGTGAGTGATAAACAGAGCAAGGCTTGTAGCATCGGATCATCATAAAAGCTAACTCCTTCTTAGTACAAACTTCAGCAAAATGTTCAATGCAATCTTCTTTAGTCTCATAAATAGTTTTACTTAGAAGGACCTACACTCAGATCTTATTGAAAATCAGGATCAATGCTAGAGGAGCCAACCATCAATAAATTAGGCATTAATTTTCATGGCCCTGTGTTCCTGCCTTACTTGTATTTTGCACATCTCTGTGTCCTGCCCTCCCTTCCCTTCACAGAGTATTGATGTGAGGGCAGAAGCAGATCACAGCTACTTCTTATTAGAATGCCTTTATTCTTTAAGCTGTTGTTATTATTATCATCATCAAGCTGTTGTTTTTAACAACAGAGGAGTGTTCACACAACAGTGTCACTTACTGGCGGAACTCACTTTTGCATTAAGCATCTGCCTTCCTGCAGGCGCCCCCTGCAATATGCTGCTCTCAGTTGTGTTTGTTGGTTTCTGTGCACAAATTCAGCCAACTCTTGGTGTTTGGGGTTTCTCAGTTCCTGCAGAGGGATGTTGGCCCCCAGAACCTGAACATCCCTGTCAGACTCACTCAGAGAAAGCTCCGGAGCGTGTAATTTGCATCTCCTTTGGGCATGTTGCTCCCTGGTAACTATTTCTTTATCCCAACAGCCTCTATAGGCACCATTCATACAAAAAACTGACACACTGGGGGACTATATCACACCTGCAGTTAAAGATAGGTTCCCCTTTCCTCATTTGTCCTCAGAACTGTGCAAGCTGGAAAAGAATTCTATATTTGTTATTTACAGGGCAGGTTGGGTGGGAATTTAAAGCATCAGGGATTTAAAGCATCAGGCTTTAATGAAAAGCGTACCTGCCCATGGCAAAGGTGTTGGGTCCCTCTCAACCCAAACCATTCTATGATTCATAAATACGAAGAAAGTTTTTTAAATCTCTCAATTTTTGGAAACAAAAAATACCACAGTATGAATCAAAATTAATCACTTTTGCCCTCAAATAATTGATATATGTTGCTTTTGCCAACACTACACAAATCTTTGTCCAAGAGAAGATTCAAGCAGACTGTTCCATGCAGATCAATTTGTGGGTTTGCCTTTCCTATATTGGGTATTGAATATTTCCTTTGAGGGTTTGAGCTTTCTCAAAAGAAGAGGTAGATGAGAGGCATGGTATAGGATCCAGCTGAAGGGTAAAAGATTCTGCCCTCTGAAGAGTCAACAGAGAAGAACCTGTGTGTTGATCCTTCCAGTTTTCAGGTGCTAATCCCCATTCTTTCTTGTTATTTCCCTACTCCTGTTTCATCAACCTAGACCAAATAAGACCTGCAAACTTGTACCTAGTTAGATTTAAACATACAAAGGTATAAGGTATAATTTATCACAGATGGAAGTATCCAAAGCTTCTCAAACATTCTAGCTTAAGATGCTCCACTGGGTGTAGCCATGTGTCTGCATCATCTATCTCTGACTTTAGCAGATTTTAAAAAAGAAAATGGAAATCAGATCCTTTCACTGGGACATTGAAAAGCAAACTTAAAGGTACAGTGAAGTGGAGATGTTTCAGGGAGACATAAGCACTGTTATAAGCACTGTTATAAGCACTGTCCTGTGCTGGTTTGATGATCCTGTTCTTTGTGCTGTAGGTTATGGCTCAGTCATCCAAACAGCCACTGTCTCCTGTGGCAGGGGCTGGGAAGCTTCTGCTCTCTGTGACACAGCACCAAGATGTCCTGACACCTGTGTGCATCATGTTTGCCTCTTCAGATTCTCTTTGTTCTTCTCACTTTCTCCCGTTACCTTTAACAACTGTCTTCCCACCTCCTTTGGGGCCAGGGAGAAGGCAGTTGAGTGTAAAATCCCATTAATTCATGCACGCATGCACAGGCACACAGGCAGGCACAGCTGTTGTTTCATAAATCAATAATAGTACCCGGAAAAGATAGAACTGGTTTTGATGGATTGGGCCAGCACTGCATCACAGCTTTGACAACCCATGGTTTTGTGTCAGGAGCCTCCTTCAGATTCCTTGGGTGAAACTTTCTTGCTGACAGTCCTTGTGATCCTGGAGTGACACTTCAGAATTTAATAATAAGCAAAGTCCTTCTCCAAAGCAGCTGATTAGTCTCTCTTATTTCTACTATCAATTGCTCACTTCCAGGAAAATTGTTTTGTTGTGTTTTTGAATGAGTCCCTTCTACAGACAAGGCTGTGCCATTTCCATTTGTGCACTGAGAATCAGTTAGGAAAGACTGTTTTGTTGTTTTTTTTTCAAAAGTTAACTCTGTTTTCTCTTGGTTTTTCATTTATTTATTTGGATTTTTTTTTAATTTAACATGAAGCATGTCAGTATTGAAATTTTAAATACAGAAGATACTGCATTAAAGACATGTTATTAGTATTACAACTGCACATATACAGGGTTTTGACTGCTGGGACAGGAAGGAAATGAAAAAACAGCTTCTTTTTTATGTTCCCATCTCCATCTTTTCCATCTTTCACTTTACCTCAGCTGTCAAACTTCACTCCATTCTCCTAGCCATACATTCACTTTTCCTGTCCTCTTATCAGCCTTCTCTCTCTCAGCCATTTGCATTTCTTTTCTGGGGTTTTGTTGTTGTTGTTGTTGTTGTTTTCTTTGTTTGTTTTTGTTGTTGTTTTTTGTTTTGTTTTTGGGGGGCTTTTTTGTCTAAATCTTAAAACCGTGCAGCTCATATGCCAACTTTGGTTTCCAGTCCTGTTGCTTCAGTGCTGCCTCAGCTTGTTCCTTCCCTCTTCTGCATCCAAATGGACCTTCCACATTCCAAGCACAAAACAGCAAGGCAGAGGAAGATAGAGCCACTTATTAATTTTTATTTTTATCTTTTTTCATGCAGAACAGAGAAGGGAGAAGCCCCAGATCTATCTTTTCTACAGTCAAAACAGCTCAATGGCGTGGGATGTCCACACACAAATAAGCCATTTACTATCGATTTCTCCTAAGTGATATCCTCCCACTGTTCTCCCTCCTTCACAATTGTTTTTCTGTGATCTCCCTCTCCTTCAGTGGGATTTTGAGCTTTATGGATTTTCACCTAGATGTTGAGTAATTCAAAAGTATAAAAGAGCTCAGTGGTTTTCAACATTTTACTTCAACAGTGGTTTTAAGAAAAAATGTTTATTTAGTAAGAAAACACATGGTTGATGGGAGGTGGCATAAAAGCATGAGGAAAATCAAACTGAACAGGGGAAACAATATTTTCCTGCAGGACAGGAAAATAAAAATAAGATAAGCACAGACAAAAGTCATCTTTTCATTTTGTTTCACTTCGTAAATTTATGCCAGGATAAAATATGTTGAATTTTCTATCGTGATTTTGACTCACCCAAGCAATTGTTGAAACAAAGTGCCTTGAGTTGACTATTTTTCATTTATTTGTTTTTGAGTTCCTTCAACAATAGTCTTGATTACATCTTTTTCTTCAGGTACTGCAGGTTTTCTCTGCCATAACAGAAAACTTAAACCCCTGTCAGAGATAAGCAGGTAATGCCCCTGATCTTGCCCTGCTGTTCCAGGTTGCTCTGAGCCCCTGGGGATGAAATCAGGACACATCCAGGACTTCCAGATCACTGCCTCCAGCGTTTTCCGTACCCTCAACATGGACATGTTTGCCTGGGAGCCCAGGAAAGCCCGTCTGGACAAGCAAGGCAAAGTTAATGCCTGGACCTCTGGCCACAATGACCAGTCACAGTGGTTGCAGGTAAATTTCCACGTGGATTTTTCCAGGTGTTTGTCTTTGTGTTTCAGGCATGGGGGATGGTTTTCAGGTCCAGCTTTGTATTCAAATTCTTCTGTTTCTGAGTGTAGCCATCCCAACTCTGCCACAAGCTCTGAAAGCCCAACACATCTTCATGTTTTTGTTACCACAGCTATAGAAAAATCTACTTGGGGATGCTTCCACTAGTCCCAATTTGCCTTTGTTAATGAACAAAAATGGTAGTTGCAGATCTGTTTCACTGAATTTCCCTCATTTGTTGAGAGAGATGAGTTTATTTTCCTCCCTTCTGCCCTTCCAAGGCTCCCTGGAAAAGCATATTTACTTTCAGCTCTGTGCACCTTAGCGAATCCCGCGTGTAGAAATTATCTTTGTCTAATTGAGGCTTCCCAAAATTACCTTCTGACAGGACTCCGGAGCCAGCAAGACTGATTCAGCACCTGAATTCATTATAAACCTGTGCACAGGGGTTGTTTTCAGCCCAGGAGTGATTTATACAACTCACTAATGTGAGGGATTTCAATAAATCACCAGTGTGGAAGCTTGTTTGACCAGCCACTGACACATTTACATTTTTTGAACTGTTAAAAATAGCAGTGTTTTCAGTCAGCTGCCACTTTGCAGTGCAGTGCTCAGTGGGAAACCTCAATAGCACCAGACACGGCCACTAACCCCCTGCAATCCCTTCACATATAAATTATGACATATTAGACTTTTTGCCTACAGTTGCTAAGCAAGTTAGGAATATAATTACTGGTTTGTTTTTTTTTTTTCTCCCAAGCTTACACACTTTCCATAAAAGAAAGGAGAAATTACCCTATCTATTTAACTTTGGAGTAGCTGGAGATCATGGAATCTGCTGAATTTTTTTAGAGCGGCATGTTGGAAGAGCAGTTAGAAACTTCTGGAGAGGATGAACATTTCATTGCCGTGTTTTATGGTGGAGAAGCAGATGAAAATGTTTCTCCACAGTAAAGAAAGATGGCTGCATCATATTTTAGCCCCATCAGCCAAACCAAGGTTGTGCAGAGGCTCCACAGAAATTTTCTATTGTATGTTCTTGCACCTGTGGATGACAGTGCATTTTTAATTAACTACAGATGGCATAGTTAAACCTTACATTTTCAAAATTTTTCATGCTGTTGTGAGTCTTTCTATATTTGAATTTACCTGAACCTGCAAATTGGATTGGACTTTCTCTGCAAGTCCTTGAACTATAAGGAATAATTTTTATTGTCTGGTCAAAAAGAAAGTTGTGAAGAAACACTCATCTTTTAGTTAGTTTGTCATATGGCTATGTATTGAGTTTAACAATTTCATTAGAGCACGACCAATCTAACTTCCTGAAAATCATTATACATAATGATCCTTCAAAAATGGATCCTAATGTCTCATGTTTGGGAAAAAAAGAAAAAACCACCAAAACTAAAACCCAAAAGGCATTAAATCCACTTGTCTTTTCAGTGCTTAAGGTGGTCATTAACTTCTGCTAAAGGCTGGTTATTCTGAATTCAGGCCATGACTTGAGACAGTCTCATATGCTTCAGGTGTAGGTAATGATTTTGTAACAGAGACATGTCTATCATTTGGATTCATCTGTTCACTTTTGTTCTCCTTGTTGATAGTTCTCTGTAGGTTTTTTGTGGTTTTCCTTTTCCTTAAAACACTGAGTGTTATATTGAAGCCTTATAACATGTTGACTGAAAGGTTTATCATCATGCTGCTGCTTTCCGAGTTTAGTCAAAATACATTTGTAAGGAAAAGCATGTGAAAGCAAGCATGACTGTATGCCACTCTCCCTCGGCCATCTCACAAAGAATTAGACCCAGAGTGATTCCATGGCACCCTGAAATGGGGTTAAAGTCAGACATTTAGCGCAGATTTCTTGATTTTGCTGAAGTAGCTGGTTAACCAATATCATATTTACCACACAAACTTTCTATGCCTTTTGCATGTTCTCCATATGCCTTTCTTGCTTTATGCTTCTAATTTTCATGAGAAAGCCTGAAAAACTGGAAAAGCCGTCTGTTTGCCTTTTAGGTTTATTGTTGGGGTATGTGGGTGACTTGAACGGATCTGATCTGACTAAATGTTATTGTTGGGATATCCTAGCCTAAACACCATTGCTACCAACAGTTTAAAAGCTGGTGCGCTGACATCCATCTCAGAGCCCTTGCTGTGATAATGTTTGCTGAGAGGTGATGTTTGAATCATGCATCAAATGCTACTTGCACTTTTGGATGAACTCTAGAGATAAATTCTCCTCTGTCAGGAGCTGGGATTGTTTTAGTCATTTTTTTTTCTCGAAAAGGATAACTCTGAATCTCCTACATATTCTGAAATCCAGCCATTAACAATTAGCCTATCTTTTTTTAAGTGTTTTGGATTGCTGCATCCATAATTTAGGAATGTGAAGCATTTTGTGTCTCCAGACACAAAATGTCCATTTTGGGGACAAAATACTCACCTTAATCATGCTGCAGTTGTTGAAATTCTGCTGCTACTTAGACTCTACAAGCTCAAGATTCCACACATAACATCTATTTACACCAAATACCACTATTAATAATAATAAAAAAATCTTTATATGGAAGGAAAGTTAAATAGATGAGATTACTAAAATTGTATTTTTCTAGCTCTGTCATAAACTTGGTACTGAATTCCCCACGTGCTTCCTCAAAGAAACCCTTGCCATTCCCTTGGAGAGGATGCTGAAAGTTTTTGGAGTCCTCAGGCTCCTTCTGGACACAATCCATGATTGCTCTTCCATTTGGTCATCCCACTTCCCTTTTCTTCAGTTATTCATCATTAAAGGATGTGATAGAAAACTCCCTGCCTTATGCACAAAATGAGGCACTTGAGGCTGTAAAGATTATTAAAAAGATGTTTCAGATGCTTGGAGAATGCTCTTGTAAATAGATTTTTGCCACTCCATATCTCATTTTCATAGCTGAGAGTATAACTGAAAAGAATTAACATTTTCCTCAAAATCCATGCCCTCTCTACTACTAATTTTCTTCTGTTATAAATTGTGAAATCAGGGCAGCAGCTTGAATTCCCTTTTCTTTATTTACTGTTAGATAAATTCTGGCATGTCACTTCATTTTGATGTCTCCAAACACCTGGAGCTTTCTCTTCCCATTCAACCATCCCCTCTGTATAAGTTGTCCTAGTCCTAACTTTGCAACCACACCAGTGTATTGTCAGTATTTTATCTTAAAATTGATTATGTGTTGGGTTTTTTTGAAGGCAACAGCAAGGTCAAATTACAATGTTTCTCTGATTGTGGAACCAGCTAAGCGCTATCAGAGAAAAAGCAGTTGGTGATAAACAGATTGTTGGAAGATTGGCAGAGCAACTGTTATACCTACATGTTTTAAAAATGTGATGAATGCCAGAGGTATAATAGATTTGGGTTGGGTATTTTCCTGCCAAACTAATCTCCAGTATTAGACAATATTACCAAAGTTCTTTATCAACACTGTTAGATTGTCCCAGAGCTGACATCAAATTATTCTTTCAGTTTAATGCATAACCATCTTTTTCTCATCAAAATGCCTCTTGTTTGAAATCAAAGGCAAAATTGCATCCCAAATAATTATCCTCTTTTCATTATACATATACAAAATGCACATCTATCATGCCATCATAAGATCTACTTATGTTCATTTTCTAGCATTATTTACAGTGTTTAAGCTTCCAAGTGATCAAATCAAATAGTTGATGTTTAAAAGCTAAGCCAAACCCAGCTTCTACTCTTTTTTTATGGTTTCCAGAAGTGGAAATATGTCTTTATTCTGGCCAGCCACAGAGAAAGATGGACAATTACTTAAATTATAAGAGAAATTTTTGAACTGGGAAAATTACATGAAGTGACTCTTTCCTTTTTTAATATGGGAAGAGAACTTTATTTTTCATCTACTATTGGTTAGCTGAATTTGTTTCAGTACTGACCTTCATCTGTCGCTAAAAATTAAGGAATGTTTTTAACTCTCTCACGTGGTATTTGCTTCTTGTCTGTTGTTCCACCTGACTCTTTTCCCCCATTTTTTGATGTAATAATCTGATTATTTGAAATGAATTCTGAAGAATCTTTTGGGATAAGAAATCTTTATCTCATAGCAATTCAAACACTCATCTGGAGATCTGTTCAACAGTTCATAAGGTGAAAACTGTGTGGATCGTTTAATTGTCTTTTGACAATTTGTATTGTTAGCAAAACATTAAGTAATACCAGTACTAGTAAAAATAACCAAATAAGAGATTTATGTGTAGCCTACAGTTTATTTGTTTTAACACCCACACTGAGTAAAAAACAAGAAAAAACCAAACAGAAAATGCTTAACAACTTCTTAATTAAATAAGAGCTTGAAAGACGCAAAATTGGAATAGGATAAAATGTTCTTTTGAGACCAGTCTGGTAATTAACTTAATGAGGAAATTGCATGACTTCTGGAAGGGTTGGATTGCTAAGCCATGTGTTGAGAGTGGGCTTGGAGAGACAGAGTGTTCTGTAGGAGCTGTAAACTAAAATATATCACATTATAAACAGAAGGCACCTGTATTTCTCTGCTTTAATAAGCCACAGCCATCACCACTAGGACACAAAAGCAATCAATGTCCTTTACAGCAACAAAAGTGGTCTCTGGTTCTCCAGATGCAAAGGTGGTGCAGGTTTTTTGCTAGAATTTCTCAGAATTCTAAAGTTCTGAGATTTCAAATCGTAAAATGGAAATTGTGCAGAGCTTGGCTTTTTTTAGTGCTTTCTATTGGGATAAAAAATTATAGTTATGGTCATTATTGAGCATTTTATCTTTCTAATGCAAAACCATCTCTTCTCTGGCAGCTGTCACTTCTACTTGAAGGATTTAATTTGGACACTGAGTTTTGGCACCTCCTTGCTCTTGTGCCTACCTTGATGAGTGGCTTCACAGAGTCATTTTCTGCTCACACAGCCTGGTAGCTCACAGGATGTAGAAGCATCTCAAGGCACGTTGGGAATAAGTTATTAACACAGATCTTTCCCACTCTTTGCCAGACACTTGCTATAGACAAATTTTCCTGCAAAAAAAACCCCCAGCCAGTGATAGGATAAGGTAATAATGGACAAAGAGCCTGAGTGATTTATCCAAAGACAAAAGCAGATAAAGACTGATGCCCACTTCTAATCTGCACTGTTGAATTTACTGGTTTTGCATTGCCTAGGCTAGAATCTTGAACAGGTCACTTTATTCTCCTCTTCAATTGCCCATAAAACATACACTTAGTTTTGCTACTCCATGGTCACTATTTGCTTTTTTGCACTATTTGCAACTCAAGATGATAAGATGAACTAAAAGCTTTTTTCCTTGCTTTTTTATTTTCTTTATTTTTTAATCTTTGTATGTTGCCAATCTATTTTTAACAGTGCTAACACATATCTTACAGAAATGGCATTAGGATCTATGCCTTGATAGGGCATAGATCCTACTTCCTACTCAGAGTTGTCTTCAAGCAGTATTTGATGGCCATTCCAGGGGTCACACTCTAACTCAGTTTTTCCCTAAATCATTCCAAATTAAATGCATTATTCGCATTAATAATGTTACTAAATTGCGCATTTCAGCATTACCCTTCCTAAATTGGTTTTGACTTTGCAAAGCTTTCCTCTGCAATTCATTTTATGGAAATGTTTATAGTAGTAATTGAATTTAAGCCTAGAAATTAAATAAGGCAGCATAAAATCTTAGTTTATTTTGCTGTTTAAATGCTTTATTTAGCCTGTATTCTATCATTTAGGTAGCAATGTCTGAAGCATCTGTAGAATCATTGATTTTACTCTGACAAAATACAGAGAGATTATTAGAAGGACAGACAGAGTATAGGAGTTCTTTGTTGCAAGTTGTCCAGAAAATAGTCATCAGACAGACATAACATGATTACATTCTGTAGTTAAAAATTTGTGTGATGTCACCTTCATAGAATCATAGAATCATCAAAGTTGGAAGAAACTTTAAAGATCAGCAAGACCAAACATCAATCCAGCATCACCACTGTAACCCCTAAACCATTAAACCATGAACAGGAACAAATACCCTGTCTGGGCTGAAAATTAGCTATGGATAAGAGTTTACAGTAAAAAAATGTTGGGTTCACAAAGCTGTGCTCTGTTCCCTCAATCATATTCCCTACTCTCTCAGTAAAAACTATGAGGTTAAATCAGTGCTCCAGAGCCTGTCTTTGACACATAAGAAGTTCATCATCACTTACAAAAATTACTTGGGAAGTTTCCCTGAACAGTGGAAGCCTGTACAGCTGTAAAGCGCTGCAGGAGACTACTGTCAGCTCCCTCACTGACGTGCAGCTTTTCTGTGAGTATCACTCCCCTGCAGATGAGAGTTAAATTGAGTAATGACCCATTTCCTATTACAATAACAGGTTTTGATCTTGCCTCAGAAAATCTGGAGTGTAAGCGAAAACCAACCAGTTGTTGTGAATTTTGATGTGCACGGGATCTGAGTCTGAAGCAGTTTTTTGTTGCTGTGTGTTTGCAGTGGGAATATTGGTGTTACTTGAATAACAGCACCTTCTGACAATGCAATACATGAAATTTTAATGGAAAGATGTTAGGTTTTCATTGTTTTGAATTCCTGCCTGTTTTACCAAGCTATCATTTCCACTGACTTGAAATAATGTTTTGTCTCAATTTGTGAAGCAGAGGCATATTTTCCTTGCCCTCCCTTAAAAAAAGAAAATAGCTACACAATTGTCTAGGTAAGAATACAGAAAGAAAGGGCTCAAATGTGTTTCGTATTCATGCCCTCTTCTTCCATGGCGGTGCTTCAAAATAGCATCCACTTTTTCCTAATAAAAGTGTTTGTTGTTTTCATAGCTGCCCCTGAATTGGTTTTTGACTCAAGCAGAGTTGGTCACAGTTGCTGCCCTACAATACTTTGAGTCTTGATAAGAAAAAAAGGATGACAAAGAAAATACAAATTGATAGAGGGAAGCAAAATGACCTTGTCAAGGTCAACTATATTTAAGTAGCAAAAAATACCTGATGTAAACACAGGTGAGGCAAAAGCCAGGGCATGATGAGGGTGAAAGAATGGAATGGAACTGTATCTTGTTCTGTTTTCCAAGAACTTGATGGTTTGTTTACTGGGATGTGATATTTTTATTAGCCCTGCACATATTTTCCCAAATATTACTCGCTTGAATATTAAGCAAGATACTTAATATTTTCTTCATGTATCTGGCAGCATCTCATGAGTAAAATATACAAGGATCAAGGAAATCTATTCTTCTCTGAATAAGACTCAATATTGCAATCTTTTTGTGCCACTTTGAAAACACAGTGAAGCTTTATTGTGAGATTCTAGTTGACTTCAGAAAGTTTTTGTTCAAAATCTGCTATTCATTTTTGTATTCCGTTTCCTGCACAAAGAACACAGAAACAGATTGATTCCTATCTTGTCAAATGAGGAACAGAGACGGTATCTTTTTAGCTAAGCAAATAATGAAATTGAGACACAAGCATAAAGGAGTGATGGAAAAAGAATTTCAAGTTAATCTAAATTTAAAGGCAACAAAACATCTTGCATCTTTCTTCAGAGGAGGAGCAAATGTGCTTAAAACCAGGCTGACATTTACCTAGCAGTAAGCAGAAAATGAAATAGTCATATCTCAGCATGTTAAAGCATCACATAAAGTAGATATTGAGCATTTCTCTGTCAGTTGCTGAATCTTAACCTATTCATTGGTTTCATCACGTATTTTTCCCTAACAACACCCTACTCAGAGTCAAATGTTGATCCAAGCAGAATATCTGGCTTTGTTTTTGGTTTTTTGGGGTTTTTTTTATTTGCATGTTAAGTCAAGTGTGTCTCTACAGCAACATGCTGTGCAAGACTGTCTTCGCACTCTGCTTAACAACATTCATCCAGATCGTCCCTCAAGTAAGGAGCAAGAGCAGTTTCCCAGTCAGAAAACATGACACAAAAGAAAAATCTCAGCAGAGAAGAGACTTTAAAGGGGAAATCACTGTAGACACAGAAATACAGCAACCAAGCAATTCTCCAGTATTCTGGGTCTTGTTCATGAGCACCTTGAGATTTGTAATATGAAGTATCACAATAGACTTCCATCAGAATTTCCTCTTTTTTTTTGTTTATTTTCTGTACATCTAGTCACCCAATAGGCATAAAGACATAAATAGAGACTTTTTTTCAGAACAGAGTTATATTTTTTAATGTTATAATTAATTTATGACATTAGGACAGAGCTGAGAAGATACCTGAGTTGACAGTGCTCATACTTATATTTGATAGTTTTCCCTAAAATAAGCCAGAATATAAGTTATTTTAAAGTAATGCAAGCTTTGAAAGTTAGTCCTTGGGATTACAAGAAATTCCTGCTTAATTATGTACTATACATAACCAAGCCTTAATTGCTTTTGTTGCTGGAGTGATCTCCTTAGAAGCTTCATGTTTAATTAACTACAAGATATATTAATCCTATTTGAAGCCATCCTTTCTTTGTTGCATAATTAAGCAGAAAAGTATTTTCACAATTAGAAATTAATTCTATATATAGCTAGTGAAAAGAAAACACTTCTGTAAAGAAGACACAAATGTGTTTTTTCCAATGACAAAAGTAAAAATATTTAGACCCATCTTAAAGGGTTATCTCTATTAAGAGGTAATGAGGGTTACAACCAACCAATAGTATTTTCTGCTAAGAATTATAAAGAATATCACTTAATCACCTTACTGCAGATAGTTAATGACCTCTCTTTGGCAAATTCAAAGGCTTGATATGTCATTTATAAATATTAGAACAGGCAGACCCTGCACATTCTTTTATCTGAATTTATTTTTCTTGACTTTGAGATGGTTTTTGGTTTGTCTTTATACTTTGGCTGTGCTACCTCAAACACACCTGCTATAACACAAGATTAAAAAAACATTGTGTGTTCAATTTTGTACTTTGCTACAGAATCCTGAGCATTCTCTACTTTTAAAAGCCTCAATAGCATGTTGGAGGAGAAGTTCAGATTTGTCCTTTTTTTGAGAGAACAGCAGGGGAGGGGGGATTCTGCCCCTCTGCCCCCTCAGCTCAGACCCCACCTGCAGAGCTGCCCCAGCCCTGGGCCCAGCACAGCAAGGAGCTGGAGCTGCTGGAGCCAGGCCAGAGGAGGCTCCAGGATGAGCAGAGGGATGGAGCAGCTCTGCTGGGAGGAAAGGCTGGGGGAGCTGGGATTGTTCAGCCCGGACAGGAGAAGCTTTGGGGTGACCTCACTGTGGCCTTGCAGGGCCTGAAGGAGCTGCAGGAAAGATGGAGAGAGACAATTGCCAAGGGCTGGAGGGCCAGGACACAGGGAATGGCTTCCCAGTGCCAGAGGACAGGGCTGGATGGGATGTTGGGAAGGAATTGTTCCCTGGGAGGGTGGGGAGGCCCTGGCACAGGGTGTCCAGAGAAGCTGTGGCTGCGCCTGGATCCCTGGCAGTGTCCAAGGCCAGGCTGGACACTGGGGCTTGGAGCAGCCTGGGATAGTGGAAGGTATTCCTGCCCATGGCAGGGGGTGGCACTGATAGAACTAGGGGATCTTTGAGGCTCCTTCCAGCCCAAAGTGTTCCATGCTTCAATGAAGAAAGTGTTGTTGTTTTCAGCACCTCTCACTGAGGTTCCTCATCCACCCCAAGACAGCCTCTGGAAACACCACAGTTTTCTCCTGTGTATGAGTTGCATCCTCATGCTTGCACAGCAAGTGGGGTAAGCCTCAGCCACAGGTGAGGAATTCTGCACCTCAGCAGGAGCTCAAGAGTTGGGTCACATATCAGGAGAATGTGAGCCAGGCCCAGAGGAAATGATGGAACCCAGAGTTGTGTGGAGACTGAAAAATGAAAATGACACATTCGTCCTGCTCCTTAGACAAGCCTATCAGTGCCTTTCATGCAGGTCTGCCTCTAGTGGCAGGACCACTTACCTCAAAAAAACCCTCAGAGCTGCCTTAAAACATCTGCTTCTTTAGTTACTAGTGCTGAAGCATTTTTCACAGCATCTGCTGCCAAATCTTTTATTCTTTTCACTTGTCCTCAAATACACACACACACATAAATTGCAGAACCACAGTAGGATCTGCTCTGCTTTCCACAACACACCAGGAGGGTTGTTTTTTATTTGAGAGGAGCTTAAAAGTCTTGTTTTTCAAGGTTCACAGCAATAATTCACGGTCCTAGAAAGCCTTTTGATATTAAAAATTAAATCTCTGTTTTATGAGAATTTAAGAGCAATTTGGGGGTTGTTATTATCAGAGAGTCTTAACAGGATTCCGATTATTTCCTTTATTCCCCATCCTACTGAATGCAATTTTGTGTTGCTAAGGGAATATGACCCTGTAAATACGAGCAACATGATTTTTATTTTTTTTATTATAATTCTAACATAATTTTCCATTTAAAATATACATCATATACAAAATACAAGAGCAAGAAGGAAGAGTCTTATGGGAATATTGTGTGTCTGAGTTACTTTCTATCTTTGCAAACGCACCTTGTTTTTCCACTACAATTTTTTCAATTTTCTGATTGTGTTGCACTCCAATGGAAAAATGTCATAAAAAGTTATCTGATTTTAGTTCTAATGAAACAATAATGACACCTTCTATTAGAGCAAAAGAGGATAGTTAGTGAAGGACCATAGCGGTGTAATTTTCTGACCCTCTGAAAAGTTATATTTCAAGTGGAATAATGCCATTCTGGGGTAAATGGAGCAATTGTAAATAAGTGCTGTCATGTTCAGTAGCATCTAGCTCTGTGATTTTAAAAAAAAAGAAAAAATCTGTCATCTATTATGGTATCTCACTCAGAAGGTGGAAATTGTGGCTAATCAATTTGCATTGCAGTCCTCCCACACTGCAAGAGCCTTTCCATTTCATTTTGGCTGAAATGAGAACTAAACCCTGGGAATTTGATTTTATTTCTTGCATATAAAAGACATAAGCAAGTTAAACTTTAATGCAGAAGAAAATAAATGAAAACATTAAAATTAATTATTCAAATTGAATCTGTTCCTCAGTTTTCCAGAGACCTGTAAATCTCATTTTAGCAAAAAGAAAGTGGCACTTTATGCCATTTAGGCAATGTGGTCTTTAAAACTGAAATAGGGACTCTCTGAGAAGCTTTCTGGACAATTTGATCATCTGTCACTTTGTGTTTTGTCGTTGCATTATTTCACAGATTAAAGGGAAGAGCCTAAAAAAAACCTCAATGCCATGGCTCTAAAAAGGCACTGCTGTTAAGATACAGTGAAACTCCTCACTGAACTGCACTTGGTTTTAATTGTCACTTAGCAGGGATTAAAATGAAAAGGCAGGCAATTCTGTTTGTTATATCAATTAGTTTATCACACCAACTTAAGGACCACATTGTTATAGGAGCTATTTAGGAGGTTTTTTACAGCTCAAGAACTGCCATTAAATAACATATTATACAAAAATGTTGGAGGCGGGGGGTGGGGGGCGATTCCTGGGTTTTGGGTTTTTTTTACAGAAAGGTCAATATCCAGGAGAAACAATGCCCACTTGAACCAGAGGTAAAAGTAGCTAGCTAGTGTATGTTCAGATGCGGGGTTTTTTTTCAATTTGATTCAAATCTTCTAAAGTTCTCTGTAGGTACAATAACCAAAAAAAAAGTACTTGAAAAAAAGCAGGTTTGGTATGAAGCATGAAGTATTTTTCACAATATAAGAATTAAATGGTGTTGCAGGAGAATAGCAGGTGGCAGGTTTACAGAAATTAAAGAAATATATATTCACACTAAGGCCTTGGTGTGGTAGTGATAGTCCATATCAGCAGCCACCTATAGACTATGAATGTGGGAATTTTATGCTTTCTGCACCTTCTTTTTTCCTCTGTTCTCCCAGCAGGGAATAACACACTGCTTGTTGTGGATAAAGGATGTGCAACAGGAACTAGAGGGTATTAACTGTCAGGTTTTAGGGGGTGGTTTTACACAGAGCGGGACAGGCCAGAGAAAATCTGGCAAGTGACTTTGTGGCTGTGAGAAGATTTGTGTCCAAGGGGAGACAGCACATGATGCCATTCAGTACATACAGGAAGAAACCCATTGGAAATTAATGGACAGAACACACCAGGCTCAAGGAATTCCCTTACCTGAAAATGAATGCAAAATGCCTCTGTGTGTACCTGTATATATAATATATATATGCATATATGAATGTATTTTGCTTTCTGGATTGGGGGGGTGGGGGGGTGGTGCTTATCTTTGGGGATTTGTCTGGGTTTTGGGTGGGTTTTTTGTTCGTGTTTTTTTTTAGATTTCTGTGCACATGTGTGGCCTGGCAATCAAAACAGTTTTCTCCACTGAGCTTGCATAACTCCATTTACTCAGGAATAAAGTCAAAAAGATTGATTTATGGAGGCTACTCTAGGTTTATAGGGCTTTCAAGTTTATTTCTGCAGAATCATGTCCTGCAACTCTTGTTCTGGTTTACCATGGGACGTCTCCTATAAAAAGAAAACTTTGATATGATTCTTTACTGTGCACAGGTGTGTCTGCATTTTTCCTAAACCCCTTTAGGCAAACATAAGCAAGCTGTTGGTACCCCACCTCTCCAGTCTCATTTAAAGGGTGACAAAGAGAAATCACCACTTAAGGTGTCTCTCTGTTCCCTCCATTGACCTTGCTGAGCTGACATGGTTATCTTGTGTTAGGAGCCTACCTTTAATTAAAAAAAAGTCTACCCAAATTTGTCATTCAGTATTTTCAGTTGAAGTAATTTTAATATACCTATCCAACAGGCTTTTGCTTTCCAGTATTATTGGGCTAATAATCTAAAATATATCCCTCCACAACAATTTCAATTCTACAAATGGCATCATGCCAGCATCCCCTGAAGTTGACAAACTCCTTTTCCAGTCAGCCCTTAGGAAATGGAGAAGATCCTAGGGGTTGGCAGTGAGGGCAACCTGATTGTGTGGACACATAACATGAAGCACATGGGATTTGCTTTTAACAGATCTGCCAGTTTCATCCCTATCACTGAGCTGAAAATTTCCCTCAGGCACTGGCAGGTGGACAAGGAGGGTGACAAGTACCTGGTGTCTGCCAAGGAGCTTCTGCGTGTCTTATAAATCCTCTGTGTGCATGTATTCCTCCTTTGATTCCAGCATTCTTCATCTCAAGCACTCTGCAGTATTTCCCATTATATAGCTGACATATTTTCACCATGGAATGAATCACCTTACATGGCAATTAAGCAGGTAGCCAGCAGAATGACACATTTTATGTTATTACCTAATAATAATTGCTTCATTATCAGTATTTCTAACCCCTTAAATAACAATTATGTGTGTTAGTGTCAAGTGATCCTCACAATATTCTTTCTGCTATACAGTAAAATTGCACAGACGAGCTTACACTTCATGGAGGAATTGAAAATTACTGTGTAGATGGACAGAAAATAGTCTTTCACAGAAGAATTTTGGGGAGCTACTAATAGCCAATGAGATTTTAAAGGTACTGACAGCTGCTTTGATTTATGCAAATGACAATGGCTTTCAGACTGGTTTAAGTACATAATTAGAAAATAGAGAAGGTGTTGATAGCAAAATATATACAAAAAGCTTAATTTACTGTGACATCCAAACATGTTTTGGTGCACCGATGAGTAAGCAACCAAGGTATAGACAATAATTAACTCTGTCCACTATAAACGTTAACAGGGTGAAAAAAATAGAGATTTAAAATGCGAGTGCAACAAGAGCCTCGATTTTTACTGTGAGAACTCTCAGGAGTCTTTTGCTTGTAGCAGAGAGTGAAAGATTTTGTACCCTGATTGAGGTGAAAGCACTTTGTGTTAGCTAAAGCTTTCAGCAAGTGACAAAAATGAGTGATTTAGGCTAAGAAGTGGTGAGAGAACCCTGAATGCTTGGCACTGCCTCATAGCAATACAAACTGCTGCAGTTGCTGTGAAGGAACATTACAGAGAGCATGAAAAGTACAGGAAACTGGCATGGAAATGAGAACTTGCCCACCCATAAAAGAAAAAGCAGGTGTTTCTCTGTTGGCTGTTCTTTTAATCACCTGAAGGAAGAGTGTTACCTGCAAGATGTACTTTTCTAAGTCTAGTTTTTATTTTTCCCCCTGTGATGGTTTAATTTGTACAGCAGATCAATGGATATTGCATCAGTGCTGCAAGTTACTGCTTGAAGACCTGTCTAGATACCCTACTTCAGAACTCAATGTTTTTGTCATATTTCATTTTTGCAAATTATCGTAGAGATTTCCAAATTAGTACGTATGTTCCAAAATACACATTTCTACCAGTTTCACAGAATCCCAGACTGCTTTGGGCTGGAAGGGACCTTTAAGCTCATCCAGTGACACCCCCTGCCATGGGCAGGGACACTTTCCACTGTCCCAGGCTGCTCCAAGCCCCAGTGTCCAACCTGGCCTTGGACACTGCCAGGGATCCAGGGGCAGCCACAGCTTCTCTGGGCAAAACCAATAATTTCAATTATAAATTACATATATGCATAGATAAATAACTTTAAATATTTCAACAAACACCAAAATACTTGTAAAAATATTTAATCTTTCATAGTGAGACCATCAGCATGTTTGCATTTTATATTTACTGAGTTTTTATGCACACTTAAAGAAGTATGCTGCAACATCTAATGAGGTGTTCTTGATTAGCTGCATCACAATGGGGTGAAGTGGTGACTTGTTTTTGCAGGATTCATCTGAAGCCTCACATGATGTTCAAACCCATTGATCTGAAGCAGCATGTTAGATTAGATGTTCTATTACAGTCATGCACTGGTCAACCTGCCAGAATAAAAATTAAATCAGAATTACCCAGGGGTGGTAATGTTGTCACTAATGGTGTCTGTATTTCTTTTCAAATTCATGGGGAGATTTTGCTCAATAGCTGTAATCCACACCTTTGCACTGCTGTCTACCGTGCCAAAATTGTGGGATTTAGTGAGCTGATAAGAGTATCCTGAGGTGCATATTGATTTTACAATATAAGTGTGCCACTTCCCAGACAAAAAAGGGCAGAATCTTTTAAACATATTTCCAATTAAAAGTAACACCAGTACCAGACTCTGGTAATTTAAGAGTTCAGTCAGTCACACTACAGAAACATCCAATATAGTCTACTTATCTTGAAAAATAATTTCTATAAAGATAACTGTGCTGTCTTGAAACAGCAGCAACCTGACTTGTGCTGTCAACATCCTGATTTAATTTTCTTGTGGAAGTTTCATCCCCTTAAAACAAACAGATGTTTGCATTTATACATCTTTACCACCTGTCCTCCTGCCTTCCATGGTCTCATCGACCTCAGTGATGCCACACATGGAAGTGCAGGATTTGTCAAAACTCTAAATTGACAGAGGAGTTACGACTGACACCAAAGAAGGCCTCAAGCATTGCACTTTGTTATCTAGAAGCCTCTCATACCTTTTCTATGCAGCCTCCCACGGGCAGCTCCACACAGCTCTGGCTCTTTCTCTCCCTCCTCTGTTCCAGCTGAGTCCTTCCTGTCCCTAGCATGGCCACCTAACCCTGTCTGTCCCTTGAATAGCATCTTACCCTTTCTGTCCCTCACACAACCTCCTGTCCCTTCCTCCTCACAGCACAACCAGCAGACTCCAACTGACCCTCTACCACTGAACTCAATCTATTATCCCACGACCTGTGAGGGCAAGGCTGTTCCCACTCTTTGGTAATCAACACAGCTGCAATATTTTTTGGGGGGGAAAGATTGCCTTCAGCACTACCTCTATCTGTCCTCCCACACCAAATATTCTACATCCATTGCATTTAGCATTTTTACATCAAAAGAGGACCAAATTATGAGACTAGAGAAGCTTCAGCATTAACTACTCAAACACAGTTAAATTTAATGGCAGGGAACCAACAGCAGAATGTTGCATGATAACTGCTCTCTCTTTGTATTTGTTACTTTAATGACAAAATGTGGTTATAAGTATTTAATCTCTGGCTGTGTCAACACATTTCTAACCTTTATTTAAATTCAGGTGGGTGCTTGAAGTAATCAGCTGTCTGTGGGATGGTTTATGGTGGTGAACACGCTATGAGTTACATTGTAAGCAGTAAGTCAAAAATAATGAACTACACTTTTTAAATACTTTCCTTTAGGAAATACTGAGCTGGTTTTATGTTTTAGTGGAGTAAAAAATATCACAGAGTTTAATTTTTAAAATAACCAAGCTGATAACAAGATGGATGAAGAGGGCTAGGTGACTGCACAGCTACCTTTCAGTAGTAAAACAGTTTTGGAAACAAATTATGAAACAAATAGACAGTCTGAATGAATACTTCTAACTGAGCAGCTGTGTGGGAAGCTTAACCTTTATATTTTTTGCCTGAGACTGGTGGTGTAGCTGCTGCAACAGCTCCCAGCATTGTTCCAGACAGTGGCACAAGAGACAAGAAAGGCTAATCTGTGCGCTTCTGGGAACAGAGAGAGTAAGACCCAACATATTCCCCTCTGAAGCCCATGAAAACCACACTAATTTAAGATCAAAGGCAAAAGAACATTCATGTCTCATGGTTCCTTGCATCAGAGTCAACCTGAAACATAGGTGATATACGTATAATTTTTTCAGTGCTGCTATTTCTATTTAGCCATGGATTAAATTGCAATTTCTTGGGGTGTTCTGGCAACACATCAGCTGTGTACCTAGCTATGAATTGTTTGTGTCCATGCAGAGATACCCTTCTAACAACAGGGGTATAATTTAGTGTAGATAAAATTATCAGCATTTAAGAAGGAAAAAAAAACCATACATTGTATTGCTTCATATTGATTTGATATTCTGTTTAGAAAAGTCTTGGCTCCTGAAGGAGTTTGTGCAGATAAAAATATATATTGCAGAGCTCTACATTAAGTGGTACATAAAAAATACTGGCAAGTCTCATCTCATTTATTTTAATTCAACGTTTTCTCCTCAGAAAGGTTAGTCCCATATTTCTCCAGGATCGTTACATTTCATCTGCTGTGCAGAAGTAAGCCTGACTTTCTCTGATATGCAGCCTGAGAAACCATAAACAAATAAAACACAGTATTCCGTGTGCAGAACCCTCCTTTCTGCCACAGTGGCAAATTTAAGATACACAGGAAATGACTTAAATGTAGCAAAGAACTTGTCGACAGCTTAAAGGCATTTTCAGTGCCAGTAAAACTTTGTCTTATTTTGATCTAAAATGTTTTTGTTGATTTTCAGAAAAGCCAGCATATTGGTTAGTAAGGGTAAGTACATGTAAAAATGGTGCAGGAATCAATGATAAAAGGAGGCTATTCCTACAATATTAAAAAAATATATTTGAGGGAGAATTGATGTGTATAATAAATAACATATCACCTGCACGCATCAGTGAGGATGTAGCTGAGACAAGGTTTGCAGAGAAAATGGATATTCCATATGGGGCCAGCTGATAGGCTTGCTGCCACCAACAGGAAGATCATATTCTTAATTTCCAGTACTTTCAGGGAATACTGAAACATTTCTGCTTGCCAGTGGGGTAATGCAGGCCTACAGAAGGAAACATCAACCTCAGAGTAAATTAAAAAAATGTAAATAAAAGTTTTACTATNGTTTGTTTGTTTTTTAATTATTAGGGAATTAGTATCATCCAGTATGTCCTTGGCACCAAAATAGTTCTCAAACTGTGGGTGTGAGCTCTTTGTAATAGATGCCTCAGACACAACAGCCACAGCACCCCCACAATTTTATTTTCATTTCTTCATTTTATCACCTGCATTGCATTTTCTGGTCTTTGATTTCCTCTACTCCAAGAAATTCACTTTTCCTGCTTGCATTCAGCTATGATTTTCTTTTTGAAATTTGCTTCTACTTCCACCTAATTGCAATTGAATTTGTTGAAAATGCATTTATACCTGTCCTCAGAGCATAAAAATCTATATATTTCTTCCTGGCATGGGGGATCAGAGTGCTGTGAGAAGGGCTGGTTTCAATATACAAATAATTTAGAATTTTAAAGGAAAATAAAATTCAGTACTTTGGGGAGAATGCACATGTAAACTCATGAACAACTTGACAGATCAGAAAAACTATTAGGGAAAAATTACCTGTGTTTTAAACATGTATGTCTGAATACGTGTAAATATATATTCCTCTGTGCTTGTGTGTATGTACATCTGTAGATGGTATAGAAATAGATAATATAGATATAAATTATATAGATTAGATAGAGATAGATGAGAGAGAAAAAATGAGATGACTATAGATATAGAGACAGACATAGTGGTAAAAGTAGAGATAGAAATAGAGACAGATAGATGAAACAGATTAAGAATAAACATGGGTATTTCTATAAAAAAATAACTTTTTTTTTTTTAAACAAAAGACTCCCAGAACACAAGGGAGAACCCTCCAAATGTACTGAAAGAGTTCCCTCACTCAAATCTTCTTTTTTCTTCCAAAATTTTATACAGGAATTTCTGCCTGGATTTTCCATCCTCCCTGCATGAGTCATTTGTGCAGCACCAGGGATGAACTGTGTTCCTTGGTACTGTGCAAACCTGTGATGTTTCACCCTGCTCTGCTGAGCTGCAGCCACTTAAAGAGCCTCCACAGGGTGCTCCTTCCATTTGCTGTCCCGAGCTGGTGCCACCTTACAAGGTTCGGAAATAAAAGCTCTTCCAGGATCCTGCAGGTGTTAAGATTCCATTTGGTTCCCAGGCAATCTAAATACAGCCAGGCTAGTGCTTGCAGATAATTTCACAGCCAGTGGGGCTCTCTGTGAGACCTCCCAGGAAAATGGAAGGGATTATGTGGGGTTTGTTGTTTTGTTTCATTTCTAAAAAAACATTGTCCATTTCAAACCTGTGTTGCTTGGACAAGGGAAATGCATCTGCTTTTTCTTTAAGGTTCTCTGGCAGTTGAATGTGAAATCGAGAAATGGAAGAAAGGAATGCAGGAAAGATAACTTCAAAAGCATGAACACAGGTCTCTGATTTAGCCTCTGATATTTATGCTCCTGTCCACCAGCAGGACACAGAATCATGGAATCATAGAATGGGTTTAGATTGGAAGGGACCCTAAAGCCCATCCAGTGCCACCCCTGCCATGGGCAGGGAGACCTTCCACTGTCCCAGGCTGCTCCAAGCCCCAGTGTCCAACCTGGCTTTGGTCACTGCCAGAGATCCAGGGGCAGCCACAGCTTCTCTGGGCACCCTGTGCCGGGGCCTCCCCACCCTCCCAGGGTACAATTCCTTCCCAAGATCCCATCCAACCCCTTTTCTGGCACTGGGAAGCTATTCTCCCCTATCCTGGTACTACTGATCCTTGCAAAAAGTCCCTTTCCTGCCCTCCAAGTATCTCGTTCAAACCAAAATTCAAAATTTGCAGCCATCATATGATCATCATCTCAACCTCTAAAATAAATTAATGAATGTAAAAGATAATACCAGCATCCATACAGCCTGATTACATTTGTAATTTTGGAAATACAGGTAAATTATTGTCATGTATATGTTTGTTGTGAATTTAGAAATTATTTACTTGAGCCACAGTGCCACAAGTAAACCCACTGCTGTGAGCAAGCCATCCACTTTCTACTAAGAAAGTCAATACTTTTTGTAGTAGATTTTTCCCCAGTCTTCCCTGTTGCTCTTGTTCATAATATGGACCATTTTCAATGGAGAGGCACAAGCTACTTCTAAATCAGGGTATCCTTAAGTGTTTATAGAATCAGGGAATTGTTTAGGTTGGAAAAGAGCTCTAAGATCATTGAGTCCAGCTGTTCCCCCAGCACTGCCAAGGCCACCAGTGGCCCGTGTCCCCAAGAGGCATATCCAAACGGCTTTTAAATCCCTCCAGGAGTGGGTGCTCCACCAGGGCAGCCCTTTCAGTGAAGAAATTTGTCCTCATATCCAATGTAAACCTCCCCGGCCGTAAAATCAAAAGTATCTGAAGAAAAAGCTTCCTCTGCCTCGTGAGTGTGTTTGCAGTTTAAAGGGACTGGAATATCTCAGTCAGAAGTCTTGGGGGATGACCTGTACCTTGGGGTGAGAACTGTGATATAAGAAGGTCAAGTTCACTGAGCTTGTAACTCCTTGTGAACTCAGGATCTCTGATGCCTGGACCTGTGCGCCTAAAGCCACGTTTGTTTTATTTTTTTTAATTTTTTTTTGGTGAAGCTTGTAGGAATAACTACACTGGTACTTGTTCAGGAGGTTAATCAGCCCTTTTTGTGTGTGTTTTTGTGGCTAAAATGAAGGCACTTTTGTCCCAGCTGAAATGCAGCACAGGGCTGGCTCTGAGCAGAATATTCTCACTCAGTTCCACAAAGCCTTTAAGTCTGGTTAGTTTTGTGTGACATTTGGGGAAAACACAGCAGTTACATTCCCTGTGGGTGTACCCCGGGCAGGTGGTTAAGGGCAAGGCTGGTGGCAAGACATTTCTGCAAAGACTTGCTGGGAGTCAGTCAGTGAGGAAAAATATTAAAGATGATGTTGCTCAAAATATATAAATTTTCTATTAATCCCTGTGCTTTTTTAAAATGCAGGTTTTTTATGAGAAAAACAAACATTTTCGCTGTTGGATACTGCAGCAAATTTGAAAAATATCTTCTTTCACAGAGTCGTCTGGCATAAGCACAATAATCTGCTGCAAGACACAAATTACTGCTGATTTGTGTTATAGTAATAGGGGTATATTTTCTACTGCCTACAGAGCAAATCCTTAGGGAACAGTCCACTCCATGGAACTGCAATGCATGAGTGAGAAACATTTACTTACAGGCAGTGGAGAAAATATAACTTTTTATTTGAATTCTTGATGGAAAATGCATCTGCAAAAAGAAGCCAAAGATATTTTATTTTTCTCTGCCTGACAATGTAATTCCTTGCTTTCTGGTAGAAGCTAATTTACATTGACACATGGTTTTATGTAGAATTTTTGCTGCAACATGCGACTGATAGATAGTGAAGTTTATTTCTCTGATTTATGCTCCTAAAACAATTTTTTAACCCCTATAGTAAGACAGTGGATGTGTCACAGCACATCCCATGTGCTCAGGGCTGACTGAAAAATTCTGGGTTTCAAAATTGTGGTTGACTGTGAAATTTGCTTTCTAAAACAGTTCAGATTCTCTGATAGTAAACACTGGCTCTTGGTAAACCAGGCTTATACCCACCTGACAGAGCAAGGGCTGCAGGAGCTGTTTAAAAGATTAATCTTTGTGAAAGGAACACTGGGAGCACAAGGGAAAAACAAAACAAAACAACAAAAAAGGCAAGAAATATCTGATGGATCTACAAGGAAAACACATCGCCCAGAACAGAAAATACTTTTATTCAGATTTCTTAATGCTGTGACTTCACAGACTTCTCTGTGTCCTTGCATTAAAATAATTCAAGATTTTGACTTTGTAAATAATTTATCACCTCCTGTCTCTGTACTGTTTCACTGCAGAGCAGAGTTCCCTCTCTGTGCTCTGTGCACTTCTTTGTTAGCTGGACCAGGTGTCAGCAGAGGTTGTGTGGGTATATGCAAATATAGGATTTGCAAATATTTTGCTTCAGTTATTACTTTCTTTGGGATCCAGCCTTGTTGACTGTAAGAAACAGTTATGTTTTTGAGAGGATATTTTACACTTTTCCAGCCATAGCTGTCCATTTCTCTTTTTCTTTGGTTCAAGAAAACCCTTTTGTTTTCTTCTTTTTCAAAAACATTGGTTGCAATTAGTTGTGGTCTAAGTACTCCTAGTGAATTTTGGAATATGTGTTTAAAACAAAACATTTTTACCAACCTGTTCAGTGAGAAAATGGCCTATAATTTGTTTCTATCTAAACATTTGTTTAGTCAATTGCAGAAGGCAGCAAGCATGATGTTGGGAACTTATGCCTAGTTATTTATACTGGAAATAGTGGTATTATTTAATACTTTTAACCTATCTGCAAGAAGACTTTCAAATACCAACTTGAAGATTAGGCCTTTAACAGTCATTGAATTCATCCTGTGTGTTCCAGGAGGCCTCACAGAGGTTTTGTGTGCAGGAACCTACTCAAGGTTGTGTTTTAGTTGTGAAAACACTATTTTCCTTTCCTTTCCTTTCCTTTCCTTGTGGCAAAGGAGTTGACTGACTCTCCCATGCAATTCTGTCCTCCCCCTTAATGGATCTTTTTTGTTCTCGTTTTTGTGGGGGGTTTTTTTATGTTGATAGGGACATTGCCATGTGGATTTTGGGGAGCAGGGCATATTGGGCATAACAGGAAGAACCAGGGACTGGATAAGGAATCTGTGTGAATCACCTGTTCTCTAGGCTGTCTTCTCTCATGCATTCCCCATTTTCTTTTTTTTTTTTT
>VZDJ01000149.1:1303461-1327646 GCA_008694505.1 Cyanoderma ruficeps | reverse complement strand
TTCATTTCATTTCATTTCATTTTATTCTGTTTTACCTAGGAAATGTAAAAATCCTGTATAGTGGAATATTGATCAAAATTTAAAAATGCTTCTTTCTATCAACTTATTATGCCTTCTTCTAGAGCAATTAGTTTTCTGTCATAACTTGTAATTCTTTTCAGGTTGTTTATTAGCTATTTACCCTAATAATATACATTAAGGGACTACACAATAAAAACCTTCTCCTATGGAAGATTCTGTGGTAAAATTAGATTTCTCTACAAAGAGCATCTATTTGCTCAGCTGTTTTCTTCCCCATAAAGGTTTTTAGTTCCAGTTGGTCATGATGGATTATTGTTTGGGATTGGTTTGGGGTTTTGGGGGGTTTAATATGACCCATTAGGAAAAAAAGGCTGAAATGCTGAGTTTCAGCTCACAAAACAGAACTGTTGGCAAAATGTTGTTACAAACATACAGGTTGTTGCACATCTGCACCAAGCATACTGTACCAGCACTAATTTTCCTTCATATCCAGATTTTGGGCAGGGAGGAGAGTGCAAAGCACATTCATCTGATGCAATAAGATAAGGAGAGCTGCATTTCTGCCTTTTTGCTGTGGACACTGCAATCCTGTCCCTCCTTTTCCTAGGGTAGAGGTAACAGCTCTGACTGTGCCGGTTTACCCTGGAAACATCAAGGCAATCACGAGGTCTTAAATGAAGAGTAAACAACCTGCTTAGGGCAGGTTATTTGCTTGGAAAGGACATTGGACTCTTTTGGTGGGGTCTTGATGGGGTCCAACTGTGAGTTCCAGCCATTATATTAAGCATCCCAAAATAATCTGAGACCTCATTGCAATATCAGGATATTTGATATGCAGGTCTGCACTTTGGTGAATTAGCTGCTGGAGACAGCTGTGGCCTTCTTTTTTCAGTCAATTAAGGGTAAGAACTGCCCCAAGCCTGGCAGTGCCTTCCTCTTGTTGTCATATTTGTTGGATCCAGGTTTCTTTATCTCTGATCCCAGTGATTTTGTATTTTCCAAATGGATTAAGATTGCCCAGCATCCACCAATGTTGTCTGAAGAGTAAAATCTGATGACATTAAAAAAAAAAAATAATCACCACCCCAACAGTCTAGAGGATCACGAAGGTAAATAAAAGAAAACTTGTGGGAAGAAATGGCATGTCTAATATTACAAGAAAAGCTGAACATAGGATTGGCTATACTGGGAACAGAACCATAATGACTATGTAAAGACAGGACTAAATGGGACATATTAAATACTCTTGAAATTATGAACAGATGAAGGTCAAGTGAGCCATTTCACCATTATCGTCACTGTGAAACAGAGCCTGACACTCCCTGGATCCTGAGGGCTCTTTCTCCTCCTTTGACACTGCGAGGTTGATGAGGAGTGTGTTATTTTTAAAGACATCTTCACTTTTCACGCACTGGTTCACATGATGGGCTATCCTCACAAAGCATGGGTTCCCTTCAGATTAAATTAAAGCAAAAGACATGCTGCAAAAGTTGGTCCAGGGTATCTGGAAGTGGAAGCCCTGCAGCACAGCTGTGCAGACACCCTGTTCTGTGTTGTCAGCTTTGCAGGTCTGCTCCTGCTCCCCTGTGGTGTCTGTCAGTGTGAATGCAGAATAACTGTGCCTATTTCCCAGTCTCCAGCATTTTGGGCAGCATGGTTGGGTTTTGGCATGTGTTGGAGAACCAGGGAATGGCTGAGGTTGCAAGGAATCTCTGGTGATCATCCCATGGACTTCACACTGAGCTCATGCTGCACATCCATGCAAGTGCTTCATTAGAAATGTTTCGCACTCAGATGTATTTATATTTCTGCTTTCCTTAAATTAATTCTCCTCCAAACCACCCTGAATTGTCTGTAACCTCTGAAACAAGGTGGGAAAAGAGAAAAGGGAATAGTTACAGCCCAAGAGAGTTCTTTCAGACACAGGATGTTAAACTGTCTTTTGATCAGCTGCTTGTAGACATGTACATTAACTGTAGACTATGGTTCTTCTTGTAACCAGCTTATGATCCTATCAGCTGCAGACTAATTGCCTCTAGCTCCTTCTAAATTCTGCTGCACTGAAAAAGCCAGAGTCACATTCTAATCCTGTTAATCACATTCAGCTTTGAAGGGTACACACTGGTAGTGTGTAACTGAATAAAAGTGTTCTGTGTCCTGACGGGAAGTTATGACTTTCATTTAAGCTGCTTTAGTGCAGATGTTTTACCTAGAAAGTGGTGTAAATTCTCCTCAACTTTCTGCTCTAGTTTCAATTCAAAGAATGTAAAGCAAGATAGAAGGTAATGAGAGTACAAAATAAAAGCTTTGTATTAAGAATTTGTATAAAGAAAAGTATTTCTTTACTTTAAATAATTATCTGTACTGCCTGAAGACTTCTCATCTGCTTATTAATAATTAAGTAAATAAGATGCTAAAATATGAGATGGAAATGCTGGTGCTATATCCTGTGTTCTTTTTCTTCATCTCTAACAATACGTGTTTGTATTTTCAAGATCTAGAAGAGAGTCTATTTATTCATTATTTATTTTTTCACTTTTTTTTAAATTAAAAAAGCCCACACACACATATTCTACACAGTCCTACATAAGTCTTATTGAAAAAAAACCCAAAAAACTGAGCATATGCCAAATTACCATCCAGTTTCCCACATCATTTTCTGAACAAGAGTGCAAGGCCACTGGATATGTCCTATAAGCACAAAACAATCATTACTTGGACATTTTTATTAACACTGGATCTATGTGGTAATAAAGATTTATTGTGATTCTACCTTTGGAATCCCCAGAATCTTAATGAGAAATTTTTTTTCTCCCTGTTCTGAATCTTAATGAGAATTTTTTTTTCTCCCTGTTCTGAATTTCCATGAGGAGTACTTTGAATGTCATGGCCATGTTAAATATTTTTGAAATCCTCTCAGCTCACTTTCAACATTTTAAAAATAAATAACTGGTTTTGTGGAGGCATTTTTTCAAGTTAACAGGAGAGACATTGACTTTTAATATAAAAAGCATTCTCTGCTAAAAAAGAGATTACACTTGTAAAATTCTAATGTCCAAATTATTTATAAAGAGAATCCAAAGCTGACTCTGAAATGTTTAGTTCAAAAGCTGCCTGAAAGTGTGGGCCAGTTAGTGATTCCTTATCCTATCAGCCGTTTTAGAAAAACAGACTATTCATTTAGACTAAAAAATATTTGGAAGCAAGGTCTGGAGACCTGGTGTTTATTAATTGATGAAAGACTTATACTAATTAGCAATGCTCATTTCCCAGGGGCCCACTCAGGCTGTGGAACCCAGCTCCCCTGCACTCCTTACAGAAGAGAAAAGTCCCTTCAAGCCATCCATGAAAGCTTCCAAAGCAGCCTTCTGCTCTGACTGAGTCCCTCTCTCTCCCCATTGAACAGAGATAACATAGAAAGAGTTTTGCCTCTCAGGGACACTTCCTTCATATCCTGGGGTGCCTCAACTTTGCTATTGGTAGTACATCACGGTGATAAATTAGCTCGTTCTGATAAAACCGAAATTCTTGACCCATGTACGGACCCTGACATTTCCCCTTACTGTTTTGCTATCTCAGCATTGATCACTTCATGTGTCTCCTTTCCTTTAAAGGATTTATTACTTGTTATTTGTTATTATTTGCTCCAGTGTAGGCATCTCCAGGCTTCCTTTGTTTGGTTGCTCTAAACTAAATTTTTCCTCTTCTATTCTTATAAATGTACTCCTGCACTTTTAGTATTTTCTTCTTTACATTGTCACAGAATCCCAGGATGGTCTGAAGGGTTGGAAGGGACCTTAAATCTCATTTAGTGCCACCCCCTGCCTTGGGCAGGAACACCTCCCACTATCCCAGGTTGCTCCAAGCCCCATCCGGCCTGGCCTGGGACACAAGTCTAAACCCCAATGTCCATCTTCCAAAGGCACAGCCTAGCACCAGCTGACTTCTCAACCTCGTTTGTTTTTGTTTCTCTCCTCGTGATTAATTTCTCATGCTCCACAGCACATCTGTTCTTCTGCCCAGCCCCATTTCCCATTCAACATAAGTTTGCTGAGGGGGCCACAGCTTCCCAAAAATCCAGCACTGGATCTTCAGCATTTGATCAGCCAGATATTCTTTATTTCTTCACTTTCTAAATTTTTTTTCTGTAAAAACATGTCAATCATTTGCTTGTGGAGTTCAGCACTCCTCTCACTTTACTGTAATATCTTTACTCTGAGTCTCTCTCGCCTGATTCAAGGGACAATATTAAAAATGCCAACTGCTTCACAGCCATTTATTGTTTGAAATTAATCCAACTTTTTTAATTTCGTTTTTACTGGCTCGCCACATTGCTGGAGGACTCCTCAGTTATACTCTCAAATTTCAAGAAAATATCAGTTTTGATAGGGAGTTCAACTTCATTCTGTCTCTGAAATTACATTATTAAGTCAATTTACTTTTGTAAATTGTAATACTGTATTCTCTTTCTTGATCATTTTAATCCAAGGCATCTGGCCCAAATCTGTTATATTCAGTGTTGGGTTCTGGTTCAAAAAGGACGGATCACAGACATGCTGACTCACGTGGAAACCACTTGAAAGCTCAGATTTTATTAGGCTTTAAGACTCCCACCTTGCATTTTTAAAAAGCATTGTTCTAAGATTATAAAATAAAGAACTCAAAAAAAAAATTCAAGAAGTGAGAAACTTTGAGCTTTTGAGGTAGAAAAAGAAAGAAAAGCATAAATTGAGAAGGAATTTCAGGAGGAAAAGAAGCATGATAACATCAGCAGATGCTTTAAGAGTTACTAAAGCATGGGCTCATGAACTGAGAAGGAAATGGAAAGGCACTTGGGGAGTCATCCATGTATCCTGACTATTAGGAGCACGTGGGAATAGTTTTGAGCTGCAGATCATTCCCAGCACAGACTAACTGGGATTTTGGGGGCCATGTACAACGCTCAGCACAGTGAAGAAAGGTGTAAGATTATTCCCTATCATGCCACTATTGCCACTAGGCAATAACAACAAAAGTTAGGAAAAAAAAAAAAGAAAAGGAAAATAAAGGTAAATTGATTGACTTAGACCTTGGAAAATTAAATTTACTGTCCATGGTATCACCACACAGTGCAAGAACCACAATGGGAGCTGCATCATTTTGCTTTGGTGTGTTGCAAAACCAGACTGGAAACAGAAAATATTCTAACTGTTCTCCTCTGTTTGTTTTATTTTTTATTTATTTCTTTTTGTTTGGTTTTGTGTTTTAATTTTAAACTGTTCTGTTTAGATTGACCTGCTCATCCCTACAAAGATCACTGGGATAATCACCCAAGGAGCTAAAGATTTTGGCCATGTCCAGTTCGTGGGGTCCTACAAGCTTGCTTACAGCAACGATGGGGAGCACTGGAAAATATACCAGGATGAAAAGCAGAAGAAGGACAAGGTAAAGCCAAGAGAAAAATTGGTATTTTGGTTGTGATAAACAACATTGATGAGAGTCTGCAGATTATTTCATGGGGTTCCAAGTGCATGGGCTCCCCCAGGTTGGAGTGAAGGTGAATAAAAGAGTCACATAACACAATAGCGATATTGTGCAGTGCCATGCACTTGATTTAATGCTGTTAAATATGGTGCATAAAACTTTACAGTTCTCCATTACTCTGAGATATTTCTTCATTTAACTCTAGAGCAGAAGGTATATAAATAGCAGTGTGTTTGTATATGCAAACAATAAGTGTTTCAGTGCATTATTTGGTAAGTATGGAGCATTTTTGGTGATTTCTTGTGAAGCACAACTTTGTTACCCAGCCATTTTGGACAATTTTTTTTTTTTTCTGGAAATTAATGGCTAGGGTTTCAAATGAAAACATTATTTTGATTACCCACTGAAATATTATTTTTATTATGCTATAAAATGAATACAAAACATAAAAAAAGTTTCACAACTTCCTCTGCAAATGTTTAATGAGAGGCATAGGAAAAGTATAGGTTTACTGATTGATTTACCTGGAAGCATTTAACTTTTCTGTCGTTTTTCATTATACCTTTCCTTTAAACTGTGCAACACCTTTATACTGCAAATACCTGAATTTCATAACATCTGTTAAGAAAAATATTACAGCATATGCATTGCTTAGGGAAATGTCAACCAAGATGACAAAATCTGAATTATTTATTAAATGTCTTAGTGGGGTGATGTCTGATTGAAACAAAAGATAAATTTATTGAAATACCAGATGGCTGATGTGTCTGATAACATCTCAAATCTGGGTATTCAGCGTGATAAATGTTCAGACTTCCACTTATATTTCTTAGTATAAATAAAATTTCTTCGAGAAATATAAACTGACATATTCTTCACATAAGTCAATTAAATAATTTTTTTTTTCAAACAGTGAGAAAACTTTTGATATGCATTGAAATGTGTTGTGTGAGTACTGGGAGACCTAACAATGAAGGGATAGACAACTGCATCTCCCACATTGCACAGACTTTAACTGATTGATTTATTGTCATTAATTAGGGGAACATGCCCCATATTACTGGATTGACTATTTGCATGACTGAATGTCTGTGCCTGCATTGTCAAGCCCTGCTATCCAGACATGGCACTGTGAATTTCCACTCCTGAAACCCAGATGTCGCCTCACTGCAGCTTTAACCCAAACAGCGTCTTTCTTCCTGCAGGATTTTGGGAAAATAAAATCAGTTGGTTTAGCCACCTGGCTCAGAAGGTTCTGACACCAATGACTGTGGATGTGTCTGTATAACTGGCTGTTAGACAAAAACTGGAAACAAGCAGCTCACCTTTCACAGGCATACCACAAATACATTCGATTTAAGGGACAGATAGTAGCTTCAGTACTTTGTATGCATCGTATTTTAAGTCCCTGGCATTTAAAAAGAGAAGGAAAAGTTCTGCTCTGAAAGAAATGTCTTCTCTAAGCCAAATTCATGCTGTGAATTCTTGCATTCGTTTTATTGTAAAAGAGAACATGGGTTGGAGTCTCTGGTGATAACACAGTCACAGCAAATCTAGAAGAAAATGCACTCTGATTTAAAGTACTGTTCTAGTCTACATTTGTTTGTACCATTGGCCGCAGCAATTAAATTGTTTTTGCTTTCTTTGTCAGATAGACTGTTAATTGCTACACACATATTCTATTAGGAACAATAGAAAACTCTTAATTGTTGTCTCATATAAACTCATCACACCCTGTATTAATAAACACCCCTGAGAATAAAATAGATGCATATTATTATGATTCTTTAACAAGTCAAGATCAATTAAAAGCACAAGATCGAATGCACTTCACTGGAAATTAGAAGTTAGGATATCTGGACCTAAATTTGTACAAAAGAAACAAACAAGTTCACTTGATTTGAACCAGACCTCAGCCTTTGATATACTAACATCAAACTAAAATATCTGGCTTTGGGATGTTTTTCATCTCTATCACAAACATCCAGAAAAGGTAAAAGTTTAATGACAGAGTGACTTTTCAGAAGTCACTGATCTTGGCAAAATTTTATGGGCTGTAGGACTGAAAAGGGTCTCAAGACAGCACTTAGGCATGCACCCATTGACCTCCAAAGGCACTGTGGCATGCCCTCGGCATAAAATGTGATTCAAGAACCCCCAAGCCCCTTCCTGTCATCTTGGAATAGGTACAGACAGTTATATTTCAGAGCTAAGGCTTAATTCATTCACCTGTCCTTCACCTCAGACAGGGCTGTACCATCCTCCATCAGATTATTATTTAATATGTTCCAAGAGACAGATTGTGGTGAAAATTCTATAAACAGTCAGCCCCAGTGTTTAAATATCTTCTAAAGTGGAAAGGTGGATTATCCCCCTTGCTGCCATGCACCCACCCTGTCCTCAGAGGACACAAAAAACTGATTTTATCTTCATTTTTTTCTTTTTTGTTCTGGTTGGAGTATTTCAACCTATTTCTTCTCATTTTCCATCATGACTGAGAATATATAAATTTCTTAAACCAGAGGAATGCAGTGTCACCCAGTAAACCCTTTTTGACACTAAACCCCTCCTCACCACTCCAACTGGCTGGATGCAGTGCTCCTATGGGATTTTCCCACTGGATAGGAACCTTGGTGTGTGTGCACTGGGACAGAAATACATATAAAAATAAACTCACAAGGAGAAAAAGTAACGCTGTACCTCATCTATGAGAAGCAGGAAAGGAGCAGCACCACTGGTCCTGTCTGACATTACCACCTTTGCACAGGATCCACAACAATTTTTTTCTCTTAAGGTAAGAGGCAAGATTTGCTCCCAAATGCAAGAAAAACTGTGAAAGAAACCAACTTTTCACAGTAAAATGAAAGTTCTGTGAAGCATTACATCTGTTTTCAAGAGGTACAGAAGGGAGGTAAAAGGTAGATACAAAAAACCAGCAGCAACAAGTGTTAATTATTCATATTCTACCCTCATTTGTTTTATTTATTGACTGAACATCTTGATTTATCCTTTCAAGGATAGAACACACAGATTTCTTATTTCTCCTCCAGGTGATTTAGTCACCCTGTACTCATCCTGTGATCCTTGTTCAACCATCAAAAAAGTTTAGGGGAAAGGTGGCTCCTGAATATTTCAGGGAAAGAAAGACAGGATAAAAGGAAAAACAAACAAACAAACAAAAAACCCTCTTGAAGTCACAGACACAGGCTGGTAGGCTGGTAATAGTGATTTGTGGGTGAGTATTGTGACTTTATAATGAAATTGTGACATTATAATTTGGGCAAGAGCTGAGAATTTAATCCCATCTGGTGCTTAGCATCTCACTGCAGATCTGTTTACAGGATGAGTCCTAACATATAAGCAGATCTCACTGAATCCCTGGGGCTGTTCACTTAGCCCTCCTCACCATTTTTTGAAGTTCATTTACAAAGGAGAAAATGATGGTCTCTTGTATTATGTTGTATACAATACATTATATTTTATTTATATATTTGTATAAATACATAGAATATCAACTCTTGCACCCTGTGTGCAGCCTGTAAATTGGGTCAATCCTTAACAAAACAGTGGTTTAGAAGAGAAGGAAATAGGCTGTTCAGCTTTTGCACTATTTCACATGGAAAAGCTGTTCTAAGAACAGTGTCTCCTGCAGCTCCTGCTATTTTAATGGCCAGTCATTTCATTTCACATCTCTGCTGAATTCCTGTAAGTGCAGACAAAAAGTTACTGGGAGAAGAGAAAAAAAAAAGAAAAAAGGCAAATGGAGCCTTTCTCTTTCATTTTAAATAGTTTGAATGACTTGCCTGGAAAAAATAAGAAAGCTTTGCCTGTTGCCTTCAAGAAGAAAAATAAGTTACATTGCAGGCTGTCATGTAGGAAGAAAATATATTTTAGAAACAGGACCAGAGCTAATAGCTATCTTGTTTTCCTCAACTAGAGGTCAGTAGCTCACTGTGCCGCCAGAGCTGAGGACATCCAAACCAAATCTGACCTTTTTCTTTTTTTTTTTTTTTTAATCACATTCCACATGTGATTTATAAAATGCACAACCTGCTGTAGGTAACTCAAGGCCAGCTGCAGTGTCAAATGGCATTTCAGAGGCTGGTTTTTTTTTACAGGAAGATGAGAACATTTGAAAGTAGCCTAAAGAGTCTGGCAGTCTGCAGCACTGCCAGTCATCATCAGCTATCAGCAATGTAATTAACTGCAGGTAGACAATATCCAGTATGCAAATGGCCACTGGGTTTGTGCAAAATGATGAATTAGTTATAATTTGTACATTTCTGAATGTACAGTCCATTGCCAGGGTAAGAGGAGACAGGAATCTACTTATTAAAGAAAAGGTACATCATTTCAGGTTAAAAATCTTTCTGCTAGATTTGCTATTTTTTTTTTTCTGATGATGTTTAATTATTAAAATATCTGGTTTACACTCATAGATTCAATTCCTACATATAATCTACAGACTAGGCACAGATAATGATTTTTTCTTTTTACTAATATTTCTTAAATTATTACTATTTGATAATATTATCTGCAATAATGATTGTAATTTCTAACCTAAGTGACATTTTATCTGCACTGGTTTAAATTATGGGTGACTTCCACTACTTTGAGCTGAATTATCATGATTTCTGTCAGATGAAGATCTAACAATGTGCTCATTTCAGGTGTGCCTTCAGCACAAACCTCTCTCCCTCACACCACACCAAAAGCTGGGGGAAGACAAAGTGGGAAAAGGCAAAATGCTCATATTAACAATCTACCTGGAATTTCTGTAAGCATTTCTGGAGCCAGGTTGCCCTCCAAAATATTTTTGTTTTGGCTTTGAACCTCCTATAAGCCGTGTACAGAGGACTTAATGCCCATTTACATGTAGATCAGATGGGGAAGATAGTATGAGAATGTGAGAATATGGTTCATAAGTTTAAAAGTTTTATCTCCCTCTATCTGTTCTGAACATAAAGAAACAATAAAGGCTGTATAAAGATATTAATGGATATGATATGCATATACTTTATGTATAGTAACTGAGAGAAATGATGTCTTTTTCTCCTCTAATTCACTCTAAAGATGCATGTGTCCACAAACACATCCATGTGCCACCTTCATTTTTCTGAATGCTGAGATGTTCTGCACTGAAGCCAGCTCCAAACAGGAACCATGAATGTATATTCTTTATAAAATATTCTTCCTCTAATACGAGCAGGATTAACTTCTCCATGAAAAAACATTTTTAAATATTCTGCTCAGTGTGAAAATTGTTGTTAAGGTACAGCAGATAACATTCCTTTCTGCAAGCTGCTAATTTTCAGGCATTTTTCCTAAATTATTCTGTCTTAGAACAGTTTTCTTTTTAAAATTCTAATCAACTTACATTGTCATTATCTGGATTTTCTGCTAATGCTATAAAACGCTTTGTTCACATTGAAAAATCTCACTGCATATTTGAAATCAAAACATTCAAATTGCTTGCTGGATACAAGTATAAACAAGAATTGTTTGTATTTCAGAATCTTCAGCTGAGAATATCAGTACCTATTTTCCTGGCTTTCACTCTTTTTTCCATAAAGTAATCATGAATAAAGTTATCAGATTTAAAAGTACAGCAGCATGCATTTTTTGGGTTTTTTTTGGTTTTTTTGGGTTTTTTTGTTTTTTTTTTTTAACAGCAGCTGCAAGAGACTGAGCTACAGAGGAGCTATACATGGGTGTGGAGGGTCTGTATGTGTAAAACTGCTAGAGCTGCTGAGTAAATATTCCAGAAAGTTACACCTTTTGACTGTGCAGACTGACATAAATAGACACAGACACTGTAAAGTCTGAGATGTTCTACAACAGGGTGGTCAAAAGTCAAAAAGCAGGAGCTTTTTGATCCACTTGTATAAAAGAAAAGTCACCTTGCAACCTGGCAGCCATTGGTTTTGAGGAGGGTGAAGCTCTGTCCAAAGGAAGGAGCATTTTTAGTAGATGACCAGAAAATTTGAATGATGCCCTAGGATTTTAACTTTTATATTTTTCATACATTTGTAATCCTGCAATTCTTTGGTGTATAATTCTAAACTTCATATAGTGTATCAGCTACTGCTTTCCCATTTTGGTCAGACAAAATTCCTCTCCAGGCCTGGGAATCAAGGACACCTCACTGTCTCAGGCCCTGAGAAATGTAAACAAAAGTGAGCTGCGGGGAGCAAACTTGGGGTAAATGACTTCATTACCTGGAGCTGTAATTGGAAGATTAACCCCCAACATGCAAATGGACCGAATTTATAAAAGTGTGAAAATCCGTGACCCCCATGGTCCATTTTTGGGTGTAGCCCCTGGAGGGGCTTCATCTCCCAAAAATGTACCTGAAGGCCTTTCATTAATATATCTGCTTTTTATTCTCTTAATTTTGTCTGGCCTCTGTTTTTTGGTAGCTCCAAAAAGGCATCAAGAAAAGTAAGGTTGTTATTCTTCCCTAGTGCCCTCTCCCAGCTCTGATTTTTTTCTTTTTTTTTTCTTCTCTGTCAGTGTCCTTAATAGCCCCAGCTGGTTTTCCCTCTCACAATTTATCTGATCTTTAGCAGTGGTTAAAGGCTTTGGAAGCTGTGCCACGGTTTAATTATGTGTTGAAAGGGGAACTGTGACCTTTAGATGGCTCCGGACGACCCTGCTATCATTGCCTGTCCCCTCCTGGCCCTGCTGAGGGGACACTGCAATATTGCCTGCTATCGATTTTCCCCATGTCACTTATGGTTTTATAGACATGTACACTATCTCCTCTCAGGCTGGAGAGACTTATCTGTTTAATAACTCCCAAAAAAGCCGCCTTCTTGCTGCTTCTTTCTCTGTGTTTGCAGTTTCAGGATGAAGGAGGAGCAGACTTGAACTCACCCAGAGTTGAAAATGAAGGTGTGCACTGACACACTGACACATTCTGGTCTTTATTTCTTGAGCACAAATCACCCTGGGGTTATTTCACCATTGGGAATTTAATTTTTTTTTACATAGAGCATGATATCGTAATTCCAACATCAGCCTCTGAAATCTTAAAAAAATCATGGCAGTCTTCAGAGCTACCCTGAATAAAACTGCTCAGAAAAAATGTGAGGAATGGTCATTGAGAGGCATCAGTTTTTCAAGGGTATTAATTGCTTTGGTGACTTATTTAGTATTGACTACTTGCTGTTGAAAGCAACAGGTAGGTAAAGAAAAACTACTTTTAGCTACAGAAATAGTTTTCTTTCTATTGATACATCATATTTTATCCTTTGTCCTCCCTGCTCCTTCCAAATTCCTTGCCCCCATTAGTTAATTGAGGCTAAAAGAAAATGAAGAGTGGGAAAAGATATAGTTTTTTCCCATAAGAAATTTGCCATGGGGTCACAGAAAAAGAAGACTAAGTTTCTGTTAGAATATTATATTTCATATAGGTCACATTTGTGGATGCTGACAGTGCTTCCCTTACTTTCTGATAAATTTATTTCCCTAAAATTCTTCTTCTGATCTAGCACATATAGTTAATTTCTTGAAACTAGATCTTGAATTTTGAGGAAAAGTGTATTTTGTATTTGCATAAAGTAACCTCCAAGACAGATGAGTTAGACTTCAAGTGATAATGAAATCATGCATGAGTTAAAAATAAAATTTAATTCTTGCTTTCCTGTTGTAAGTAAATGACATAATCCTCCCTCCTTCAGCTGTATTTGTTGCTGGTTTTGCATCACATAATTTTATTTATCTTGCGTATCTATATGCAGATATCAACACTGGGGCTGTAGAAAGGTTCCTTTGCTTAACCTTGCTAAAAATATCAACAGATATTTTGCATGCATGTGCAAGAATTCAAATGGGGGAAAAAAAATCACATATAAGCTTTCCTAGCTGCATTTTGGGTTTTGAGAGGTGCCACTGTAATTTCAATTATGAACTTAGCGCCTATTATTTTTTGCTACAAATTAAACTGGACTTGAGCTGCAAACCTTCTTAGCCCAAGCTCGTGCTGATTTATGTATCAACACTATACTTGGGCACCAGTTTTCCCTGTGTTAAATATTTTTGGTTATTTTTTTTTCTTAGACTCACAAAACTGATGTTTCTTGTGATCATTTTCTCTGCTACTTTATCCATCTCTCAAAACGCCCACATCCTTTCATGCTCCCACCTCTGTGATGGCACACAAGGGGAATTCATCACTTGTAAAAGAGTATCACCTAAGGAGGGGACAGATTTTATTTGATGTCCTGAAAGGACAGCACTGGAGAGAAGCTTCCAAAATCCAGAGGTGCAGCATGGAGACAAAAAGCTTTGTGAACATGTCACAGAGGAAACAGCGTCAGGGCTAATATGTTGTATCAGCTGCCTTGGATGTCAAACTCTGATATTTTCCCTACAACTTCTAGAAAACCTGTAATTCTGCATTAATTCAATCACATAAGCACTTCTCCAGGAGGTCCATATTCTTCTCAGCATGATGCAAACTACAGTCATTCATTTTGAGTTGAAAAGCCATCACATTCAGTTTTCTCAAATGAGAAGTGGATTGGCTGATGTTTTAAGAGAAAGAACATTTCTCATAAAAACTGAAAATAACTCAAGGGGATAATCTGATCATTTTGCCAAAAATTGGTGCTGTGGCCTTTGAATTTAAATAGTGGCTGGCAGGGGAAAAATCTGGCACTGATTTATTGCAGATACGATTTTTATAGCTCACTTTTGTGTAGGTTAACCAATACAGGTGGAAATAAGATCATAACATGCACTGCGCTATGCTAGGATGTTTTATCACAGTCTGATGCCCTTAATTAATCTGCTGACTTTTGTCTGACATGAGAAGATAATATCCTTGATAATCACCAATTTTACAAGGGTTTATATAGTTGCATCCAAGCTTTGTTCATAAGTGATACAATTGAAATTCTTAACTTTAATTATTAATGTTATTTTCTCAGTAACTGTAAGAGGATCTCCTGGGATTAATTTGAGATGGTACAAATGCCAAGTAAAAAAACAATTAATTTTTTTAATGTTAATGATTTTTGTGTAACTTTCAGAGTGTGACCCTGGCAGAACTGTGGGTGAAGCTCTGAGTAGAAGACTCTACCTGCACTGAGGGCTGAGTGTGAATGAATCACAAGGTTTTAGCAGAGACACAGGCTCATAGAATCACAGATTTGGGTTGGAAGAGACCTTAAAGCCCATCCAGTGCCACCCCTGCCATGGGCAGGGACACCTTCCACTGTCCCAGGCTGTTCCAAGCCCCAGTGTCCAACCTGGCCAGGGATCCAGGGGCAGCCACAGCTTCTCTGGGCATCCTGTGCCAGGGCCTCCTCACCCTCACAGAGAACAATTCCTTCCTAATACCTAATCCAAACCTTCTCTTTGCCACTTTGAACCTTAAGTTTAAACAGCGTTCAAAGTTGTACACCTTGATGGATAAAAATTCACTGCGGGGCTGTCGGAGCTTCACCGCTGGCTGGGCTGCCTTAAAAACCTCCCCGTTGCTTCCCCACAGGTGTTCTGGGGAACTTGCACTAAATCCTCCCCATTGCTTCCCCACAGGTGTTCCAGGGGAACTTTGACAACGACACGCACCGCAAGAACGTCATTGAGCCGCCGATCTACGCGCGGCACGTGCGCATCCTGCCCTGGTCGTGGTACGGCCGCATCACCCTGCGTTCCGAGCTGCTGGGCTGTGCAGCTGAGGACTGAGCCCCCATCCCGCCATAGAAGAAGCCTGTAGGACGCTGAGTGGGGTTTTTCCATGAACCAGTGCTCGCTCATTTTTATGGTAGGCCGCTAGCTGTCTTTCGCCAGGAGGTCTAAGCCTGCCCTTTTAAAATGATCCAATCCGAATTTTTTGCCCTTGAAATCTGTTGGTGTTGTCCCTTCTGCTGTGGAATTATCCTCCTAGTTCTCCTTTGAGTTGTTCACCACCAGTTGAAAAGCGTTGAGGGAAAAGAGAAAATAAAACAGCAGCATCCTTTTTACAAGGGAAGAGAAATAGTGTGACGAAGCTCATTTGCAGCTTCAGGAACATTGGGCTGATGAGTTCTCCATAAATCATACCGTCATCTTACTTGCAAAAAGTGATACTGCAGCTTTTAGCAATAAGTTTACTTGGGGATGACTGCATTATAGTAATTGTGCCTATCAAACACTGTCAGTTCTTATGACATATTTTGGGAAATTCTCTGTGGTACTGTAAAACACGGTACCTGTGATGTTACCTTTCACCACTTCATCCAGACAGTAGAGTCCACACACCTGGAGGGTTTTCCTCACTGCCCCATTTTCCTTCTCTATTTTGCATGCTGTAGACACGGCCTCCATCTTTTCTGTTTAGTATCACACTGCTAGTGTTGTTTTTCTTGGAAGAGCTCACCTGTTTGCATATGTACCTAAATCAGTGTATTATGAAGTTAATGGATTTACCAAAGTTTATGAATTTGCAGTTTCTGTGCTTTTTCATGGAGACTTAAGGTGAGGCACCAGAGTACTTGTGATGTCTCATCTTGGGTGCCCACACAGTGCATCAGAAATCCCATTCCAGGATGATTTGTCCAGGGGTGAGCACACAGCCCTAGACTGTGATCTGCCCACCCCATTACTGCTTTCACAAATGCTCTGAATTCCTGTGAGGAGGAAAATGTCAGGTGAAGGAACCAGGTGCTAAAAGACACACAGGAGGAATGACAACCTTACCGCCAGGAAACCCTCTCTCTTTAGGCTATCCCTAAAACTTTCCTCCCCAAAAGGTAAGAGGTGACATAGGAACACACCAAAGCCTGGTCCTTGTCACCCTCTGCTCCTAAAGTCTTTTCAGACACACACCAGTGAGCCACAAGGAGGCTGTTTCCTATCATGCCCCATCTAAGGAATGCTTCACACACACCATGATAGCAACCCCAGTTTAAAAAGTAGTTTCTAGGAGGAAGAGTGGAGCAGTAGGGGGGACATTCTCCCCTGTGCCTCAGTTTCCCCTGCTGTTTGAGATAACAATACCAACCTTTGAAGAGCAATCCAAGTTCCCTTGGAGTAAAGTGCTCTGTGACTACATTAGAGCAGCACCTCAGTCTAAAACAGATCCCAGGACAGGGAGTGAGGGGACACTTTATCTGCTACCTGAAACAACAGCACTTGGGATTACTGCCAACCTTTTATTTTCATAACATGCTGATGTGGAGAGAAAGAGAGAATGAGAGAGAGAGAGAGAGAGAGAGAGGGAGATGCAGCTGCATGTTTTAGCAAATATCACTGAACTTATACTTTCAGTCACTGTTCCATTCTCACCAAAACTCTGAAGTATGAACTTGGGCACGGCTTCCCAGGCCAGCAGCTAGCTGGCCCACAATCTTCAAAGGGCAAAGTTTACCTTGGAAACAAAATGGTTTGGATTTCAAAAAACCCTGCATTTAATCACACATTCTCCACCACAGACTAAATATATATTATCCATTGAACTGTGAAAGACTCTAGAATAGCAGCCAGGAATTTTACATACAAGAATTGGGGATATAATGGTGGCGGTTTTCTGATAGTGTCACTTAAACTGTCACATTTTAGCAAACAGAACACCCTGCCTCTACAAAATGACTTAATCCTTAAACTGTATTTATACAAGTATTTATTTTATAAGGCTTAGACATTTAAAGACTTCTAAAGAAGAGTCCTGTAAAGGTAAAAGTATGTGTAAGAAATGTTGAGGTCCTGTGCAACACTGCTAAGTTTGTTCTTTATTTTTTACTTTGTGCTGCATAACAAAAGCCACTAGACTGTTACTGTCTTGTCTGTAACTGTGTTAACAGCATTCCTTAATGATGTATATATGAAGTGGTCTTCAAGCAAAAGGAGCAATTTTAAAGAGAAAGTCAATCACTGTGGTGGTACTTCTAACGAGAAAAAAAAATCTGAATAATGGAGGACAAGTCTATCCCCACATTATCTACTGCCTATATTTTGCAATTTAGGCTTTAGGTTAAAAAAAAGGAAAAGAAAAAGAAAAAAAACCAAACCCTAGTAATATTTATCTCTAGGCTGTGCACACACAATACTTTTAAGAGGTTTAAATACATTTTCCTATTATGGGAGAGCAGTTGACCCTGAATTTAATTACAGATATGAAGGATAGCATGTAGATATTTCACTAACTGACTGTATGCAAAAAAGCAGAAGGCCATTTCAGAAAATTAGACATCCTAGTTTAAAAACTTGTGTTAATGTTCTTTTGAAATATTTGGTTTGTGTTCTTAATGTTAGGGTTTTTTCTCATGTTATTCATGTTTTGCAACTTCAGTTTTTCTTTTGAAATAACATTTCTTTGTTTAGTAAATTAATTGTAATCCCTTCATCTGCATATAGAGTTTTCATGTAATGCAACACAGTAATTTTAATTTGATATTAATTTTGTGTTGAGTATTTTCACCCTCATGTCCTGTGTCAGCTGCCAGCAGTCTTCACAACCTGCAAGGATAGCTCCATGTCTTGTGATAATACTCCATGACAATTCATTAAAAAATCATATATCTGATGCCCTTACCATTTCAACCTGTGTGCTGGGAGTTTTTCCAATAACGTTATTCCTCAGCTACCAAAAAGCCTTCTTGGAGTGGCATTTTCAGCACCAAACTCAGCTCCCAGTATCAGTAGTATCAGTCTGAAATAGCTCTTGGTTTAATGGGAATCCTTCAGATTTAACAAAACAGGTGTGAATCAGATTAGAGGGTAGATTTAAACTTTTCCCTTTCATTATATTTTGTTCTCTAGGTGCATATCATTGCCACAAGGGGCAAGTTATAAATTAACAGAACTGTTCTCTCCCAGTAAAAGCAACCAGCCCCCAAAAAAACAGAAGTGCAGGACAGGAGATGTCCCTTTAAGAGGGGACAGGGGAAAGCTTGGAAATGATCCTTGACTTCTGTATTAGTTGTTAACAATGACATTGAACAAGGCCAAAAGTGTTCTCCTAATTAAATTTCACCCTGAACCAGTTAAGTATTTGTAGGCAGGTTTCACCTTCATGTTGCTGGGTAATGTGCTACGTTTATAGCCTGGGAAATAAAGCACTGGCACGAGGCTCCTTTTTTATCGACGTTAAGGGCCCGTCGCCTCAACTGGCTCTGAATCTGAGGTTGACTTTCTCTTTTGGAATGGCTGCATACAAATTAAGTGTCAGTTTTGAAGACTAAGGATACTAAATGAGTGTATCTTTGCTATACAACCAATATGAACTATAATATTCAGTGCTGGCTTCTGATGTGTCAGTAAGTACAGAAGTATCTGGGACACAAACGACCTTTGCAACCTTTCAAGCTGTGTGATATTCAAATGGTTTTGTATATACTTAAATCATGTAGAGCGATGTAAAACCAGTACAACCTTGTCTAGTCTTCAAACTTAACAATAAAATTTTTGAAAAATGAGGTGGTTTTCTTGAAGCTGTTATATTGCAACATCTTGAAGGAGACACAACTAGTCTCACTGGCGGCAAATGTGGAGCAGAGATATGACATGGCATTTTCTTGGATTAATCCACAGGGTCTTTGTGGTAGGTAAGTTTGTTTCTGGCAAAATCAGCAGTTGGTGCTATGCTCCCCTCAATGTGTTCCCTTCGTTCTTCCAGATAAAAAAAACAACAAAACCTGTAGGTTTGAAGGAGTCTAATTTTTTTTTTTCCAATCCTGCTGCTCACTGAATGAGCACCAGAAAATTAAAATGACAATTTCATTTCCTATTGGTCAAATTTCTTGGGATATTTATCAGTCCTTATCCTCTCTCCTCCATTCCTGCATAGGCAAATTAATTTCTAAGAAAAGGAGTGGCTGCAGCCCAGACCTGCTATGAGATGCCATAGCAGAGCTGGTGTTTGCTCACACCCTTGCCCCTTTTCTCTTTTATACACTGTGCAGCCAGCTTGCCAAAATCTTTTATATTACTTAACTCTATAATTTCGTTTTCTGAAGAAGCTGAGAGATTAACGTAGCACATGGAAAAGCCTTCTGGTCTCAAACAATTTAAACCAATAAATTATATAAAAATATTCGGTTTACAGAAGAGATGTGAAGCTTCTGTGGTTTGCACCTTGAATGAGCCTGTAAATACACATCCATTTGGTTTACAATGGTGTCAGCTTGTGTCCTTTCTCCAAAAGTCATCCAAAAATCATCATTTTTAGAGTCAAAAAACATCCACAAGCACTCCCTGTGACAATGTCTGCCCAATATGCAGTCTCAACACTCAGTACAGCATGTTGTCTTTCAGCAGAAAAGTCACAAATTGAGATTTTTCCTTTATTATACATCTCTGCCAGTCACAAAAATGAGAATACAATGCTTCACACAAGAAGAAGAGCACTTTTGGAGAATGATGGTTGAATATTAGCACTTCCAACATAAATTTCTGCATCTTGAAGCTTTCTGACTTTTGGTTATAAATTGCAACTCTTTCACAAAACATGGGGACTTTTCCTGAACAACTGAAAAGTGGGTTTTCCTCACATTCTTCATGACACATAACCCCAGAAATACTAGTGAATACAACAAGAGAAAATAATGAGTAAATCTCTTCAGAATAACAAATATTTATCAATATTCATCCTCCCATATCTGTTGCTGATGAGCCCAAGGGATTAACATGAGTATCAACACCGTACATCACCATGAAGTCAGTAGACTCTGATACTTCTGTGGTAAACACAATGACACTTATTTTATATCTTAGATTTAATAGCAGGAGGTCAATGTGTTCACTTAGTCATTACTAAGTGACCTGTCATCACTTAGTCTTAGAAATCAAGACAAATTAGAAGATAATTTTTAAATAAGACTAAATAAAGATAATTTTACTGATCTCAAAGTCTTTTCTTTTTAAAAACATAAATTGCATAATTTTCTTACACTTTGGAATGCAAAAAACAGCTTTAAATTAAGAATCTAAAATATAAAAGGCAAAATTGCACAAAATTTTGCTGTGCAGCTTTATATTGCATTTATTGCAAATTAACTTTCATTGATACATATATCATTGTAAATATGTAATTTTAAATTCCTCTGAGGGGGAGAACATAGAAACATGCCTTGTTCTCACAACTGAGTTTGCTAGGAGTGCAGCAAAATGTATTTTACTAGTGTATGTGAGTAAGAATAATTGGGGGTTTATGCAGTTTTTATCAAACTGGAATCAGGCTCCACAGGTGTAGGAGTGTACAGGAAGCAAGAACCACCTGGTGAAACACAAGTGGGGCACAGGAAGTGGGGAAAATGTCCAGAGCACAGCCTCTTTGTCCAAATAATATTTCTTTCTATGGTTTGCCAACTGATGGGCTGCGGTTATTTGAGGCCACACATCACACAATGGGTCAGCAGGCACACTTCTCACTAGATGGAGGAAATCAACCTTCAAAATACACTAGGAAAGGTCACCAATCACTTGCATCAGACTGGAAAATCAAAAGCAGACTAAATGAATGTATTTGTTTTCTGGGATGCTGTGAGAGGTCGGTAGAAGCTGAGGAGAAATGTATTGTGCTGCCTTGGCCACAATAAATGCAACCAAGTACACAGACTGCATAAAATATACATGTGACGCACTGAAGCAAGATCAAAGGGCCCCTATAAAGTGATACATGCTATTTTCTGATGGAAGTGTCAGACCATATGATTTAGGTGCTATGGTCTGACACACTGGGTTTGCAAGAGGCTCTGCTGGGATGGATTTACCCTTCTAAAGTTTCTGGGGAAGGGGAGCCTCAGCCACAGGCTCTTTAGGAAGGACAGGCAGGAGGACACAAGGAGGGGGTATCACCTGTCACCAAAGACCAGCTGGAGTTCATGGAGCTCTGCTGGATGGGGGAGGAGATGATAAAGAGGAAGGGCAGGGGCAGGTGACATTGTAGCAGGGATGTGCCACAGGGCAGGGGCAGGTGACAGGGTGGGAGGGATGTGCCACAGACTGCAGAAGAGTTGGTGAACCCCTCTATGGACAGCCTTGTGTGCACAAGCCCTGGTCCACAAGGAGGAATTCAACCACCCCAAATGAGGGTTGGGTTGGGAGAAATTTAAAGATAATCTAATCCAACTCCCTGCCATGGTCAGGGACACCTTCCACAATCCCAGGCTGCTCCAAGCCCCAATGTCCAACCTGGCCTTGGACACTGCCAGGGATCCAGGCGCAGCCACAGCTGCTCTGGGCACCCTGTGCCAGGGCCACCCCACCCTCCCAGGAAACAATTCCTTCCTAATAACTAAACCCACTCACCTTTTCTTCCTGACTTCCCAAAACACTAAACCTACTGAGAGGGGCTGTGGTGACTATGAAATGGTAGAATTTGAGATCCTTTGGGTGGACTTCTGGAGAGGAGAATTTGGCCTCTTCAGGGATCTGCTTGGTCAAGTATGACAGGTTTAAGTCCAGGAGGCAATCAGGGCCCAATAGAGTTGATTAATATCACCTCCTCTAAACTCATGAGCAAAATATCCCAACAAAGAAAAAAAAAACAGGCAAAGATACCAGGAGTCTGTGGGTGAACAAGGAGCTCCTGGACAAACAGAAAACACAAAAATGAAATCTCTAGAGCATGGAAGCAATCACAGCTAACCTGGGAGAAGAGAAGTTACAGAGATCAGAGATACAGAGAAGTTGTCCAGGATCAGATTAGGAAAGGTAAAGCCCCGATAGAGTTAAATCTTTCCAGAGACATCAAGGACAACAAGAAAAAAATCTGTAGGTATGTCGGTGACAAAAAAAAAAAAGGGAAAGTAAGGAAATTATGGGCCCACTCTGGAAGAATGCTGAGGCACTCAACAATTTGCCCCAGTTTCACCAAGAAGTGCTCTGGTTACAGTGCCCAATGTGCAGAAGAGGGGAGGGGGTGAAGAACTGTCCAGTGTAGGAGAAGATGAGGCTGGAGACCATGCCAGGAACCTGAAGGTTCCCAAGACCGTGGGACCTGACAAGATGCATCCATGGTCTTGAGGGAACTCTCAGGTGAAGTGGCTAAGCAACCCCTTATCATATTTGAGAAGTCATGGCATTCTGGTGGGGATCTCACTGACAGTAAAAGACGAAACATAACTCTGATTTTTAATACAGGAATAAAGGGACACCCAGGGAACTACAGGGTGGGCAGTGCCTGTGGGAAGATGGAGCAGATCCTTCTGGAAATTACGCCAAGGCACATGGAAAATAAGGAGATGATTTCTGACCTCTTCATGTGGCTCCACTGAGGGCAAGTCATGCCTGAAAAGTCTGGTGGGTTCTATGATGCACCTACAGCACTGGTGGATGAGAAAGAACATTTAGTGTTCTTCTCCCATTTTTTTCTCTTGAAGGATGTGCCTCTACTATTTTTGACTTGGAGAAATTCCTTTATTACATGTGACTCATGCTACTATAACGGGTTCACAGCTTCTCTAAACTGTGTGTTCACAGCTTCTTTCTAAGAGTGAAAAGGCACTAACGGGGAATTTCTGAGTAAGCAATTAAAGCGTGGGTTATTGGTGTAAATATGGAGTGTACATTTACATACATTTTTATATACATGTATATATCTGCATTTTCTACAGGTTTTGTCATATATGTCATATTTCATTTGAGAATAGAGAAAAGTGGAAGTGGTATTACAAAGATGTTAATTAAGCTCATCAACCTAATCTAGCTGTTCTTCTGGCATATGCTGATATAATTTTCTTCCATTTAAGAAAAATTGATGAGGGTGGGGAGAACAGTGCGTCTTTGTAGGTGTTTTATTTATGCTCCCGGTTTGCTACCATAGATTCACAGAATGGTTTGGTAGGAGAGGGCATTTAAAAGCCCAACAGTTCAATCCCCTGCCATGGGCAGGGACAGCCTGAACCAGACCTCTGAGGTCACTCAGAGCCCCATCCAACCTGAACTTGAGTGTTTCCGGGGATGGAGCAGCCACCACTTCTCAGAGAAACCTCTTTCAGTGTTCCACCACCCTCACTGTAAAAAACTTCTTCCTTATATCTAATCTAAGTTGACCCTCTTTTAGTTTAAAATCCTTTTCCTATTTGTCCAGTCACAAATAGCCCTGCTAAAAAGTTTGTCCCCAGTTACCTTTCCTTAGAAGCTTGCATGGGCAGCATTACTTGAAAGTAAGAAGTGCTTCTTTATTTTAAAGCCACTTTTCCCTTTATTTAGGGATTTGCAAGTATTTAATTTTCATATTTTTCAGGAGCCATTGCTGACCAGTGACCGGAATGAGTGAGGAGGTTTTCTGATTCATAAAGGTGGGAGTCAGAGTGGCTTCCAGAAGAATCTGACCCAATATTTATATAACATACATATATAGCACATGCCACTCACCACCTGCATTGGCTGCTCCACCCCCCTGTTCCTTTCCAGCTCCTGAGCCGTGACAGAAAGTGTTGTTCAGCTGTGCCAGTGAGACCAGCTATTCACAAGTGGCTTTTTCACTCAGTAACGGCCACATTCCCCAAATATTTCTGGGAGTCCAAAGCCAGGCTTCCAAACCAGAGGAGCCCAGGGGCTGGGTATGATGTGGTGAAGGAAAACTCGCCCCTGCTCCCAGCCCAGCAGCTGAGCTGACTGAATGGCACGCACAGTTTACATGTGCAAACACGGAGTGGGCAGCAGGAATGGCTCAGCAAACATGTCCCAGTTAATCCCTTCGTGGCATAAAATACTGCACTTCAACTGAAACGGTTTGGGTATTTTTAAAAATGTTTAGCAATCGTTTT
>VZDJ01000149.1:1267164-1291158 GCA_008694505.1 Cyanoderma ruficeps | reverse complement strand
TTTAATAAGAGGAAAGAAAAACAAGGTAGAATAAAAATAAACCCAGTAATACAAAAGACCACTGACAGAGTAAGAATACAACCTGATCCGGGTGATGGAAGCAGTCCAGATGAGGTGGTCTTCCTGAAGCAGTGATCCCGTAGACAGGTCTGGTAGTTCCAGTCCTCTGGGAATTCAGTCCTGCTGGGGCTGCTCAAATCCCTGATTATATCCAGGTGAGACTGCCCCTCTCCCTCCCCCTGGGCGGAGCATCTCACAATGGGATGGTGAGTGGTGCAGAAGAGTCTTGGTGGCCCATTAGCGAGTGATTGCTCCCGGAGGCAGTTATCTATGAGTCATACAACAAGGCACCTGATGGGCCATTAACAGAAGACAGTCCAGGGGGAGGGGTCTGGGAAACACTGCTCCAACAAACGGCTCATGAAGGTGGTGATAGAATACTTCTGCAAATTCTATACTACAACCTAGGACATACCACTAAGTTGTTATAGAGATGATCAGGAAGTCTAAGAGAAGTGAAAAAAACCCAGCTCTCCAGTTCACCTATTTCCTTGGTTTATATATCATTTACATCTTGTTATTCTCTTTCACATGCTTTTTATTTTCCAGTATCAAAGGGAGGATCTTTAAGGTGGTTTTTTTTTTTTCCTTTTTTTTCTTTTCTTCTGCATTGTGGACAAGAAACAAAAATGCCAGTGTGTATTTAACCAGAGCAATAACAGAAAGGCTCCTGCATGCACAAAGCAATTGTAATTACAAACTGAATTTACTTTGATGTAGTGTCTTTCAAGGCTGGGAAGATGAGCAGGATGGCTTCTGTTTCCTGCTGGGGCTCATCACAGCAAATGGTATTACTTTTACTCAGGTGCAGAGGAGGACTGGAGGAGGTGAAAGAGCCCATGGGTGTTTGCCCACTGTTCTACTTCCCAGGTGAAACCTTGCAAATTTGCCTTGCTATCAAACTCCTGCAATGTTTGAATGTGTCAATAACAATGCTGTGAAATTTGTGTGCTTTTCTCTAAAACCCTTTTCATCTCATGGTGATGATAAACTAAAAACCTGGACATTTTAACAGTACTCCTCTCCTAAAAATAGTCCCTGCTCTTGATGACAGTGAACCACTCCCCTTTGCCCCTCACCGGTTGCTTAAAATTAAAACTATTTTCCACTGCACACTTTGCTAGTAGTTTCAATACCAGGTCACCACAGAATTTGGTGTGCAGCTCCTCTGTCGCCCTGTAGTAGCACAAAAATATAAAGGTTGCTGTCTGTGATTATTTTCTTCAATTTGAATGTCTGGGTGCAACAAATCCAAGGAAGGGTGCTGACAGCTCCTCAGAGGATGAGAAATAACCCTACTTCAGTAAAATTACTCTTGGGTGTGCAGACACCTCTCTAATTCCTGGCAATGAGGGCAGAACAAAAAACTGAGATTAACAAAACCGGTTACGTAAGAAATCTGAGATGGAAAGAGAAGTGAACATTGAATCATAAAGATAATGATCTCACAAGCAGCAGAATGAGTGCAGAGGGGAGAGAATTTCCATGTCAGTCACACAACATGAAAAATGATTCACTCCATATTTTTTCTGTAATTTCTTCTTTAATTAGGAGGACTGTACCTATATACCCTACACTCATGTAAATCACCTGTCTGTCCAATCTGTCTGAATATCCATCCAGCTCCAACATCTCTTCCCTTTGTTATTACTCACAGCTGTCCCTAAGGGTACCACTGGAGCAGATAATTTCTGAGTAAATCAATATATTTTAGGGATGAGCTTTCATGCAAGTGACATTAATTACCACGAAATAACAAAACTGTATCATTAAACCACCTGACCATATATGATGTGCTGTTTTATGTTCCATCATCCAAGTGCTTCTGCTGGTTCCACTAGGTGGGTTGTTTTTCTTTTCATCACTTTTCCCAGCAGATAAAATTAAACTGTCTCAGCCTGAGAAAAATTATGAAATCTGCGGCAGTCAATAATCAGCCTCTTCAGACAGAAGCAGCCATAGGGACATTTTAAAACTTTCAAAAAATTGTCACTTGCCAACTGTGGTGACTTTTTGTTTTACTCACGAAGGATCCAGCAGAGTGTACCTGCTCTGTTTTCACATGTAATCCCCTGAGATGGGTTTTGTTGGAAGCAGATGATTATTTTTAGCTTTATTGTCAGAGCCAAAGACGAGATTTCAATATTACAAAGGAGAGGGTAGTCTTCAGTGATAGTGCTGTGCTAATTGCTGTCAAAATCTGGTTCTTGACAGACAGAAGTAGCTTGAGAAAGAAAATAAAAGTGGAGCCAGGTTTATTGATAAATTGCTGATAACCCCAAAGGTTTACCTTGCTTGGACAGCATCCTCCAGACACCGGGAGGGTTTTCAATGCTTTTTACCACAGAGATATTTGCTGTATAAAGATAGAAGAAAAAAGAAATGCCTAGAAGCTTGTAAAGGAACACAGCTCATGTTGTTGAGTGTTTGACAGTGGGTGTTAATCCTTATGATTTCCCAACAGAAAACTTCCAACACCCTAGCACTCTACTGTTTATCATGGCACTTTTTAATGATCTTCTGGTAATTTTCTCTTCATGCTTTTCCCAGTTGACCTGAGTTATATATTCCAGGGCAAATTTTATGAGTCATTATGTGAAATGCTTTACTAAAATCTTTACATACAATCATATTATACACTTTTTTGCATTATTGAATTCTGTACTTGCTAATGCACATGTTTTCCAGGTTTGGGTTTTTTTCCCATGCCAATTGTTCATCTGTGACTAATCATCCACTTCCAGCTAGAGATTAAAAAAAAAAACCACTGTCTCGATAAATTTCAAAAATAGCTAAAAAGAAAATATAAGTCAACTGAAAGTAGATAATTTCCTTTCCTTAAAGACTGAATACATGAAGTAATTCTCATTTAACATCACGTAGTTATCTAAGTCCAGCCACGTAGCTGTACACTCCACCTCAGGCTCACCCAGACTGCAAATGGTTACATCATAAGCTGAAAGAACATGGATTTAGATGGGATATTAGGAAGGAATCGTTTCCTGTGAGGATGGGCAGGCCCTGGCACAGGGTGCCCAGAGAAGCTGTGGCTGCCCCTGGATCCCTGGCAGTGACCAAAGCCAGGTTGGACACTGGGGTTTGCAGCAGCCTGGGACAGTGGAAGGTGTCCTGGCCCACGGCAGGGGCTGGAATGAGATGATTTTTAAGGTCCTTTCCAATCTAAACCATTCTGTGGTATAAGCACCTCCGGCAAAGCACTGCCTCTCTGCTTCAGGTTTCCAGTGTGTCTGGAATTAATAATGAGCACTAGATTCAAAACAAATGAGAGATATCCATAAATGTATTGATATATAAATATATTGACCTCCTGCATGCAGAGTAAGGTGATGTACAACATTTCCAAGAAGAGAACACCTGGCGTCTTCAGGGTCTGTCATCCAAACTGGAGCTGGCCAGGGCACAGGGCAGTGCTCAGCAGTGATGTGCAGAAAGATATGCCTTGTATTTTAAGCCCATAAGTCTTTGGGGTTTTCTTCTCATTATCCACAGGATTGTTTTTATCTGTATCTCTGAACAGAAACAAATGAGAATTTCTTATAGATATTTTGCTGATTTGTTTCCCTGAGCATTTCCAGGGAGTGTTTTACTGGATGTACTGAAACACTCACGCAATGGAGAGTGACCAATGTTTTCTAGATTGCCATGTGCAGCTCTGAGCTCCTGGGCTCCCTGGAGGTAATTCATCACTAACAGTGCCTTACTGCAATGTGCCCAAAATTCATGCGAATTTATCACCAAGGTGATACTGCTGTTCTGAAAACATCCCCAAAGATACTGCATAAATGCATTTTTAAAATTCCGACGGGAATAAATGTATGTGACACACAGCTCAGGTGATTGGAAGTTTAAAAGCTATTACTTTCCATCATTAGTAATCCCCAGGGCTAGAGCATTCAGCTGTGAAGACAGTTTTGTACTGGCACTGACACAAGGTCATCATAAAGAGATTATTTTCTGCGGTGCTTAGCTGAAGTTTCTTTTCCCAAATGACTTCCATGGCTACAGGTAACTGTGTTTTTATCACCAGGAAAACAAATACAAAACAAACAAAATGATCTAGGCCCGAACTCCTGTGTCTTCTCAGAGCACTGAATGTCAAGGGTTTAAATTTCTCCAGAAGTATAGATTTCTGAATTTGCATTCTTCAAAAGCCACTTACAAATATTCAGTATAATGTATTTATTAGTGCAGGTGAAATACTTGAGCAGATACAAAGAAATTGCCTATTATGTACCAATTTATTAGTTCATTTCACATTAGTCTGTGATTTATACTACATAGCTTCAAAGGGGTGACAGAACAGAAAGAATAAAATGATGGGATTTATGCTTCAAAATGTATTATGAAATGGACCAAAATAATAGTAGTTAAAAGATGACTTCAAAAATATCTCCAAATGGCTGTGCAAAGAAAATTGAAGGAGAAAAATAAGGATAATTGTAGTATCTAATTTTAAACACAATTTCCTTGTTTGCATTCTCCTCCAAAACCAAAAGGATCACTACTTATTTTCATGACACCCAACAGTAAAAGGACTGGAAAGATGGTATTATTATTGGTCATTGCTCAGATAACTGCAGTGTCTTGACAATTCAGAGCATTGCAGAATTTCAGCTTTTCATTTTTTTTTCATTTAGTAACGCAGAAATTGTGAAAAGCAATACTTTTGTTATCCTGGTGAATTCTGAGGGTGCACAGATGAAAACAATAATGGAAATACTGTTAATAGCAGCATCCTGGAGCCTTCCATGTGCAGAGATCATTAATGTGTTCACCCAGCCTGTGAGGTACCAGCAGAAATAACAAATGTTAATAAAGTAGAGTTTTACACAACCTCATGGGGACACCGGCAGGGTATGAAGCACCTGCACAGTCCAACATGGAAACCTTGAAATCTCAGAAATTCAGGTCATTCAAGCTGCTGGGCTGGCGAGAATAACTACTGGTTAGTCAGCTGCTGAGGCTCTTGTGGGACAGGACCTGCACAGGGGACAGGGGAAGGGGCACCGGCCCAATGCCCACAAGGAAGAACATCCCAAGAGGATCACAAGGGGGACAAGGAAACCTCCAGGGAAACCCCCCTCCAGGGAGGAAAACAGACATTTCTTCTTCCAGTGGTTCTCTCCCAGATTCTTCTTGGCCTTGGCCAGCTCCATGAGACTTCCACTTCTTGACATGCCATGATTTTGCACAAGTATAAAGCAACGATCCAGTTGCGCACAAAAATGCGATTAACAATTTCTTTTGAAATGGCCTTTCCCCAGATATTTTGTCCTTTGTAAATTTGTCTACAGAAAGTTTCTCGGGTCACAATCCATGACACCTCAAGTTTATACTGGGTTTTACCACTTCTGTGTACATTTTGCCTCCTACACAGTCAGCAATTGTGCTACACCGCGTTTAATCCTGCTAAACTGCTACCATCAACTGTGGCAAAAAAAAATTCCAAAAAGTCTTAGCAGAGTCCACTAGGGAAATCTTAAACTATAAAAAATGCGTGTGTGCACACACATGAAAAAGTAAATATATTGTGGAATATTTCAATTGGAATATTTCACTTAGGAAAAAACATTTGTTTTGCTGTCATTTGGGTTCTGATAAAACACTAGGAAAAAAAGCCTATCTTTGGTAAGAAAGAATTTTAAATATTAATAGATATTTTCTGTTGCTACTTTCTCCTGCCCTGACCTTCTGAGTTATCTGTTTCTTTTTGGCCGGGAATATAAAGTTTTCAGGCTGAAGTGATATAGGATATAATTTTAAATGCCTAAGACCAAACCGGTGGATATGGATTTAAGTCTATTTTCTACTGAAACACAATAAGAAACACAAAGTAAAATTGTTTATAAGCCCTCGGAATAGCTGATGCTGTATTCACAACATCCATCCTCTGGAAACAAATTTCAGGGCTGAAAAATGTCTCAGTTTTTTGGTGGTCAATGGCAAGAGACTGAATTCCACTCAACTTATGTGCACAGAATATCCTTCATTTTCAGATGCTCATTGGAGCACTCGAAATCCTTAAGAAGAAAAGCTGCCCTTATAAAATATATTTCATCTTTTTCCTCAAGGAAGAATATGGAGAAAAAGATCTTTTTCTTAGGGTCATTGAATAAAAACATACATGGCTTATGTTATACAAATTACAATAATCAAAATTTACAGTAGCAATTTTGAATTGTTAAAAAATATTACTATTAGGACTTGATAACAAATCAGGGAGCGTGATACTAAAATGTTACTTGAAGGCATAAGTATTTTCCACTTTGCAGCCAATCATGGCAAAAATTAATTTTAATTACTTTTTTTTTAATAAAGAAAAACCAGAAATGATAGCCAGGGAGTTGGAATGAGATGTTCTTTAAGAACCCTTCCAACCCAAACCACTCTGTGATTCAATGATTCTACCAGAAACAGCTGCTAGGCTTTTTGTCAGCTAATTCTATTCCTATACAGAAATAAAGGAGACATATTTGGATTATGGGGCATTTTTTCCCTAGTTTAGGAATCACAAGTGTGGTTTCTGAGCCTGTTGCTGCAGTTGCCTCAGCAGATCTGGGTGTTCAGACCCTTCCTAGGATGTGTACCTTACACAAAGCTGTGTCTCAGAGAAGCTGTGCAGAAAATTCTGTAAGTCCAACTTGGGGAAGTAAAGTTTGAATGGAATATAATTGTGCCCTTCTGGGCATAGAAGTATCAGCTACAACTTCCTGAGGCAATAATTAAATAAATGCATAATGAAAATTCATTTGTATTAATGAATAGTACATTAAGCAGGCATTAATATTGCATTAATTTTAGATTTTAAAAATCAGATATGAAATTTAAGAATATGACCTGTACTTTATTTCTATATGAAGGTCTACACATTGGATGAAAAGGCATGATTATGCTCTGAGGAGATCTTGGAACTGACCATTTCAGGAGAAAAAAAAGAGAAGACTGACACCTCATAGAATTATGGGTAGAAACTGAAAGAATAGCGGTGTAGATAATGAGAACCACTTTTTTTTTTTTTTTCCCAAGCAAGTAGATTTTGCAAAATCTAGTTTCCCATTCAGAAAATCAAAATATCCTTCAACACCACTAAGGAATTTGCTGTATAGCAATGGTCAATAATATGAGTGAAAAGGAAACCAGTTCAATGTTAAGATAGTTTAAAGGACTAATGACAGAGCTCAGCAATCACTTTTAAAACAAAAACTGTTGATTTACCCCCCCTGGAAGAATAAAATGTGGCTCAACAGAGTTGTGTATTGGAGTAGGGCATCCAGCTGCCTGATCAATAAGGGCCATGAAAAGAGACACCAAGAAAACCTGAAAGTGTACAATGTACCCAGCATCTTCAGCANATAGATTTTTTTTTTAAGGAAAAGAAAGAAAGGGAAAAAAAAAAATACACAAGATAAAACCCACCAATATCAAAACAAGCAGGAGCCACTGTGAAGCATCCAATAATACCCCGATGAATTTGGATCACCTGCTGCTTTACACAATGTGCATTATGTCTCATCCAAACTCAGGAAACTGTCTCCAGCAGCAAAATGACCCTACAGCAGACCTGCGGATTGTGTCACCTGCAGAGCACAGCTACAGCCATTATCCTCTGAGCCCAGAGGGGTAAACTGCCCATTCTGAGGAAGAAGCAAGGACAAAAAATTGTACAAGAAGAAAAAAAGTTGTTTTTTAGCTTTGTGTGTGGCTGTGTGTTAAGACCAGCCTCATTGCAGCAAAAAGATATGATTGGGAGAAAAAAAAAGATTGAATAGTTTGGAAAATATTTAGATAATTATGACACGAAATGCAAAGTTTGGACAGCTGAGTTTGAAATGGGTTTGCTGTGAAATGAAGTTTAAATGAAGGCTTAAAAGAAGTTTGGTGATGGTTTGTATATAAAACAAGTGAAAAGAATTGCTTTGAAAGTGAAGTACCTAGAAACTTACTATAGAAGAATGTTTTAGTGGTGAAATATGTCTTCACTAATAGATATTGGTGAAAGGGGACAATATACAGATATAAGAAGGAGAAAGGGCCAGTAATGAATTTACAGCATTTAACTGCTAGAAAAAATAGAAATGTTACCAGTCTTTTACAAACATGTATATTCAGGATATTTCTGTGGACTTCGGAAATGCTGAGTGGAGTGTAAATAATACATGTCTGTAATTAAGAACATCCAACCTGCTCTTAGCTCTGCAAAGAAACACTGGCCATTAAGGATGGCTATTTGGCAAGGTAATAACTCAATATAACTTGGAATAAGGCTTCTAAATATGGGGTTTGCTGTATTTTTGAAAAACAAACCAGCATTTTAAACCCTTGGGGAGCTGCAGTTGAAAATTCTTTGTAACCATGAACATAAGTTTTCTGTAGCCATGAATGGGTCAGAAGTTACTCTGACTTTCGTGAGATTATACCTTTGAAATACACATAATTTTAACACCAGGACATGGGACATCTACTTGCTCATAATTTATTCCAAAGGGCTCTACTTGAGTTCTGTTTGACAGTTGCAAAATAAATTTATTTGACCGAGACAAAATTTGCCCTGTGTGACTTCTGTGATAAAGCTGAGAAGGTCCTTATAGAAAGGTTTTAGTGCAGTACGCCAAAAGAAATACACTTGGTTTGTAAAAAACTGCTTTTTATGAGCTGTAGCGTGACATGGCCAGGTTGTCTCCCCATCACATGTAGCAGAATTTGGAGTTCACAGGACCTGAGATACAGGTCAGGTTTTGGCTGCAGCATCTCCCAGTTCACCTCATCTACCTGATTTTCAAATGCAATTTTATGTTTCTTTATAACAGCAGGTAGATATAGTTCTTAAAAAATAATAGGCTTGAAAGATAAAAATATATGAGCTGTATGAGTGCTGACATCACTCAACATCCACTGAAGTCAATAATTGCACTTTCAGTGGGAGCAATCTGAGGCCAGGATTCTGTGCTTTCAAAAGCTTTCTTCTTGACTATATGTCTTTTCCCTTTTATTTTTTGTTTGTTTTTAAATTAGCAGATATTTACCCACGTCCTGTACAGGCCTCTTTTTTTTTTCTTTTCCTACAAAAATCAATACAGTAAAGCTTCAGGGAAAATTGCACTGTGTTCTAAAACATATTTGGTAATGGTTACCTCAGCAAGACAGCTGGGATTTTTAAGCATAGCCAAAAAAAGAAAAGGCAAGGAAGCAGAAGACCTTTTTCTTGAAACTATCAATTTTATGGAATAAATAAGCTCTACAAAAAATAATTTAAACTACTAGAAAAAAACTTAATATATAATTCATCCTATAATAAACCATTCATTTAATTGAGATGATTTGATATATTTTATATAAATAAAATACACTGAGTTATTTCTCTATATTTGCAATTAAACCTCATGTTCACAACAGCCAGATGAGTAATCAGAAAAAAAAATGCAGGGAACATATTGAATGGAATGAAGACAATAATGTGTTCCTTTATTACAGGAGAGTTTACTTCTTACCATCCCCACCTCCCCCACCAAAAAAAAATAAACTGAACAAAAACCAAAAACAAACAAACAAAAAACCCCAAAAACAAAAAAACCCACCCCAACACATAAACAAAACAACTAAAATAATATCAATTACTTAAACAAACAGTGTTATAAATTACTACAAAGGGTGATAGTGTGGATTCTGCTGCTCACTTCAGCATTCTTGGTACGTTTAAAAGAAGAACTCATGCGAGCATTTAAGAAGCTAAAAAGTAAAAATGAATAAATCAACACTTTTATTAAGTACCAAGACATATAAAAAAGTAATTTCCACTACTGGGACATCTCACTAGAAATTCTTCTCCCAGGAGCTAAGGCAATATCTTCAGCAAACAAATATTCAAATAATATTGAGAGATTTCTCATAGTGATTGAGAAAAAAATACACAGAAAAAAAATATTGTTGAACACGTGTGAAACTTCAGCAAGGATTTCTTGGAGATGTGATTTTTTCCTTGGAGTTTTTTGGAGATAAGCCATAAAACACAAAATCAGTGAAGATTTGATGCATCACAGAGTACATGCAAGACCTCATCTGAGAACACGTACACTTCAATGTTTTCATTTCCCTAGGCATATTTGCTCACAGGAAAAGATAACAGCCCAGGACACCTGAGGTTGGCCTCAATCTAATTACTCTGATTGGAGAGAGTCAAAAGTGCCGCTGAAAAGAACAAAACCAGCTGAAAATGGTGTCAGAACCCAATTCGAGCTGCCACTGGGGGGTAACTTCAGAATCACACTGACGGAAGTGTTTTCAGAAATTACTTTAAAAATTAGTGTTGTAGTTGTCTTTCTAATAATAGCTTTCCAATTTTGAAAAGAAAAGGAAAAAAAACAACAAAAAATTACCTCATTATTACCAAAATGTTACCTGTGTTTAGTTATCCTCCCTGCTTGTCCTAGGCACCAAGCAATAATATAATTCAGGCTAATAATATAATTAGGCTATTTCTGAACTTTAAATATATGAAATACACTGAGTTTAGATGAGAAACAAATTTGTTCTTGGTTGCAGCCCGTGTATTTTTAAAAATACAGTTACTTCTGCTATTTATTTGGAAAACTTTTATTTATTTAGGATACTTTTCTGTGCTGTGTTCTGAGGCATTCCCTCACTATCTCCAGGAAGATGACTTAGTCACACTGTGGGAATTCAAGGACACTCATATGCCAATTTATCACCCCTCCTCTCTCCCAGAGCATGTTCCAGTTCTGAGCTGCTCAATGTCAAATAATTTATTTCACACCAGTACAGGTTTCCCTGTCCCTTCCCCCTCTCTCCTGCTGGTTTCCAGCAGCATTGTCCCAACCATTCACCTGACACAGGTAACTTCTCATCAGGCAGATATGCCCCTGCAGCTTTGCCCTTCATAGTTAAGAAAATTTTATGACTTAAAGAAAAATGCCCTTTGGTGGGTGTGGTGTAGTCCCCGGAGGTTGATGAGTTGGAAACAGTCAGGGAAATGTTTTCAAGGTCCATGTACTCCCCTGGAGGATTCCGGCAGACAGAAAACATTTTAAGAAGAAACATTATTGAGGTACTTCATAGCAGGAACACCTTGCCAAGGCTGTAACTTCTCCAGAGTTCTCTTACCTGCCAAAGTCCTCAGTTGTCTGAAAACCTCCAGCTTCTCATCTGAAAAAGGCCACAATTTTATTATTTACGTGTTACTTACACACATTTCTGCACCACCTCACTGTCATAGCTGGAAGCTCTATGTGAAGTGGTCTGAATTTCGTCTAAAAATAAATTTGTAATATTAATTAATACTAAAAATTATCTACAAACTAACATCCTGTCATATATGACAGAGTAATCTCATAGCAGTGAGAAAAAAGTGATCTATTTTCCAACTGAAACTGATATTATATCCAAATACTTTTCATATCTAAATCTCAGTGCATTCCCCATGATGTAAATAATGAGCTCTGGACCATTTTTAAGTTCAGGGAAACACAACTTCACCTGAGACTCAGACCATGTAATAGGTGCTGTGTAGTGGCATCTATTGCACACCCACACCAACCTCAAGTGGTTAACACACATTTTCTCCTGTTGTTTCACCTTGTCCTCTTCCCTCTTTGTACTCTTTTTTTCCCCTCCTACATGTTCTTATTTTTTTTCCCCAAAAATGGAAAGTATGGAAGGCAGAGGGGATAGAAGGTGGGACTGTTTCTTTTAATCACCATTTAGTCCGTGGAAAAGAAGCAGTGTCTTTTTTCCCACAAAAAAATACAGTTATTTGATTACTGACTGAAATCTCATAACTTTTGTGCTGTGAGGCATGAAACTCAGCCTGTCAAAAGAACAGCACCTTTAGTGCAGAGTTACTAAATATTTATTTCAGTGGCAACGTTCTGTAAAGCTTTGACAGCTTAGATTGAGTCCTGCTCCCAGGCCCTTTCCCTTTTTATTGATCATATTAACACTTTTAACACTCTGCCTTCATAAATGGTCACCAGAGAGCATTCACTCACCACTTTTGCATGGAGCAGCATTATGTTTGCAGGTGTATAAATCAGATGAATTGCCTTTATCCACTTGGGGTCACAGAGTGTTCAGTTCACATGTTTGGTAAAAGCCAGACCCTTGAATGAACTCTCAGGGTTTTTTCTGTCTTTCCTAGAGCTGTTTCGAAAGCTTCCCAAGACCTGCTGGATCCCTTGTTCCAGGCCCACCAAAAAATTAAAAGCAAGGATGTAGATTCCACCTTGGGGAGGGAAATGTTGCAGCTCCATGCCAGGAAATAAGCCCTTTCTGAAAGATAAAATAATTTTGTCAGAGGCAGATGAAATTTTTTCACACAAGTAAGTTTTCAACTCAACAAAGTTATTTCACAAGCACACGAGTAAGAAAGAAAAAGTTTCAGTGAGATGGGAGACCTCCTGAATCTGCCTTAGGATGTGACTTTCTTGATTCAGCATGAATTGTGAGGAAAAACTCTGCATGAATCACAGCCAAGCCTCAAGCCTTGGCTCTCCCACATGTGTGACCTTTGTCCTGACCACGGGCATGCACTCACTCATAGCAATTTTGAACAAATACCACCAAAAGTGTAGTTGTCCATCAAAAAAGGCTTTTGAGACAAGTAAGGCCTGAATTATTTTTCTTTTCTTTTTCTTTTTTTTTATCAAAAGCTTTGGCAAGAGGTTGCACTGTTACATCCCTGTGGCTGCCCACACACCTGGGGGCCCACAGGATGGCACTGTGCCACAGGGGATGCAGCCATTCTGAAGATGCTAAAATGAACATTGGATGGCACAGCATTATAGCTTCCCCTTATAAAGAGGAAAATTCCCAGAGAAGGGAATTCTCTTGAGTGACAATGCTTTTCTCCTACTTTTGGTGTTAATACATATTGAGTGAAATAAGTTTTTGGTACCTTATATGATAAAAAAATGTCATTGAATGTGATAGTCCACATTTTATCCATTTTTCTTGGTAAACAATATTTAAATCAGTACAAGAAGAACTTAAGGTGGTGAGAGAAATACACATACAAAACTTTTTAAAAAGTCACAAAACAAAACTTACTGGAACCTGTTCAGATAAATCAGGCCTGATGATAGGAGTGAGTTTAGAACCCTTCTTGAGAAAGTCCTCATGAATCAAACATGTCCATATAATAATCTCTCACAAATGTGCTACTGCTTCCATGAAGACAAAAGACTCCAGGAAATGCTGGAGATGCTACTGTTCAATGTGTATTTGCATGCCTGGCCCACATCAAGGTTGTTCTCCTTGAAACTTATGGAGCAGGTTCCTCTTAGTTTTGCAGACCATTCATATGGGTCATTTGAAATAAAATTCAAGTCACTTCTAGTCAACAATAAGGTCAATTTAGTTGGCCCATAGAGAGAACTACCCGGAGGATAACAGTGGTGTGTAACTATCTTTGTGGGCATAGCAAAAGTGCATTTGAAGCCTAGAAAATAAGAGTTAAAGAGAATATGATTAATTACTGACTACTTGCAGAAAATAGATACAAACTGAGAACAAATATCATAACCAAAACCTTTTTGCTTTGGGCTTTCTCTATTGAACTGTCTTTATGTCAACCCTAAATTTTTCTCACTTTTACCTTCCAAGGTCCCTCCCCAGCAAGTGGCTTTGTGGAGCTGAGTTGCCTTCCAGGATTAAGCCACAACAAACAGAAAAGAAATGCAAAGAAAATTGAATAGAGATCTTAAAAAGGCGATTTGACATCAGGAAACCTACATTCTAGAAAAATGCTTTAATATATTAATTTACTGAAGTGACAGCAGCAAAGACATTCTACACATTTAAACACAGTCATAATATTACTCATAAGGTATTCACCATGATATATTCAGCTTTTCAAGCTTCTGACAACTGACTTTAGGATTATGGAACAATTTTCCCTTTCCAGTCACAAATTCTATGTATTTTTCACTGCCAATACCCTAGGTTTTGCGTATATCTTTTGTTGGGCTGCTCAAAATTGCCAGCTTGGAAAACTTTTTTCTTTTCTTGCCCCTCACAGCTGTGAACTCTGGATTTTCTGTTCAGCAACATGCATCAGGAAGAATTTCCTGATACTAGAATAAACCATTTTTATATTTGTTGTTTGTTTTTTTTATTTTGTTCTGCACTTTGCTTTCTCTCTGTCTCCCTCCTTGTGTTGCCTTGAAATTTTGAGCCAATCAGACTTCATAAATTGTTGAGTTTACACAGCATATGGTTTGAAGATGTTTGTGGTAGAAAAGATGCTCTTTAGAAACACTGACTTTTTTTTTTTTTTTTAACTTTATTACCAAAGAGTTACATCCTGGAGTAAAGAAGGGCAGTGACTTGTTGTCTTTAGATTAAATTCCTCTTGAGAAAAGGTCATAATTGAATATAGCTTTTCCATGGCACCAACATCCTCTTCCAATTTCCACCTTCATTTCTTAGGACACCACTTCCCACCAGACATAATCAAGCTGGTACTAACTCCCAAATAAAAAATGCTGCCTGTAAAATGTTTTATCATTACTACTGTTCATCTGTGAATATCGGCAAAAATTTTAAGACAATTACAGTTCACTTGATACTTCAGTCATAAATCACTACGTGTAGGAGAACATTCCCCTTCCACTCAACAAATTCACCTTCAAAACACAACTGCATGCCATTTTGGCATGCAGAGCTTTCAAAGAAATACCACAAAATGAAATTTCCACAAATAGAAATGCAAAAGTCCAGATCGTGTCTGTGTGGAGAGTTATCAGACCATTCTCAGACACCTCATATCTTTGGTAAAGAGAATTCTTTATGCAGAGGGAACAATAATCTCTCTCCCACTAACCTGAATCCAAAGTTGATTTTGCTTACTGAGGCCCTAATTAATTAATTTACTGAATATTTAGGGACAAAGAGGTTAAATAAATTACAAGCGAAAAGCAAACTACACAAAAAAACCCCAAAGAGCTGAACTTCATAATTTTTTAACTTTTGGGGAACTTTTAAACTTCTTCAATCTCTGTGTGTTTTCCTTTCTTCACTACCTCCAAGAGATCCCCTCTTTTTCCCCCTTTACCTCATTCTATCAAGCAAAAATTGTAAGTCCTTATAGTTAATTAGACCCCGTGCCATAGAGTAGAGCCACATTTCCTTTACAGCTGGTTAGTTGGCTGAGTTTTTTTCTGATGTGGTTTCAGGGTGTGTTCCTCAAATTTTCCCATGGTTTTCCAGTCTTCAGTCCCCACCGTGTTTGTTCTCAGCTTTTCCTTCCACTGAGCTTGCTGTGCCAAATTTTAAAGCTATGAGCATCAGGTTATACTTTAATGTCTTTGTCGTGGGGAAACCCAAGAAAAATGGGTTTCTGTTGACTATTTGACTTCTTTCCCAAAATCCAATTGCATCTGCAGGGCCTTGCCTTTGTCACAGCATGAACCACACCCCTGTTTAACACCATCTCATAACCCTTCACTCCTTATCTCCCATCAACAGTGACCAAGCTTGAAGTGAAATTATCCTTCTTTATGCTGCTGATTAAATGGGAGGGCTAAGAAAACAAAGAATGTAGTACATTATCTCTTTATTTAAGTAAAATGGAGGCAATAAATACACAATGATAACATTTAGGTTATTTCCAGAATTCCCAAGTGTCCTGTTATTTTCTCAGAGCAATCCCAGTGCTCCTCCTTCCCTCTGCAGTGGGATAACAGTCTTGGTTGTTACAGCTCTGTAAAACAAGAAAGAGGTAAGCAAGAGAAATAGAACCTCCATTAAACATAAATTGACTATTTTAATTCTATTTCCATTCATGTTTCAATTATTATATAATAAGTGGTAACCACAAATGCATAGAAATCCAAAGTCCATCACACTGGGCAGGATTTACTTACCCTCCCTGTGAAAACAGCCCATTTGTTAAGTGAGAATCCAATCAAGACTATATCCCTGATTACAGATCTAGCTGAGTCACACTTAAAATTTTGTCATGGCCAAGAACAGGAATTCAGATATATGCAAAATCAAGAATTTAATATCAGGATAAGTAAAACCATAATACTTTAATGAAAGAGCTAAATAAATAAGAAAAAGGACAAAAACTGTTACAAAGAAAAAGAAAAAACAACCAAAACCCCAAACCAAAGCAAACAAAACCCAAAACAAACAAANAAACAAGAACAACAACAAAAAACCCCAAAAACCTCAGATCCAAATCCCTTAATAATCACAATATAGTTAATACTGTAAACACACTTCTAGAGTCTAACAATTTTCCCAGCTGTTTGTATTTTCACCACAGCAGGTTGCCAGTATCTCGAGTTCTTAATTTGGAGTAGCTTGATGAGGATGAGAGTTTCTCTTTCCTTACTCCAGGACCTGTTTGTGGGTTATTTTATGTTTATTAATGTGCTTTACACTTTGGTCTTTCTTCATGACTCTGTAAGTCACATTCCATCCAAATTCACAATATACACAGGGACCTTCTCACATAATATACTCTTTCTTTGCTCTCTTTCTTACCTTGAAAAGCTGACTTTACACAGTTTTCACTTATTTAACTGATTAATGATAGGCATAAGGTCTCCTGTGCTGCCTCTGTCTTATCATCCCACTGCTGCTCCTCTTCTTCAAATCCCACACCTCCATTTCTCAAGAACTCCAATCCTCTACACCATGCCACTATCTCACTCAAAAATATTTCATTTTACAGAGGAAAAATGGCTTGTAACACTTATCTACACAAAAACCCTGGTTGTATCACACAAAGACAAGCAGAAGTAAAATAAATTAGGTATAGCCATCTGGTCTTTAGAAAAATTACTGATGTGGTTACACCATGAAAAAACAGAGCTCCAGGCAGTCCAGGAGAGTTTCAGGAAAAATTAGCCTGAGAAGGCTCAGTCTTGAGGCCTTGCAGTGGTTCAAACTCTTCATTTTTCAGGGCTGCCAGCCTTGCACTGCCTCAAGCATTGCATCAGTTCCTCTGCAAAATGAGCACATCACTGCGAGGCTTGTGAATGCATAAATAAGGACAGCTTATCTCGTGAATTTTTGCTGTTTGTAGGGAAAACATATACTGAAAACCGCAACATTTATTTGGAAAAAGTAATTAGTTCATTAGACCACAAAGAAACAGCTCTACGTGTTCACTGGGGATGTAAACACTGACTGGCGGTTAGACACAGTCACAATCAGGAATTAATGAATTACACTTACCAGAGCTCAAAAAGCATTTGGACACACTCAGGCACATGGTGGGATTCTGGGGATTGCCCTGTGCAGGGCCAAGAGTTGAACTCAATGATCTTTTCAGGTTCCTTCCAGCTCAGGATATTCTCATGGAATATACTGATCCCATGATATATAAATGTGCTGCAAGGAGGAGTCTTGGTACATTTGGGGTTTCTTATCAAAGTAAGAATCTGTCAGTAAACCTGATCTTAGCTCCTTTATATAAAAACTTCACATATCACCAGGTACTGCTACAGAAGTAAAGGCAAAAGAAAACTCCCACTTATTCCAAGTCTGAAAGATTAAAAGGGTAGTAATGTGAGATTCCCTGTTGCCCTGAGCAAGATCAACACAAACGACACCAAAACAAAATTTGTTCAGAATTTGAGCTCTAAAGCTCAAATCCTGAAAACAGAGCTCATCTTTAATTATCCTGGAAAAGCTTAATGTTGGTCACACTGGACATCACTAAGATGCAGCAGAAAATTAGCCTTAATTAGGTTGCAAATGCTGAGAACCTGTTTTAGTCCCACCTGTCACTCAGAGCAACATGTCCTCCTAGGTCTGATGCAGGATAAACCCCTCCCAATGAAAAGGACTTTCCCAACACAACTAACGTGAATTTTAATATCAAAGTTACCTGAAAGAGGTCAGCATAACAACAAAATAAAATTATGTGCATTGGCCAGGAAACTCAAATTGGCACACCAAAATCGCTATGGTTATGATTTTGAACTTCCCAAAATTTTGAAGTCAACATTTTTATAAATTTCACCATTCGTGACTTTTCATTTTGAAACCACCATTTTTACTGAATATTGACAAAAATATGGGGTGAATTAAAAGGTTATATAACCCAAAAAGAAAACTGCATGCATTTTTCTGTTCAAGAAAGCTTCAGCTGACTTTTTTGTTGGGTTTTTTTGGTACTTATTTCACAAGGAACTGAAAAATGCCTGCTTTACTTTTCCAATGTGGAAGCTGTATAATGTGTTTAATCAATTCACAAAATCTGAGAAACTTATCATTTGCTTTTCGAGATTTTCTCAAGTAAAAAAAAGCAGGCTGTACTTGCTGTTTCCCTTTGTTCCCCAGTGTTTTGCCTATAATTTTAATTGTCCCTGAAGTGATATGGTTATAAATAAATCTGATGTGCTAGCAGAGTTAATTACTTAAATCCTTACAAGCTCAGTTGATTCCATGTACATTCACCAACCATGCATTGAGAGCAGCATTTATATGGCATTTATATAGTATTAATGCATCATCTGCTGATGAAGAGAGTGACAACACTGGGCAACCCAGTGTGGATTGTTATTTTGGAAACATGTCTATGTATCAGCAGCTGATACTGCATCAGACAGATTTACTTCAGCAGACAGCTCATAAATTCAAACAGTAATCAAATTAACCATCAAGATCAGAGGTTATTGACAATTCCCTTGTGGTGTGTTTACACTTAGCAGAAGCCTTGGTGGGCAAAGTAGTTCATTAAAGACAGACTCTGTCCTAAGCAGGAGGCTGCAACGAGGGACATATGATACCAGATGGATGTGGCTCATTACAGGAGCTTGGTCCTAGCCCTAACAAGCTCAAATCCATCCCGTCAACCCTCAAACAAACAAGCAGAGTAGAGGCAGGAACCACAGCCAAGGGCAGCTGGCTAATAAGGCATTGTAATTGCCTTGTTTCTTTGCATTCTCTATACAAATCTAGCAACCACGTTGTTGACTTTGCCCTTTAGTAGCTTAAAATTAATTTTGTTTCACATCAAAAATCCCATGTTTAGCTCAGGGTGACAGAGCTGAAGGCAAAACACAGTCCCAAGGCTGTGTGCTTTCAACAGGCTCTGGCACCTGGGGTTGGGGCATCTCCCTACCAGCTCCAGGTGCCTGATACAAGGTGTTGCCTACAAGTCTTCCACAGTACAGAGGAAACCTTCTGTGTGAAATATGTGACCTACAGCACAGCAGCAGCAGGGAATGATGAGTTCTCTTCTCCAAAATCAGACTACAGCATTCGCCCAGTCTCCTCTGTTCTGAGAGTCACCCATCCCACAGAATCACAGAAGGGTTTGGATTGGAAGCAACCTTCAAGATCATCTATGTAGTGCTGGGTTAGGGCTGGGATAGAGCTAATTTTTGTCATGAAAGCTGTTTTGGGGCTGTTTTGAATTTGTTGTGGAAATGGTGTTGATAGCACAGGGATGTTTTTGGTTCTGCTGGGCTGTGCCAACACTGAGTCAGGGGCTGCTCTGCTCCTCACTCACCCCAGCAGTGAATGGGCTGTGGGTGCACGAGGAGGGGAGACAGCCAGGACAGCTGACCCCAGCTGACTACAGGGATATTCCATGTAGTGTTCTGCTCACCCTGTAGAGCTGGGCAAGTTGCAGGAATAAGAAGGGAATGTTTAGAGTGATGGTGTCTGTCTTCCCAAGCCAACACGCGACAGTCTGGATTACCTGAGGGGTTCTGAACACCCGCCTGCCCATGGGAAGTGGAGAATGGATTATTTCTTTTGCTTGCTTGTTAACACAGCTTTTGATTTGCCTGTTAAACTCAGTTAACCTCTATCTCAGCCCATGAGTTTTATCCTTCTAAATCTCTCCACCACCTGAGATAGTGAGCAAGCAGCTGTGAGGTGCTTGCTTGCCTTCCGGGTTAAACCATGACATAGTCCCAGTCTCCGTGCCATGGGCTCGATGTTTCTTCTCAAGCACATCTAGTTAAGGAGAGGATGTGGTGGTGCATTTATCTCCCCCACTAGGCTCTTGAGTTGCACTATGATCTCAGGACTTCCCCTTAGACCTCAGCTTTGATGAGCAGCACCTGGGCTGAACCCCTCATGGGCTCATTAGAAACACCTTCTGCTCCCAGGAACTTGTGATGTCTAATGAGCTCCTGCTTTTTAACCAACACCCTTGGAAATTTATTTTTTCTTGCCTGAATCCAAGTGAAATAATGTTTTTGTTATCAAACTTTCAAAGAAAGTTCCTGACCTTAATTGTGGCCGGGGTGAAAATTTTTTATGATTAAACCATCTTCTTGCAACCCTATAAACAGCAGTCAAAAGATTTTGAGCTCTCTTGGACAGCAGCAGGCTGGCTATGAGTAGCACTTCCCTGGGAGTGGGGCACTTCTTAGAGCCAGTGAACTCTCCAGTTTGATGTACCTGGAGCTCTGGCAAACAGTGACAGTGGATCCTGAGCTGGTTCCTCCACTCCTCAACCTTGGTTGCAAAGGCATCCTGCATGAGTCTGTCACTGAATTCAAGGGTACTTGAATCACATATATAAACCTTTAGGTTTAGACTCTTTAGGTCTGTGTGTGTGGTGGTATAAAAAGGCCACAGCACACATACCAGGAATGTCCCCCTACTAGATCCATAAGTAACTTAGATTTGTAAGTAAAGTAAATTAGTCCTCAACATGAGTTACTGTTGTGCGATAATGTATAATTTTTTTTAACTTAAGCTTAACATAGTTTAGCCTATCAATTAAGTACTGTTAAGTTTAAGTGATGTTAAACCATTAGGCATAAATGTTGTTCAAGTCCTGAGCTCCGTTTAACCTGGGGATCTACTCAGAACCTTGCACCTCAATAGGGGGAGTTTCCTTATTTTTCTTCATTCTTGCCTTTTCTTACCCTTTTCTCATCCTTGCCTACCACCCAGCTATTGCAGTCTGGGTCACTGCAGCTCCAGGTTCAGTCCAGCGGGGGGAGCAAGATGAAACAGAGAGGCAGGAACGATGGAGTTGCCCAAAAAATAAAGAACCTTAATAGTGAAAATAACAAACTGCAGAAAGAAACTGCATGATCCGAGGGGCAATACCCAAAGACACGAGGGCAGGGCTAACTTAACAACATATAAGGTTAGCTGAGGGCAGGGGTCCAATCCTAAACGTGGGATAGGGACATGACTTTGTATGTCAAAGGTCCCAAACCAACGGAGAATCAGAACCAGAGATGTGACCTACTTTGGAATGATGTCATTAGCATCCTAATTCCCATCCTTTGAGCATCTCGTCTTCCATGGTCTCAGGTTTATGGTTTCTGCATAAACTATCTGGGCTAAGCCCCAGCTCATCCCAGCCAGTTCAATTGCCACACCCAGTCTCCACACAGATATTTTTTGATTGATTTTGGGCCTAGATTGATTGATTTTTGTTTGGTTTTTCTTTCTGTGCTTTAACCGTCCAGTCAGTAGCACAGCGAACCTTGCCAGTGAATTTTGCCGCAGTTTCGCTTTTGTGCTAAGCCTGCTTTTGCCAATGCTTTTGATTCTTTCAGCCACCTTAAAATCCTCATGGGCAGCAACCTTTCTGCTCAGCACTGAAGGAGAGGACCAGCCTCCCAGCCCTGATGAAGATGGGAGGTGCTGAACACCACCTGATGGTCTCACTCTGAATAGTGTCAAAATCCAAGGAAGGGTAAGGTTTCAAGTCTGACCTGGCTCCATGGCCCTTTGGTTATCTCCACCCAACTCCCTGATCAGCAGCCTGACCAGCTTGAATTCTCTCCTGACATGCCCCCATGGAGTGCCTCAATCACTGCGACTTCCCTCTGGGCAGAATTGTACCATTGCTCCTTGGAAGGAGCCCCAAAATCACCTAATTCCAGCCCCTCAGCTGTGGGAAGAAGGCCCCTAAAAATTACATGTAGCAACCGAACAACTGAATAGTTCCTTTGGAATATTTTTTATAAAATTTAGTGTGTGATATCTACTCTTCTCAGAAACAGAGGGGTGAAGGGTAGGCACTGATATGAATTAAATTTTTATTGTGTTTTGGAAGCAAAGGGACACCAAACATTATTATCTTGGCAGAACTGGAAGGGGAGCAGAACACACATGCACATCCAACCTGGCTTGATCTTTTCCTCAAAGAAACAAAGAAGTTTTTTAGTTCCAATCACATATCAGACTAAATAGGAAAAGCTAAGAAAAATCCTTCTCCCTTCAAGCTTTACTCTCAACCCACAGCAGCGGCTTCTCTTTGCACTTTTCACAGTCCCAGCTAGAATTTGCTAAGCACACTGAAGAAAAAGTTTTCCTTCACTCTTCATCCAGGCACTCCACCAATATTAGGCCTTGTTACTGAGGATAGCAGGTTCAAGCTGGTGTTGAATTATTGCCACTTAAATTTCATATCCCACTGAAAAAACTACTTAGTCCAGAAACTGTTCCAAACACAGGGATTGTCAAGTTAAAAATAATTATGGGAAGAGCTGAGACCAAAACGAATTCCTAGAGACAGTATATATTATTGTAGCCATTGCACTGATAAACATGAATCTGATAATCTTATGATTAAAATGTGCTGAAGCAGACCTTGGTAAAATAAGCTGGGATAGATTTAAAGAAAATGTAGTTGTAGAAAAAATGTAAAAGAGGTTTTTCTCAAATAAGTGCCCCATTAGAACACAAAATGAATGCACTGGCACCAGGAGCTAACAGGAAATCACTTTGGCTGCTGGGTCCTGATTTATACAATTGCTGTGATTCTCCATTTTTTTCTCCTACTTTCTTTATACCTTTTTTTTTTTCCCTCTGAAAGGAGGAAGAGAAATCTCACACAACTTCAACCAAGCTATTTCAGAGTAACATTAAAGCTCTGACTTAGGCTGACAAATGACCTCCCCATAGGGATCTCTTTCTCTGCACAAAACTGGCCATTGAAAAATATTGTAATCAGACATGGTGGTGATTTTATTGGAATAAGCTTATTCATTCCTGTTGGCTGTCAAGCAAGTTTCTGCATGAACCATTTATCAAAAAATCAATGGGAGGCTTTTGAAAATCATTTTTCTTGAAAACGCACAGAAATACCTAAGCTTCATAAATGTATTGATGTGTGTCCCTGTGTGTGTGTGGGTGAGCTAAATGAAACTGTGTCTGGACAATGAAAAACTATAAGGAGCTCTACAGTTCTCTTAGATGAGATCCCAGAGCAGCGAGGAAATCCCAGAAAAAACTTTCTGTCAACGAGGGTCACTGTGTAGATTTCCCAGAGCAATGATAACAAATAAATGAGCAAAATGACTTCCTGAAATGTGAAATGTAAGATAACTGTAGTGATAAAAAATGAATAAGAAATAGTCCAGGAGAGTTTCTAAAGCTCAGATTACATCCAGCAAAAATGGGGAATATTAATACTCTCCTATTCCTTCTCCTATTGGATTCTGACTTGAAAAGCTGCTACAGACCAGTGTCAAGGAAATGGATATGTGATAGACATATTGTTCCAATGGTTATTAATATATCTTATACATGAAAGTAAAGCAGAAATTTGATAATTTAAATATATGTTAGCGAAGTCTAATTGTGCAGACAGAAATAAGCAAAGAAATAGCATTCCTTGTACGTACATGTAGATAAATTTGCACCATTAGACTCGTAGATGTTCAAAAAGGCACTTTGAACTAAGAGTTCCCATTATTATCTGTAAGTTGCCCTCACTCTTGAGCAGCACAGAGCTGTCATTTCAGAGATCACAGGAACATGTGTTGATTCCTACAGCTCAGTCCTGCAACCATGACAGGTTTTTAACCCCAGCCCATTGAAGGACTTCAGCCACTGGACTACTTTGACAACACTTATTTTCAATTATTATGCAGGCTTACCAAAACATGGCTTTGGTAAAAACATGTGGAAGTACATAAAAAATATACTCTTAAATAGGTAGTGGTGCTACATTCAAAG
>VZDJ01000149.1:1239380-1266139 GCA_008694505.1 Cyanoderma ruficeps | reverse complement strand
TTTTTTTTTTTCTTTTTTTTTACTACTACTATTTCTTAAACGCAACTTTCTTTTGTTTTGTAAGTATTCTGTGTGTCACAGTTCGGCAGTGTGCAGTCGTGTCCTGGGAGCAACATGTCCTGTCTGTGCCTGTTCCTCATGGACAAAATGCCAAAGGATCAGCAGGATGAGAGGATGAGAGGAAATGGCCTTAGATTCCAGCAGGCGAGGTGCTGATTCAGTATTGGAAGCAAATGGTTCTCTGACAGGGTGGTCAGGCCTTGGAAGAAGTGCCAGCAGGGAGGTGCTGGAGTCAGTGTCTCTGGATGTGGGGAAGAACCGTGTGGATGTGGCCCTTGGGGACACGGTTCAGGGGTGACGATGGTGGTGCCAGGCTGACAGTGGGACAGGATGACTTTCAAGGTCCCTTCCCGGCTGGATGGTTGGCCGGCACGCGGCGCTGAGCCCCTGGCACCAAGTGTCCCCCACGGCTGCCACTTTGGGGCTGGCCACATGGCTGCCATTTGCTCTCGGGAAGCCCCACCGGGGGTGCTCCAAAGCAGCCGGGGATGGCTCAGCCCGCAGGGACAGGTGCAGGCCGAGGCAGCCCGTGCGGCTCCCTCAGGGCGCCGGGCAGGCCGCGGGCCAGCCGCCATCCCCAGGCCTGGTGCTGCTGGCAGCGGGCGCTAAGCCTCCGGCTGTGCCGCCAGGCAGCAGCACATCAGCCTGAAGAATGAGGGACGTTCATTGTGGGGAACCAGCTGCCCATGAAGGGCCTGGGCTCCCTGCAGACTGCCTGAGGACTGGGTGGGCTCCAGCTGCTTCTGCTTCTCTGGCTGCTGGCCAGAGCCCTGCAACCTGAGCACAGCCTGGCTCACCGGTTCATGGGTGCCACCTGAGGAGCTCCATGGGGCAAGGACAGAGCTCTGGGGCTCTGCCCATGCCACCTCCTGGCCAAGGGCAGGAGAACCCAGTGCATTTTCCCATTTGGCAGCCAAAGGCTCACAGCGTTCTTCATTCACATCTTCTGCCCATTGGGGCAGCTCTTGGATGCTGGCATCTTTTCCTTGGGATAGCTCCTGGTATATCTCAACTCCCACTTGACCCAACTCAACATCTCTCTTGACCTCTTCCCATTGGCGCTGCACATCTTCATCCAAAAGAGACAGTTCCTGGTATCCCTGCCCTTCCCATGGGCCTGTCACCTCCTCTTGGCCTGTCACCTCCTCTTGGCCTGTCACCTTCTCTTCCAACAGGGAAAACCCTTGCCATCTGTCATCCTCATAGTCGTCCCACTGGTACAGCTCCTGCTGTACCTGCACTGGCACACTTTCTGCCCATGGGGACAGCTCTTGACCTGTCACTTCTTCTTCCCACAGGGACAACTCTTGCCATTTGTCATACTCATGTTCATCCCATTGGTTCAGCCCCACTGTCACACACTCTGCCCACGGGGACAGCTCTTCCTGTCCCACATCTGGCCTCTGCACACTCATATCTTCATGCCAGCGGTGCAGCTCCTGGTGTCTCACAGCTTCCCAGGGGGAGACTTCCTGGAATGGCACTTCTTCCCATCGGTTAAAGTCCTGCACCGTCACTTCCTCCCACAGGCGAAGCTCTTGACTGCTCATATTTGCCTACATTGAATGCTCCTTGTCCACAGGGCATTAGAATTCCTGGTCCATGCTGCAAAGACCCCCCGCCCCACCTCCTCCTCCTCCCCAGTCTCTGACAGGGGCAAGGCTGAGCTGCCCACTGCCCCAGCCACTGCCCCCTGAGCTCCGGGTCTTCCAGCCAGCTGGGCAAGGAGCTGAGGGGCTGGGAGTTGGGATTTGCCTTGTCCTCCTTAATGTCTGATGTCCTCTGGCACAGACAGGTCCCGGGACACAGCCATCCTCCTGGAACTGGCCAGCCCGGGGCCCTGCACTGTCCCTTACATACTCTCAAGCCGAGGCGGGGCTCTGGGATGCCACAAGGGACTTTCGGCACCACAGTGTCACAGAGGGCCTTGTCACAGCGTGCCTGTGTCACAAAGGGCCACCCCGGCAGCCCTTGCACAGCCGAGGGCGCTGGGAGTGGCCTGGAGCAGCCCGGCCTTGGGGGCTTGCAGGCCCTTGTGNGGAGGGTAGAGGAAATAAAGCTCATCAAATTCCCTTCTAAAGATTCAAGGAAGGTAGGGAAAGTCTGCCCATTTCCAAGCACCTGGAAGTGTATGCAGCCCATGAAACTTTCACAGGAGACATGTGCATTTTGCCTCAGTTTGAAGCTCTGTCAGCCTCTCAAAGCGTGCAAAGAGGGATGCATCCCAGTGTTCTCACCATGCTGACTTCTTTCCCATCCGTGGATGATAAATGACCACCAACATTTCATTTGGTTTTCTGACCAAGGTCCATGAAATGTGGAGTGTCAATAAGAGAGACAATATTTCTGAAATGAAACAGATTTAGACCTGCTTAAATCACAGTAACTTTTTATTTTTCAAGTTCTGACTACAATATATGAATGTGGATGAGATGGACAGATGGAGAAAAGGACTACTGTGATCCCTAAATAAAATTATCAGAGATAAAAGTAGGTTAAAACACATAAAGTTATGATGTTTGGAAGGAAAAGGGGTGAAACCAAAAAGGAGTCCTATGATGTAACTGTGGTATAGAATGTCAGAATAAAGGCATTTGTTTCAGTGTGACTAAAAAAGACAAGGAAACACACATGCAAATCAAAAACAAAGTTAATAGAGGCTTAAGGAAATACTTTTCATGAAAGGAATCCTAATGTTCCAGGTCTGCATGCAGGAGCAAATTGTAAGACAAAAGCTGTGTGATAATTCAAGAGAGAGATATGTAAAATCTCATGCTGTTATGCTGGTTACTGGCTAGATTTACAATATAAACTTCACAAATTACAGCATACAGAGTGGAGAGGCAGAATAAACATTCTTTCTAAATATTAATCACTTTCTACATGGAAAATCTTCAAGGTGATTATCCAGAGACCAAAAGAATAACCTGCAAAGCATTAATTTTTTGTTTTCTACTTTTTTGGGGCGCTGGGGCTGGGTGGGGTGGGGAAACATAAGCGTAATAAGAGGAAATTGCAGTATGCAAATCCACCTGAGACCACAAAGCATAGTATTAGCAGAGCAAATTACGTTCATGCTCAAGGTGCCAAAAGCAATTTAGGCTGTATACAGAAACAACATCACGAGATTGTGTTTCCCTCAAGTTTGTGGGGAAAAGATAATTGATTAGAATAGCAGGTCATACCTATACTAATGCACCATTCAGCAGCTGACATCATCTCTGCGTCTTGTAAATGAGCACCAGTTCATAACATTCACTTAGATACCTTTTAATTACTTTGCTCTGCAGCCAGAAAATGGAAGGCTAACTCATTAACCTTCTTTGCCTTTTCTGGAAGGTGGTTTTTTCTCTTAATGTTTATGCTTGTTTGGACATGCAGTTAGTCCCATAGGCTGCAGAAGTATCCATTAGCAAACCTGGTCCAGCTGCAAGTTCTCTTAATATATTCAGCAATCTGTCCTTCATGATTCGAACCTATATCCAGGCTTATCAGTAAATAGAACCTCCATAGATTATTTCTGAGCATGAAGTGGTTTTTGCAAATGCTAAAACTGTTCCTTAGGTTGCTTTGTTGATGGCAGGGGATTAAGAAAAGAACTTACAAACAATAATACAAAACACTGATTTAACACTGAGGCAATCCAATTGTAACAATAATTTCTCTTACTTATGAGTAATGACTCCTTTTTCATGCTTTGTTAATGCCTTCCTTAAGCGCAAGGATCAACATGTCAGGAAGAAAAAAGAAATAGATTTCCTGGATCATTGTACAATTTTTCAAAGTCTGGACTACAGAACTAGATAAAGACAAACCCAAATTAGAGAGGACTCAACAGAAAGCAATAATTTTGTTATGCTGAATAAGTTTAGTATACTTTCCTTTTAAAAGACATAGAAAAAGAAGAGAACCTTATAAATTTCTCCAAAAAACTAAGATAACTTTGTACTTATTCACAGAATGAAGATGCAGTAAGATTAGTTGCACCGTCAGTATGGAAAAAAAAATAAAGATCATCAGAATTTGTTCATAACGTCCCATTCACAAAAAGAAAATTGCATAGTCTTTTAAAGGTGGCCACAGAGGAGTGTGACTGCATCCAATTTTGGCAAGAAGCCGGGATAAGCACAAGGGAACAATTCTGCACTTCTAAGGAAGCTTTAAGTGATAATAGGTTAAACACTCCTTTGTCTAATCAGTTATTTAAATACTACTAATTACCTGGCCTGTTGCCTAGCTCAACACCTATAATTTGAGGGTCTTAAGTCTTAAAAAGTACAAACGGTCATGTCATACTCAGATCAGCAATTTTAATGTGCTTGCAAGTTACATAAATGGACTCCAAGGAAAGATTACAAGTTTACAACTTTTACAACTTAAGAAGGGGCTGCATACTGAATATCTAAACGGCACGTTTATAAAATTACAATTTTTTACTTTAAGGAAGCTGCAAACTGAGGAAAACAGCCTGAAGACAGGAATGCAGCAATTAAGGTGTGTAGCAGTAATGTTAATTAAAAGCTGTCTTGCAGGAGGGCAGAAGGAAAGGGCCTAATACTTTTGTCATTTCATTCCAGTGTGGAGGAAACAGCTGAAGACTGAGTGCACCAGCACCACTAACCACCTTTAATAAAAGCAGCAGGAGGATTTGGGTTGGAAACTGAGATTATTCCTGAGCCCTGGGGCTGTTTGCAGGAGCAGCCACTCTCACAAGACAGGTGAGGCTGTGGAGCCACGAAGGCAGAAAGGTAAGACTAACAATTGTCTCTGTTGTTTTAGAATCAGCAACACACTTCTATTTTTGTCAGAGCCTCTTTACAGAAAATTCAGAAAGGCAAAGACTGGCATTTCTTACAGTTGAGCCTTCCATGGAAGCCACGGAATTTTAGGGGATAATCCACCAGTGATGGCAAAGCCCTGCGAATAAAGAGGCAACAAAAGCTGCTAGGATAAAATTCAAAGACAAATTCCCAAACATCTGGAGATCTTACTGCTCCTGCATGATTCTGTTATCATCACAAAGGTTTATGGTGATGTAACCCCAAAGACCCTTGCAAGGATGCAGGAGTGGATCAGTCTTATATCCTGAGCTCATGAAAATGAATGTGTCCAATTCCCTGCAGTTTAGAGTTGGTATTCTGTTCTTGCTATGAGAAAGTTTCTCATTCTCCCTCATTCTGGCACTGTATGCAATCAAATATTCATGACTAAAATATACACTGCTGTTTGCAGCAGGTGGTAATACCTGTCACAATGCTGGTGGCAGTAAAAATGAACCATGATGCAAGGAAAACTAAATATCTTGTAATACTTTCAGGGCAAAAATACAATCCAAGTCATATAAAATAGCAGAAAGCCCAGGAAAATCCCCTCCAGCTGTATCCATACAGTCTGTGAAGATCAGAGAGCCTTATGATGTAACCTTTGGCTGATGAACTTTGATTTAATTGGTTGTCTGCGACTTGTACCAAAGCACCTTCCTGCAGCAGCCTGTAGTGAATTTCCACTCACTGCAATCACTGCCATAACCTTACCCCTACTCACAAGAGTAATTCACGCCCTGCCCTGTAATGCCTCTTTGAACCAAAGAGTTAGGATTTTAAAGTTTTGTCTCCTACAGGGAGGGTTAAAAATGTAGCACTGAGTAATAAATCCCACTAGCACTTATTTATAAAGGATGTACCATGTGTCATCCCCTTGATTATTTCTAGATTTAAATTTTCTCAAAACCTTTGACAAGGTTGTTTTGGGTTTTTTTCCACAGGGATATTATATTGGCTTCTCTGCTTGTGTTCTAAAAGGTTTTTTTCCTTCTATATCCATGTAGGAGTCTCATCTCACCTCTCACAGGTGCCTGTGCTTCCACCTGTGTTCTGGCTCTGCTTCCTACTTTGTCAGTCACCAAGAAACAATATAATTAATCACCCAGCTGACCTGCTCAAAACTTTCCTCTTGACTGTGAATGTGAGCCTAATTGTCATGGGGAATTTTCCCCTCTCCCCTGTGATTTATTTATTTACTTATTTATTTTTAAGATATGCCTAAAGCTAGACCATGTTACAGTTAATAGGTGAAAGTGCTTTCACAGACCAAGTCAGAATTCACAATTATATTTTGAAGGAATTCAGCTTGGCAGAGGACCCCAAATTCACAAATACCAAATGAAGGCAAAGCAACTACCATGAGTCAAGTGGCAGAAAAGGTTCCAGGGGTTATAGGTAGACCACAAATTTAAAACTATGCTTTAAAATTATGTTTTATATTAACACTGCATTCTTTTGCAGAGGATGTAAAACCAAATTACTGTGCTCAAGGGTGATTAGTAAACTCTCAGATGGGATGCTGGCTGTTGTATCCTGCATTAAAGGAGAATTAGGCACATCTCAGAGAGAGAACCATTGTACTGTGGCAGGGAAATACCTGTCTTGGGAGGTTTAAATAACTTCAGCTAATCTCAGTGCATGGAAATAGACTGTATCTCTCCTTGAGCTCCTTTTTCAGCCCTTTATAGACTCAAAATTACACTTTCTAAATCTAGAAGAACTAAAAGTAGAGCAAAATGTCCAGTATTTTAGCCATGGCTCTGCTGTTTCAGGATAAGCCCTGGCAGATGCAAGCTGTGGTGTTGAATTTTAACCTCTAAAACATGGTTTCAGATGTGGCAAGCTAAGGGACTGCCTCTTGTCTCACACTCCACAGCTGTAATTCATAGCAGTGGAGATGGTTCAAAGTAAATTAAAAATACCTACAGGCTGTCTCCTACTACAGTCAGAGAGCTCTGATGCCTTAATCCTTTAGGTAAGAAGACAGCTTCTACTATTTGCCTCTCACTGGGGTGGGGTAGGTGCAAGCCTGGAGTGAATTGACTTTTCTTGCCTTCAGTGGGGACTGTGTGAGTTTTTTGACTGCTATGAACAGGCCCTTTATAATTATGATGACTGAAGCATGTATTTATTGGTGTTGGGGGAATTTTATTCACTAGGAATGTATAGCTGAGTTCCTGAGGAACACGGTTTATCATATAAAATCTGAATAAACATACATTAAAAGCAGGGTGGTGTTCAGCATTAATTTAATTTTGCTGCTTATTCTTTAAGACCTCTGAACCTGAAGGACATTTGGTCAGCCTTGGAGTATAATGTGAGATTTGATTCGTCATTCTTCAAGTGCGTTGATAATGAAGGTCATATTTAAAAAAAAAAGAAAAAGAGAGAGAGCGTGCTCAAGCCATGGAGGGAAAAGTAAACTCGCCTTAAAAAAAAAACAAACCAAAAAAAACCCCCAAAAAAACCCCAAACAAACAAACAAACAAACAAACAAACAAAAAAAACCCAAAAAACCCCCCCAAAAAATAGACTCAAAAAGTCAGTCCAGAAATGTGATTGTTACCAATTAATTTCCTTATGGCTTTAACTGAAATAAGAGACTGGCTATTCAAGTATCAACAAAAATGAATGTTATTCTAGGCCATTATTCTCATCTTCATGAAGAAGACTCAATCACAATGACAAATGCCCATTAACTGCTGCAAAAATCACATCACACTCTATTTGGAAAAGTAGATGACCTCTATGTGCAGTTTAAATGATTTTATTCTCATCTGCTTTAATCAACTATCAAATTAATTCGTAATGTTTGGGATAGTATTACTGAACTCTTGGAAGCTGAGTTCACTGGACGGTATCACATAATCATTACCTTCTGGAGCATAATGAAATCTGAGGTGCTGGGAAACAACCCACAGTTACAAGGTGATAGAAGTTGATACTTTCTGCACTAAAGAAACTATCACAAACACACAGATCTCTCCTTTTTCATCTGGAACAAGATTTTGTATTGAAAAGGAATGCCAGAGGCTGGCTGTTTTCTGCCTTATGTTCCTTCCAGCCTGCAGGGTGGACCAGGGCAGCAACTTTGCATTTGCCTTCCCAGAGCAGGCAACACATGTAAGCTGTCAAGAACAAACACTCAAGTTTAACAGCTGAGTTTAGTGAAGGAGGATGCTTTTTCCTCACACAATTCAGCACAAGCCGGGTACAACCGGGGCCAGCAAAGACACAAAGAGCCCACATCCACAAGAGGTGAGATGAAACTTTTTCTTTTGTGTAACCTGGTCTGAATTATAAGGTTTAAATTCAGATTTAAACCTCCTGGCTTAATTGTTCTGTGTAAGAAGAGGAACAAGTGGTGACACACTAGGGAACCTTCCAGAAATAATGTGTCAAAAGATGTCCCAGGGGCTGTGCTACCTTCTTATGTTTTCCAAATTTTATTATTCAGAAAAAAATCTGCTTTAAGAGCTTGCTGATTTGTTCCAGCAAACAAAAATTAGTAGTGTTTCATTGGGTCTAAGAGGTTAGTGTCAGACTCATTTTCACAGTATAGCCAGAAATAATGATGATGATGATGATGATGATGATAGTAGTAGTAGTAGTAGTAGTAGTAGTAATATTTTACACTGAGTGCAGCACAATATTTTAGCCCTAGCAAAGCCCATTGGAGCTGATTTTCCTGGGGCTGCCTTTCAGGGTACTCAGTGGCTAGGTGACTCCATAAAGCAGGCAGGGCTGAATCACAGGATAGGAAATTTTACCCCACAGCACACCATGGCCCTTTCCCCATGGACTGGAAACTCAGGAACACTGTCAAGACACAATAATTTTTTTCCACATTTCCTCTTAAAACGCCATTTCACACTCAGATTTGAACCGATGCGAAAGGACAGGAGTATGCTGGACTTTTCCCTCGTTCTTCCTCCCCTTGACACTTTAACACGCCATTTAAAGGTGAAATATTTTTCATCCACACAGAAAGCAGGAAATGTTGGAAGAGTGTCACGGTTTTCCCAAGCTGTCAATGGAGTGCACAGTACATCTGACACAAGCCCTCGCCTTGTGCATTTGTCACGACACAAACGGCACCAGGTACCTCAGGGGACCAGCTTGGTATGTTCTAGTCCCCTTTGCCCAGAGATGAATTAGGGCATTTAAAGGAGAGCACAGAGGCTGCTTTCTGAGGCTTGGGCCTTGACTTTGTTCTCGGTCAAGGCTCAACTCACAGAAAGCATCATTCACACGCACAGACACTCGCAGGCCCAGGTTTATGATTAATCCCACCGCAGTGTGCTCATGCTCCTGTAACAAAAATGACCCCTTTGTGGAACCTCATGGACTGAAACAAGGCAACAGTATATTCAGGCAGTTTTTTTGACTACTAGGTAAAAAGTTCAAATTCAGCCCAAAACTGAAGGATGACTCAAGTTTCGTGTTTGGACTTTCTGAAAATTTTCTCTGAAAACAGCGTGTGTGAGAGAGTACACATGTACAGGAAAAAGTGATTACTGGAGATGAGGAGGTAAATAAGGAGCACATCCAAGGATTCCTAATGCACTTGTGCTTCTGTTCATAACAGCACTGGAATATCACTTGAAGTCAGTGTGTAATTATTCTTTGCCTCCCTGATATCTCATGGCAACACTCCCTTCAGCACCTCAATTTTGTTTTCTCTAAGTTTGAAGGTATATTGGCACCAGCCTTTCCCTATTATGGTGCAGATAGGTTATGGTACAGTGCAGATTTACTATGCTGCAACAACAAATGAGGATTAAAAGCTGCAGGGCAGCACTGAATTCAAGGCTGCAGTACTTCTCCTCTGAGTGCCAGGCAGAGACTCTGGTGCAGCAACCAGAGTGTGGCTTCTGGGCTGCAGGAGGCTGCTTTTCCCACCCCTGGCCTGGGGTTGGGCACAGTGAATTTAAGATACTGGTAAATTCCTGGGCCCCACCCCACTCCTCTCTCCTCTCCCTGCCACTGGGTGGGAGTTGTCCTGCCCTGAATGGCATAAGGTTTGTTACACAGGTCCCTTCTCATCTTGAGAGCCTGGACATACAGCTGCTCAAAGGTGTCAGAGATTCAGAGGCAGCGCAGTGGAAAACTTATTGCTAATGGAGGGAACAAGAGCAAGACAACTGTGATAGCTTCACTGTACAAAGCTCATTCTGGATGAGTCCAGCATTCAAACCCTGTGGAGTTTGGAAGTTTGAGTGTTTGTTCTTGACGGCTGAAAATAATTACTGCAGTGTGAATGCCATTCTTTGCACTCCTCCTAAAAAAAACATGGATTTATATGCCATTATAAGCCTTTAGGAAATGGATAATACCAGTATTTTGGTACATCTTTACCAATCATTTCTCATATTGTGAACACTGCTGAGATAATTATTGTTGTGATTAATTAGATGCTAAACTAAGATCATAGGTGTCAGTTCTTGAAAGAGAAAAAACAAAACAATGACAGTATCAATTCACACTTTTCATACTTTTATCAGTAGATAAAGTGACACTGAGAAAGAGTAAGTCAGAAAAGAAGGGGAGAAGCAGAAAGAAGGCAAAACAACTGCATTGAAAGCTGCATGGAAAGCACTTATGAAACATTATTCTTCAGCATTGCAAAGGAACAATTAAATGCACAAATAGCTCTAGTGTCAGTAGAAAGTCTAAGTTTATCAAAGCTGCACAGACGCTGAAAATATATTTGAACTAGTAAATAAGGTGCTTCATTCAGAGAAAAATTGATTGCTAACATGAACCATATAGACTTGTCCTGAGCCTCAATTTGTACATTCTCTAAAAATAACAGGTTGAATTTTGTTAAGTTGCCCACAGAGCTCATATAAATCTGGAGAAATGCCACGGAATGACATCAGTTTTATTATCTGAGCACAAAGCAATTCTGTCAGTTGAGCTTGTGCTTTCTGAAACAATCAGACACTAACTTGTAATGGGCTGGCAGCAGACTCAGATTCACTTCTCAGTGATCCTATTTAGTGCCTGATTAAGACAGCTTCAGTTTAGGCAGAAGACTGTGAGGATCATGGCCACATCTTGCTGTTCTTATACACAGACAAGTCCTATTGAATTCAGAGGAAGGCTTGTACCTGGAAAGACTATAGAGCTCAATTCTCTTTGATTAGTGTCTCATAAACACACGCAGCCGAACTGATATAACAAGTGTACTCTTGCTCCTGTGTGGCTATCCCACTGATTTTTTTTCAAGATGCCTGTGTGTGAAAAGCTGGTATGATTTAGCCTAGAATAATCATAACCACGTTTTTTATTATTTTGTTCTGGGGCTGTCTGAAGGGAGAGCTGCGTGTGGTTGTCTTGGGTGGTAATTCTGCAGTGCTGGTGGTGCAATTGGATCCCATGGGCTTTGGTGTCACTTCCAGGCTGACCTGAGCTGAAATGACAACAAAAATCTGGGATGCCACTGTGTCTATGTGACCTTAAGATGCTGAACTGATGCTATCCACAGCTGGCAGGATTAAACAATGACCTTGTGGCCATCAAGGACATCGCGTCACCTGCCATCAGAGCTGACACCTGGCTGTTCAAGAATTAGACCAAAGGAGGAAAGGGAGAAAAAAAACACCACATAAGGATGTTTTTAAAAATAATTGTTAAATGCAGATTTTCTTTCTGTCTGGCATAAAATCTGTAGAGTTCTATCAATGCAATAAAGCTTTGTTTAAAAGCCTTCAGGATCTTCCTCTGACTTTGGCAATTTCTGGAGGACCGTTATCCATAATTATTGGGATCCCTAAAAACATCAATAAGCAGCACATAAGAGTGTTTACAAGAGCTGCAGGCTGTTCAGCTGTCTTTAAAGGGTTTCCAGTGGGCACTGAGAAAATTTCAGAAGCCTAGAGACCTTTTACAGGAGAGGTCACAGCCTTAAAGCAATGCTGAGGCTGAGTCTCCCCAGGAGAGGCAGGTGAAGGTCACAGGAGATCAAAGGTTATAACTAAGTGACCAACCAACTTATCTACCTGAATTGTTTGTGGTTGCTCTTTGGCTCTAACTCTGCAAAGAGACTTCCATTTTTCATCTATCGAAGTCCTGGGTACTAAGGCTTTGTCTCAATTAAATATCTATTCTCATAAGTTTTGCTCATTTATCAATTTCAGGGATTTTTTTTTCTTTCAACTAGCAGAGGTTGAAAATATCATTTTACTATTACATACACTGATGTGGATGACAATTTTTTACTCCCTACCTATCAAAATGCATTAAGGAAACATAAAAGAAAAAGTCACCATCTCTTTATCTCTGTGCATCTGCAGGAAGTTGAAAGAAAGTGATGAATGGCAAAACATAAGAGCAAGGGCTCCCAAAATGAAGGAAGTGGCATGATTAGATTCTGTATTTTAAATTAGAAATAACTGCTCTGAATACATAAGTAATCAGACATCCATTTATATCCTGGTTAGAATCTGAAGCTTTATTAATTGCAGTGGAATCACATGCAAAATGAAGACTTCCTCCAAGAAAACCAGGCTCATTAAAAGAAAAACTTAATGTTTTATGATAGTATTTTCCACATTAGAGTTCTGGCCATGGCTAAATCATCGTGGACAAACATACATATATTTAAACAGAGAAGGGATACACTCTTTTAGTCTAAAAACTAAGCCACAGAAAAGCCACTAGACTGAATACTGATTATTCATATGAATCATTAGTCAAACAGAGGTGAGAACCCAAAAAATATGAGTTACTATTTCTATTTATAATGTTCAAGTTTACGTGGCATTTCTAAAGGCCTTTTTTGTCACACCCAGTTGCTCCACGTTGTTAGAAATAGAGATGAGAACTAGATCAAAGAACGGTCTGTGCTGCTAGTACTCACCTAGTAAACACCCTGTCCCCTTTTCCTTTCAGTCATATCCTTTTTTACACTGAATAAATCTGGGGTGATTCCTGTGTTTTTATCATTTAGTTCATCACATTAACTCCACTGGAGGACGCAGCAAAATGAAGACAAATATGAGCTGAATATTCAGAAAATCTGAATAAAGTACTGAATATCTAATATTTCACAAAAAAAAGAGGTCTGCATTTTATCACATTGTGAGAATACCCGTAATTTATATGTCCTGTCATCTGCATTTGATGACACTATTCTGTATTCAAGAGAAATATGTACTTCTTATGACAAATTATACAATGTGATCATTGCAGTAGTTAATCTGTAGAAAAAATGAGCTAAAAATAACAGGCATGCTTGCTGAGCCATGTTAGCAGTAAATGTGGGTTTTAACTTGAATCTTAAAGAAGTACAGTATTTCTTCTTCATAATCCTGCCTGAAGTTTTGCAGAGCATGATTTGTTCTCCACTTACCACTTTTGCCATAGTCAGGATTTTTCCCATTACAAATCTCTCATATTTTATCCAGGAACTTGAGGGAACCTTGACAACAAATCTGCACCACAAGGAAAGGCAGAAATAATAGAAAAGTTGAGCTCACAGCAACAACAAATCACTCATTAAGTGACAAACCAGACCTCCACTTCATTCATCCCTCTGCTGGCGTGGGTGTCTTTCTAAATAAAAAAATGTGCATCACTGATGTTCTCAGCTGCAGCAAACATTTTCCTACATAACAGAACTCCTTTGAGTTCATGCTCAGGATATGCCCCTAACAAAAGCAATCTTTAAGTGAACCTTCTGTGGCTCTCACCTTGATCATTTTATTGTTTGCTACCCTCTGCTGGCTTTTTTTGCTTTGTCACATTGAATGTGCTGATTTTCATTGAAGCTGCTGATTTTCACTATGGAAGCCTTCCATAAGGGCAGCTTATGTGGTTCACTAACTTATTCCGTCTCCACTGGCATGGACAAGGACTTTCATCCAGATCACCAGCTTGGGTGAAAATTCTAAAACCCAAAACCTGCCAGGAATGCAGCAGTTACACTTCCTTAGCTCTCCTATATGCAGCAGCAATTCATTGAGTCTGATGCTTAGATATAGCAACTGTGCCTATTTTTCTGACTTCTTGAGTAAAAGTACAAAAAGTCCTCCATATATTTCCACACCATTTGGGTGAGAGCTCCATGTGCCCTTGATCTCCACATTCCTCTGAAACATTTTTCTCATTCATGATGTGTATGGATCTGAGGGAGAAAAAAAAAGTGGACATCTTACAGAAAATTGGGTACTCTTGACAGCAAACAGACCTTTCAATGCAAAACTGCAGGGGGAAGATATAGTTTGCAGCTGCAAATACATCACACTTGAAATCACAGGTAAAATCATTTCCCTGCAGTGTATGGCTGTTCCCAGAAAATTGTGTTTAGCCCTGAGACTCTCATTATTGAGAAGAGTTGTAAATTTGAGAGAGGTCAGTGCAAAGCCACTGATATGATTAAAGTGGGCTGGAGGCGCTGACTTACGAAGGAAGATGAAAAGATCTAAATAAACATGGTCTGGCTGTGGAATGCTTTAAAGACATCAAGATAACCATTAACAAATAGCTGAAGGATATGAAAACTAAGCAGAGAAAAGATATATCTCAGGTACCACAAAGGAGAGTAACCAAAACTAATGAGATGAAAATTAAGCAAGAAATAATCTAAGCCAAGTGTCTGGATAAGTTCCTAGAAGTGGAATGCATCATGCCATGGATCACTCCCTCAGGTATGATGAAAAACCTATGGGCTGAGACAAATAGAGCTGGAGAGACAAAATTGGAGTGGTTGAACAAAGGGTTTAACCCTGCCTTTATAGAGAAGGAGGACAAAAATGAACAAATAGGTCTTTTTCAACTCTAATGTCTCTAAATTGCTGTGGAGATACCTCAGCCATTAATGCAATTCTATTGTGAATGAATCTGCTCATGCCTGTCAGGGGAAGCATCATGGAGCCTGTGAGTGGCTTAGCTTCGGATTCAAAGAAGTTCTGTGTCCATTGCAGCTGGGCAAAATGAGTCGTGCCAAATTTTTCATTCCCCAATGTCCACAGTGGCTCTTCTTTGTAGGACTGTTCTCAATTCATTCTTTCCCCTGTCTGAACCGGTACTGGGGATTGTCCTGACCCAGGTGGAGCATCTTTCATTCAGGGGTTGGAGGAGGAGGGAGATGAAGACCTGTGTTTTAATTAAGGGTCTGAGAGCAAATTCTTCACCCACACCCTTTCCTGGGGTCTCAGCTACCTGTGTTCAAACAGCTCTGATGTGCACAGCTGCATAATCTGGGATCAGCCAGCTATGCTGCCAGAAATCCCTCTGGAACACCCCACCTGGGGCTACCACCATCAGCAGGAGCTGTGTTTCAGCTCAGACGTCTGCACATGGTCCTTGCTGGAGCTGGGATGCTGGCAGCCTGGTGCCCCAGCCTTTCTGCCTCACACCCTGGGGACTTCCCACAGAGGTCACAGACTGTAGGTTTGGGTAAGGTGTGTCCTTGGCAGGTGGCATAAGACCTGGCCTTACTGTGTCCTGCCTTGCTGACCAAGCTTAAGCTCCTAAGGAAAGATGGAGACATTTCTCAAGCAGAGAATTTCTCAAGACATGAATTCAATCCCTGTTATACTGGTCACTTCAATGAAAACAATGGACAGAGCACTTGTGATGCTGGGGCCTTTGGACGCAAATCCTCAGAGTTATGCTGAAGCTCAACTCCCAGTGTTTTTAGTTGTGTTTTGCCCTTGGAAAATCCTGACCTTAGTGATCTGCCCAAGCTCAAGTGTGCAGCCTGTTTTAGAGAGAGGACTTGAAATTAGCCTCCCAGATCCCAACCTCCCGATGGAGCCAGTGGACTTCCCTGTCTTTAAAATGAAAGACTGTCTTGATGTGAGCCTCCAAACATTCCTCTCGGTTTCCTCATTACGTGCTGCGGCTGTCAAATTAAATTTTTACAAACAATCATGAGAGATGAACCTCAGCCTCCTCATTACAGACAGTGACACTTCCTGCTGTGATCAGCAAGATGCCCACTCACTTTTTGATAGGGTATCTGTTCTGAAAGCGACATGCTTCCAATGCAGAATCACAGAGACAAAGGGGAAAGGGTAAGATGGCAATCTGCCAACTTACAACAAAAATTGAAAAAAAAACCAAACAAAAACCGCCCACCAAAACAACAAACAAACCAAAAAAAACTAAACCAAAAAACAAACAACAAAAAACCGTCAACAATAAACCCAACCATTATCTGTTATATACTGAAGTCATTATCTGTTTTACAGCTATAAAAAAGTACATTAAAATGTCCCAGCATGCTCATAACTGGGTCATGATTTGTTGGTGCCTGAGAGGCCAGCTCAGTGCAGTCTGACAGGTGTTTAGGTCACGGTGAAATACGACATCCCTGCTCCCACTCAGGGGCTGGTACCAACTCTGGGTGATTTGCCAAATGAGGATCTCTTTGCAAGGTTTTGGTTTTGACAGATGAATACCCCATCCAAGATTTTTCATTGCTAGGGCATCCAAGAGATTGCCCCATTTACGATGCTTTCCGCAACCTACAGGCATTGTAATCAGCTTTTACTGGCATTTTAACAAACTGAGTTTGCCTTCAGTATCTCAGATACCGAGATCTGTGCACATCTTCTGAGAAGCAAGAGGAAAGAAAAGAGAAAAATCCAGAGTCCCACAAATTTCCCAGAGATGAAGTTTTGCATAATGAAACTATTCCAGAGTAAAAGGCAGAATAAAAAGGTAATGACATCCTGCAAATGCCAATAAATTTATTAAAATTTTACATCTTCAGTATAGATTAAGATTTAAGCTTTTGGTCCTTGTGCACCTAAATCCACAAAGTCTATTATTCTCAGGCTGATCAGACTCCAGATTATGCCTCTGTCACCTGTCTCTTAATTGTGACACCCTGAATGCAAGGTATAAGACTTTGGAAAACAGAAAGCACCATTTAAATCAGAAAATACAATTCAAAACTCTGTGGAAGCTCACAACAAAGTACTTCAAAGTGCACATGGATAGTGCAACATATGCATGAAATGCAGATTTTCCTCTATTCTTATAGGATCTGGCCTGCTAATAAGAAAAACATGATATTTCTAATGACACAGGGTCATTTGCCATCATGTTGAAGCATTGAGGTCCTGCTGAAAAAAAACAAATTATCAACTGCAAGAGACAGGTTTGCTTTGATTTTTTTTTTTTTAATTAAGAATTTCAAAGTACAAATAAGGATTAAGCTTCCTCCTAAGGTTTCTCTGAAGAACAACCCCGAGAGGGCTTTTTGTCATCTCTGCATTCATTGGAATTATTGGTAGATTAATTGTAAATAAATTGAAGTATCTTCTCCCAGGAAAAATCACATCAAGTCCAGTGTATGAAATATCCCTGTTATACCAGCAGAGTTAGAAAAAAGGGCATAAAAGACTTCTCAGTTGCAAACTTGGTTTTTGTTTTAGGAATTCTGTTCATTACACATGGTCAGTTTTAGCACTTTTACTCTTCTGGCTCTCTCCCCCATCCCACTGTGGGGACTGACTGAGCTGGTGGGCTGGGCTGAGCTGCTGGCCAAGGTTAAACCAGGGCAGATGCTCAACCAGAGAAGTCTCAGACACAGCCCAGTGATGCCCCCCCTTGCTACAAGGCCAGTATGAATGACCAAAGCCCTCTGAGTCCCATCATACAGCCAGGATTTGTATCTCTCACTGTCCATCCCGAGGCATCACTGTCCAGCGTGGATGTGGGAACAGTGACACTGCCCAGGCCTCTGCTCCAGCACAGGCATAGGACACCCTCTGCTCCCCCCCAGACACCTCCAGTCCTCTCTCCCCAGGACATCAGGTGGGTCAGCTGTGATTTAAACCCATGCTGGCATCCCCAGGCCACCTTCTCCAGGAACATGCTCCAGGGTTTTCCCGGGCACCAGGCAAGGCTGACCAGCCTGGAGCTCCCCCTTCAGCTGACTTTTTGGACTTCTTGGAATAGGGGTGAGGCATTCACCTTTGTTTGGTCACAAGGGTCATCCCTGGATGTCCCAGAGGTGACAAATGTCTTACCCTGCACAGGAACTGTCCAGGTCCCAGCGCCCATAGATGAAATCCACCGTGTCTATCATGTCCATCATGTCCATCCTGTTCCACTGATCCAGGGGGAAGTTGTCTACAGCCTAATGTTGCCTCCAGCAATCCCAGCTTGATGCTCACCCAGACCCTAAGCAGCCTGGTCTAGTGGGAGGCATCCCTGCCTATGGCAGAGGGAGTTGAGACTGGATGTTCTTTAAGGTCCCTTCCAACCCCTCCATGTCCCATGGCTCTGTGCCTCTATGATTGAGTACCTCTGCCTTCTGTGCCTGCTGTCACACCAGATCAATTAGCATCTTAATCACAGCCTCAATAACCTAGAGACAGAACAAATGAGACTGCAGCATGTTTATTTCTCCCCCCAGAAACAGAGATAAATAATAATTAAAATATTTCTTAATTAAGGGAACAATGATTTGGGGATAGAAGGGTGTTGGTCTTCTTATTAGAAATAGATGTACAGGAACTGTATAAACATACCCACTAAAACCATTAAATGGAGAAGACACAGATCTCAATAAATGCTGAAGAATTTTTATCTTTAATTTATTGCATTTTGCATTATTTTGGGAGTTATTCCTTAACCATTGCTTAGCAAACCTGCCTGAATACTGCTCCAGATACTCCTGGAATAATCATATTAATGTCTGTCTTCAGAACAGCTGGACCAAGGCTACTACCAACAGAGTTCATCAAAAGTTACTTAGGTCTCCTCAACATTTTTTTTTTTCCTGTGAAAGTCCATTCTTTACAATCTTTTACCTTTTTTCATAATTCATGGATCAAGAGTAAGCTTTAACTTTCACCACAAGTGAGATGATATTAATATTATACTTTTTCTAGTGCATGGTATTTTAGCACAACTCATCTACATATGTGACTTTTCTCATTGATTCAATTTTAAAATACACTTTCTTCCCTTTTTTTTGTCTCTATTCTCAATAGGTTTCTTTCATTCTAACCCTACTAATTTGCAATGTCCCCATTATAAACTGGAAAAAAAACACTTTTCTTTTTTACTTTTTTTTTTTTAAATCACAGAAAATCAACCTTCATATGTATATGTTATAGTTCATACTTCATATGAAGTACAGTTACTTACAGTTTAGGTCACTTGACTGACTTTTTTGAACATAAATTTTTATATTGTAAAACTATTCAGACTTAGGGTGTGGCAGTACTTCTAACATCATCCTGACATGACAAATTCAAGATAATTGAATTTGTGACAACAAATAGCCACAGTTACTGCAATACCAAACGTCAGCACTACCTTATCTGCCTAAGAGAGCTTCTGCTCTCCAGATTACAACAGTCCCTTCTCACTTTTGATACAATTGCCTACCGTGTACAATCATTTATAAATACTAATTGCACCCTTCCTTTGTTGAGGGTACAAAACTGCTTGCTTAAAACACAAAAAGGCAATAGCAAACTTGTCTCTTGATTGCTTAGCTCTGATTTCTTCGGTCATTTTGAAACGTGAAAGAGACATTTTTGCCTCCAGCCTTCACCATTTTTTTCTGTAAAAGTGGTGTGTTCTTGTCCCTTGCTGACCTCCTCTCTGCCCCCAGGTCTTTGTCTGTTATCTTCGTTGGGATCTCTCTGGTTTTTGACAGCACTGCTGCTGCTCTGTGAGGGCTTTCCTGAGTATCAAGTACATTGCCATGGCACAAACTGGGGAGCTTCCAGCCAGCTTCTAATTTATTTTAACTGGGGAAACTGAGGCCATGGAGGAATTCCAGCTGGGCAGTAGTCAGAACTCTTCCAGAAAGGAAGTATGCTAACTTCAGAACAAGTCACCAAAACCACCAGATCAGGGCAGCAGCAGAAAGAAACCTGCTTTTTGCCTCCACCCCACTGAAATGGGTATAAATGGAGGAATTGTTTAAGATGAGATGTCCTAGAAATGTGAACAGCACTGGATGTCTGGCGTTTTGATTTCACTGGTGCCTTTTCCAGAGCTACCTAAAATCAGAGGCTAGACAAAATTAAGAGAATAAAAAGCAGATATACTAATTAAATGCCTTCAGGTACATTTTGGGGAGAGAAAGCCCATCCAGAGGCTACACCCAATAATGGACCATGGGTCACAGGTTTTCACACTTTTATAAGTTTGGTCCATTTGCATATTGAGGATTAATCTTCCAATTACAGCTTCAGGTAATGAAGTCATTTACCCCAAGTTTGCTGCCCCTCAACTCACTTTTGTTAACATTTCTCAGAGCCTGAGACAGTGAGGTGTCCTTGATTCCCAGGCCTAGAGAGGAATTGTTGTGTCTGACAGAAATGGGAAAGCAGTAGCTGACACTGTATATGGAGTTGAGAATTATACACTAAAGAATCTCAGGATCGCAAATATGTGAAAAATATAAAAGCCAAAATCCTAAAGCATCACCCCCTGCAATGAAGTAACTCCACAGCCACAACCAGCTGAGGAGGAGGAGGACTCTGTTCCTGTGGGGTGTGCAGCTTCCATCTCTCATCCTTGACAAAATCTCCTGGGAGGACAAAGATGCACAGATTTCAGGAGAAGAACAAAGTTCTCCCTTACCAGGTGAAAAATTAATGTGGTTTTAGGCAGCCATCCCCACCATAATGGGACGCTCCTGAATCATACAGAAGGGAACAGTTCAAACTCTGTCTCTCTGTACTGAATAACAATGATTTACAAATGTAACTTTTGTCCTCAATGTGTAAGGAAACAATTCTGCCACACCTGTTCTCTGCAAAATTATTCTTCCCACCTTGCTGACACAGGCCCCGGATTGAAATATTTACTGCTTTTCAATTGGTCATGTCTTAATAACATGGGCAGGACTGGATGAGCCTAAAGGTCTTTTCCTGCCTAAAAGATTGTATGATTTTATCCTATGCATTTTTCAAAAAATTAACTGTGTGTAGAAACACATCTTTAAGTGTGAGGTGGAAGGTTGGAGCAGCAGAAGGGTCTTTGTTCAAATCAGTCCTTTCAGTACCTTGCCAATATTCCAGGTAATATGCTAAAAATAAAACATTACTAAGTTATAAACCTAAGCATATACTAAGAAATAGCCCCAAAACAAGGGTGTATTAATGAAACACATTATGCACCACGCACCAGAATATTGTAAGTGATGTGTAATATTGTGAGGGCTGAGGATGGATAATCCTCACAAATATTTTGAAATCAGTATAAGTATTCCTTATTGTCTCTAGATCTGATATCATTTTTTAATAGTAGCAAGAGCCTTGTTAAACTGAACATGCCCTGTTTATTCTGAGACACCACTGTAAAAAAGCAGAGGAGGGGAACTGTATTTCATGAAAATCTAAACAGGGTGTGGAGAATTAACAGGAAATGGAAGACAGCAGAGAGTTTCAGCCCGCAATGTCATCAGTTAAACATCAGATCATCCTGATTGCCCTGCTCCAGAGAAAATTAAGATGTTTACCAAGACATTTACCATTTACCAAAAGCTCTACTTTGATTTTAGGCAAATTCCAGCTGTTTTGGTTTGCATTAATGTATTTTTCTGGGTGTTTATAATTTTTTTATTCTTATAAATTAAAAAAAAAAATTAAAAAGAAGAGAGTGACTCATGACCAGATGCCATTTTGGACATGGAGATCTCCTGAGAACACCAGAAAATCAGAGAGGCATTGTAGAGTTCTGACCAGGGCAGTGGCATTAACATCTTCAGCCTTCCTGAAAGCTCTTTGCCATCTTTTCATTTCACTGAGCATCCCTCAGTTCTCTTATGGGGGAAGGAAATGGTCTCAGCTCCCCCTGTTGCTCCATCTTTTTGAGTTTTTTTCTGCTATGGCCAAAATTCCTTTACACATTCAATAATTCAAATCTTTTCCATTGTTTCAAGCCCTCTTCATGTGAAAAATCCTCTGACATCTCAAATGATGTGCTTTATACTTGAATCTTTATTTAAGACAGGATGACCTTAATATAAAGATTTTCTCTCACTTTTATTTATGATAGGGCTATGAGAGTTAATACTTGTTCAAGCTTTAAGCACTATTTTTATGTAATGAAAACAAGACTATAAATAAAAATAAAACAAGCTGTCATTTCTCACCTTAAAACCAAACAAAGGGTAGTCAGACACCAAGCTTGCACACTTGTAGCATTTTCCCTGACATTCCTGAAGCATTAAGCATAGAAATAAAGATAATGCATCTATACCTGTAACAGCAATACTGAATTTTCAGTTTTGTTCTACATATTTTCCCTGATATAACCCACTGAGTTCTTTGCTTCTTTGACCACCACGGCACAGCTGAGCAGATGTTCTCACTGAGTTTTTCTCCTGTGAGGCACAGGTCTTTCTCCAGAGTGATCACAGCTATTGTATAACCCATCAAGGTATATGAAAAATTCAGATAGCTCTAACCAGTGTTAAGTGAACTTCCAAGAAGAAATGCCTTTGGAATTCATCTGAGAACAGAACTGGCATTATCTGATATTTCAGTGCCACATTGCCAGCAGCTGTTTAATATTTTCATATATGCCATTTGCCCTCACTAGAGCATTAGGCTTCCACTTTTCTGATCTAATTACGCAGGCTTTATATTTTGATTTTTCACTATTTCAAGGTCAATCATTCTCCCATAGGATCTTTTTGGTCTATTACTAAACTGATGTGCCTACTTGCAGAGGAAAACTAAAATTGAGTCATTTAAAGTGGTGTAGCTCGCTTTCAAGTTGTTTCAAGGAAAGAAATCAAAGTATTTCATTTCTGTTAAAACACACCTATATTGAAGTCCACCTTTCCAATATTGGAAACTGTAGCACGGGCCATATGTTGTCATGCAGGATTTTTCCAATTCACCTTCCTCCTGTGACTGTGGGGACAAACCACTTTGCCCAAACTGAAGCTCTGCCCTTCCTCTCGTACAGATCCCATGCTGCACAAATGATCAAACATCCACCAGGACAAACACCAGCATACAGATGTTTCACCCAGACACCTAAGAGTCAGGAAAATTTTGTCCCTTTCAGTAATAATGAATAAAACTGGAAAACGGAGGCAGATCCACATCTCTATATGCAGGGTGCATGGGTGCAACTGTTTTTATCAATGTGCTGTGATGGTTCTGACACTGTAATCCTCCTCTTTCCCAAAAAAAATACTTAAACAGTTGGTGAGAGCAGACATGGGATTGTGTCAGCTTTGGTGAGAACACTTGCCTGAAAGGTGTGAGAGCTTAATTATTTATTCAAAGCAGTAGGGCTTCAATGGGAGACCTGAGCAGGCTCTCCTTCCGCCTCTTCCCTCGATCTCTGGAGCAAGCTGCAGACATTCATCAGGGAAATGCAGGTTCACATCCTTCAGGAAATCACAGAACTCCATCTGAGCAGTTGCTCTACCCCAGTAGCACTTGACATCTCCACCTGTTGACTTCAGCCCACATTTCTTTCTTATTTTTGTAAGTAATGCTTGCACTGGATAAAGTCATTTTGGGAGAGTGGAGCCTTTTCCTCCAGGGAAAATGTTACAAATTATGGCTTCATTCACCATGACTTATTTTTTGCTCAAATACCCACCTCAGAATTCAAATTTAACCCTGCCACTGCTCATTCCTCTCCCATTAAACTAACAAAACTGGCTCCAGATTTATTAATCAAAATTAAGATTTGCTGACATGTCTGCTATGGAATGTACAATCAAAAATTATTTTTAACTGATACAGGGTAGCCAAAAATGACCATTTTTAAATTTCATGTTACCTCAATGAAGCAGATGAACAACACAGGGGAATCAGAGGATGTTTTAAGTTCAGCTGTGAAAGTATGGGGAAAGAACTGAACCTGGTGTGAAAAATATTTTGACTGAATAATTACAAAACAATCTCAGGAACTGCAGACAAGGTTGTGACTGAAAAGCCTCAATGCATGCAAACAGTTAACTCCATTTTTGAACTGCAGTATACAAGAAGTGCTCCTTCTGTCCAGCTGGGACACAAAACATTGGTGAAGTTCCTGGGGGAAGAGGAAGGCAGAGAGGAAAAGGGGTAACTTCAAGACTTGATATTCTCAAGGGAAGTCAGCACTGAAGAGAAATGAGCCAGGAAAGTGACTGGGGAATATTAAGATTGGTGATCTAGAAAAAGCTATATATATTTGAAGTGAACATCTGACCTGAGGGAGTAACTGCTCAGGAGAACAAAGCAGAAGGAAGTGAAGGGTAGGAAAATCCCTCTTACTGATACTGAGATGCATCACATTGCTCATTATTAGTTTCCAGCACGCCCTCCTGGGTGAGCCTAAGCCAGTACCCAAATTTGGCAAAGCTTCAAACATCACTGTCTGAAGTTTGCTGTTTGACATAAAGCAGGATCTTTAAGTGGAGCTTGGAATTTCCTGCACCAGTGTTCCAGGCACTTGTTACAGGGCAAGGATGTCCACCCAGCTAGACACCCACATGAGATGCTCCAGGTGCTGAGAGAAGTTTAATTGCAGAGTTCTCTCCAAACTAGGATTGCCTCCACAGTGGCATACATGGCTTTTTTTGCTGGTTAACATGCCCAGTTCAGCAAAAGATGAGTCCTTGGAAGGACTTGTCTCAGTGGCCTCCCCACCACACTGCAGGGTGGCTGCACCTTCATACCCTTCCACGCTCACAAATTCTGGCTCACTGCAAACACAGACCTCCGGCTTCCAGCCAGAGATGCACATTTGCTTCCTACATCCCCTAGAAATTTTGGCAGTGAGAGTTCACTCCTCTGGAGACCCTCAGAATAGAGCCATGGAGCTGAAATGGAACAGGCAATTCTGCTCAGCAACAAGTATCTGTCACCATTCTAAGAAAAATCACCTTCTGAGCATTTATTCATTGAGAAAATAACTCCTGTGTTGGTTTTCAGCTGCAGCATCCAGTCCTCTTCCACCTTTCCTTTCTTGAATCAAGTTGCTCTTAATTTCTCACCTTAACTTCTCACCTATAGACCACAAATTTTTCACCTATAGACCATAAATTTCTTGTAGCACATACTCAAGACCAGCTGATTCTGCTAGGACAAATATTTTCACATACACAAAGATATTAGACACCATGTTTAACTAAGTAAGTTTTTTAACTAAGGTATGAATTTGTTAGATTTTTTTTAAAAGGCCATTTAAGGCCATGCTTTGGAAATTTTATTCAGACTGAATTTGTCTTGTTCTGTGAAAGCACTACGTTCATTTTCTTGTGAAATAAGTTCAATTGGCATCAATACCCTTTACAGAAAGCAAGCCTATGCAGCCATCAAGAAAAGCAGGTCTCACAAAAAACATGTGAACACCAATCAAATCCTAGCCAGCCTGTACCAATTGCTCTTTTTGTCTTGAAATTGTGACACCAAGATTACAACATTTTATTTTATTGCATACTTAAAGATGACAACAGCAATGTGCTCATCACCTTGATAAAAAACACCATATGAGCAGGGATATTTGATATAAGATTATTGATAAACCAAGTTCCAAGTCAATGCGGTAGGTCCAAAAATAAGATGCAGGTTAAATGTAGGTAGCTAAATTCAAAATCAAATGCCTATTAGATAGTAAATTCTACCTTCTCTACGTACCCGAGCCAGTGCCCTCATTTTGACTTTCTGTTGCCTAATTCAAGCATTTGAATTATCCCTCTCTGGATCACATCACAGAACTTACCACTAAATCCATTCAGGGTGACTCAGTTTTCCACCTGGCAGCAGAAACAGCTGCCTCTCACTTTACTGTGAATCAGCATCAAATTTTGCACAGATAGGTGTAGTTTATATTTGATGTTATAACTCAAGACACTGTACAAGGAGTTAAGTGGCTTCAGAAGTAATTTTTTTTTTTAATGAAGAAATAATTAGATAAATCTACAGAAAACATGGAAATTTTAGATTTTGTGCAAAACCCACTGAATTCTTTCACCACTCTGGATCAGATCTACCTATAAAATTCAATAATCCTGCTGCACCCAATACCTCATAAACACGTTTTTTTTAAACAACTTTTTTTTCCTGGTTTCCTAAAATGGAAATTAATAAAGAACTTCCTTAGTAACCTAGGATTTTTTTATTATTATTTTTAAATTAAGACTCTTTCTTTGTAGTCCCTAATACTGGAAAGCTGCAACCAAGATCAGCAAGTATTCTGACTAAAAGACACAGAAGAATTTTGGTTTATTGTTATATTAAAGGAATGTGGAGAATATAAAATTCAATATCCAGAAATCTACTTCTTTCAGACTGGGTTTCTGTCCAGGGTATTGCACAACTCCCTTAATGTGTAGGGCTCAAAAATCTCCTGGTGTGAAGAAATAATGTAATAGTTAAGTTATTCACTAAATACTTAAAAATGCAACAATGTTGCCCTCATTGTTCATCCTTATTCTAAGAATTTACTGTGACCATAAATTTTTTCGCTGCTGAAAAAAAGGATAATTCTTTTCACCAACTGCTTTGGTGGTGCTCTTTTGTCACAAAGGCCCCCTCAGAAAATGAAGACTGAAAAAGAAATTGTTTAACATCTTTTGGCATTATCCAATAATGCACAAAGAATTGGACAAAAAGATAATATTAGATCCACCTGAAAGTTACTGTATAATACAGGAAAGAACTAAAGAGAGAGGGTTTTATTGACTGTGGCATTTTTCCACAGAATTCTTCATTGGTAGGGACAGAAATACTGTCAGGTTCAAAAAAAGAAATGCACACATATACATAGCAATTATTTTTAAAAGCACAAACAAAACAAACATTTTAAAAATGGCTTTTTAGGTATTTTAGGAAGGCATTTAGGTATTTATTTGTGATGCTATGAAAACATCACTGTGATTATTCACTGACACAAAATAGCATAAGTGCAACTTTTTTTGTTTATTTGTTTGTTTGT
>VZDJ01000149.1:1222087-1239364 GCA_008694505.1 Cyanoderma ruficeps | reverse complement strand
TTTGTTTGTTTGGCTTGGTGGGTTTTTTTTAAATCTAAGCAGTTTTTTACAGATCATACCCAGCTCAGCCAGTTATTAGCATACTGCTTGTGGTGAATGGTTCAGGGTGCAGCTTGAAAGGAGCAGAGACTCTGAAGATAGGAAACCCTTTTTTAAATACTCCAATCCTTTTTATGGATCAGAGTGAGGGTCCCTGTGGCTGGAGCTCTGCAGGGTAATATCCTAAACTGCTATTTTCGTTTGTATCCTCTACAAATTACAGAACACTTCTATTCATTCTGTGTTTTGGCCAGCAAGGCTTCATCACCATTTTTTGAAATTTTTATTTTATCATTTTTGATGTGTTTAATTCTTCTTCCTTTCTTCTAGATTCTCTGCAGAGCAGTAAAATGAGTCTTTTAAAACAGATAAATTCTCATATTGCTAAGGATAGGCCTTTTGCATTTATTGCAAAAGTATGAGGAAAGCTGGGCTAAGCTGAAAGACTTTTACTATGTAGAACCTGATTTTTAGTAATGTGGCATAGCTCACAACTGTAAAACTTCAGCATTCCAACAGCATTTGGTTCTCCTCATATGAATGGTTTCATAGATTATAACTCAGAATTTATGCAGGTGAAGTTAATTTCAGCGCTGGTGAAAGATTTTTCTCTCATTTAAATTGTTTTTCTTAAATAATCATCCTCATTTAAAAGGGAAAAATTCTCTGAATCTAGTCTCTTTAAGACTCTTTCTAACTGTGCTTGGAAGACATATTTCCATATGAAAAGGTAAATCATCATTTTCTTATTATATTGATTTTCCACTTACTGTGACGGCAAAGATTTTCAGTCTTCCTAAAAAAGAAAATAAAGAAGGATCAAAGTCAACACATTTTTATAACCTGATGAATATTTTCCACACTGAATCATTCAAGAAATTAAAACCAACAGTCTAGAGCATTTAAAGTCATGGTGTGAACACACCCCGGTGTACAAATGCTGCACTCCTAAACATTTACATTCATTAACTTCTTGGCAGCCCTGTCCTATGTGTGCATATGCTTAATATATTTGTACTGACAGAGTCTCCACTTCAAAATACTCTACCAGATAGGGATCACGAGATGGTATCAAAAGTGATACACTGGATCTTGTCACAAGTTAGACAAGGTTTTCATCCCTTTTGACAAATTTTTCCAAGAGCAAGTAAACAGGAAATGAGGATAACTACATCCAGATTTCCCTCAGCTACACTGATGGAAACCCTGCACAGAGGACAAACAAAATTATTTATGTTGACCTATATATATATATATATTCAAATAATGAGTATTAATTCTAGCAAGTCTCAAAAAACACCATGAAAGCCACACCTGCAGGTAAAAATACTGTAAATAGAAATGCTGTAAAAAAGGAGCATTCTATTACCACAGAAACCTCCCTGCAGAAAATGTGTTAATAGGCTCAAAGGTAAAGTGGCCGCTTCCTTTGCAGGGAAACATGTATCCATCGCTTCCCAACAGCAGCACAATAAATTCCACCAGTAGATATGGAATTGCCAGGATAGCTCATGGCAACCGATCGAACTCCTTGGAGAAAATATTCCTGGATATCCAGGACACAAAACCTTCACAGAATTCAAGACAACCATCAGAAGCATTTTTTAAGCTATTTAAATGGCAAAACCTCTAGGATACCTTTCACAAGGTATCTCTCATAAAATATTTTTCAAGTATTAACACCTCTCATTTGAGGGCACATCCCATAAGAAACCATAAAGCAGTACTCAAATGAGGAACTGATATCAGAGCTTCTCATGGTTATTAAAAGATATCCTAGCTATAATTGAAGCCAGGGAGCTACTATCAAAATGATCCTTATTAAAATTATCTAATGAGATTTGACAGAACATGAATTTAAGCCTAAATACCAACAATGTCATGCTGTCAGCAAATGAAATATATTAACTGAAAACTGTTGCATTTGATTTAAGGTTCTATCATGCAAAACGAGAAAAGAGGTCACCCTAGACCTCCAGGGAATCTGTTCTTACAGAAATTTTAATTTTGCTCACAACCCCTGGGAAGCAAAAATAATGAAGTGCCTTTCTCAGAGATGTAAGAGGTGTACTAGTCACACACTGACAGCATTATGGTTCATGTTACCTCATCTACCTACATGGAATATTCAGCTGAAAGAGCTGATAATTGGGACTAGATGGTGTGCTCCTCTACTCACACTGGAAATCCTGCTTCAGTGGGCCTAAGCAAGTGTTAATGATTTCCCCAGAATGAGTGGAACATCAAGTCTGTCTCTTGTTTCAGTCAGATGGGGAAGGAATGGGGTTTGTACATTGTTAGGTGTAATACAAGAGCTCCTTACAGAACATGGAAGCTGTAAAATAAGGTGAGTCAGTAACTCTTTAAAGAAGTCTCTGGATCAGGTCCTGACACAAACTTGTAAATGAAGACGTCTGAGCCTTTTGGATGAAGTGGGAATGCCAAAAATATTCCCCCATCCAAAACTTGGACTGCATCGCAAACCCAGGCGACCCCACTCACTAAAAAAAGTGACCCTAAAATGTGTGGCACTGTGTCAGTTCCACACATTCCTGGGCCAGCTGGCCTCAGACTGTGAGCCTTGAGGGCTCTGCCTCTGGATATCAGCTGGTTTTTTGCCCTGGTGTCCTGTGCCTTCCTACAGCCAAGTGGCCACTGGCTCCTACATGAGAACTATGATCCAAACTCCTCCAAAGCTGAAATCCTTAGAGGCACTATAATTTGAGTATAATACAACTCCCCATATTTCCACACACCTCAGAAAACACCACCCAGCACAGAAGAAAAGCACTGCAATTCTGCAAGCGCTGCAGCACATCCCAGGAGGCACAAAACAGGTCCCAGCACAAGCCAGGACCAGACACCAGTTATCCAAAGCTACTGGCACAGTCTCTGCCTGCAAAGCAGGCACTTGGGAATGTGCCACTGGAAAACTAAGCTGCCTCTTTTTATATTGGGACAAACAGCTGGTTAGAAGCTGCGCTCAGATTGCTCAGTGGACATTTTTAGGATAGGCCAAAATCTTCAGTTTCAGTGCTGCCTGGGAGGACATGCAGCAGCAAGCAAAGAAACCTGTTTCTAGTGGCTTGGGCTGCCTGGTAGTTCAGTTATAAAAAGTGTTTTTTTCTGTCTGAATGGCTTGAAAGGTGGCAGCACAGTCAGTTTAGCAGAATTTGTTGATGATGGTCCAACACTGAGTATAAACTGACTTAGTTTTCCATGTGAAAATGTCCCTCCTTGGACTCACTTCTAGTTTTGAGAGCACCACAATTGCCTAAAAATCGTGTGTGTTATGGTATTAAATACCAAAAATCAGTCATATTCATACAGATTGAAAATGCACCTACTCTGTGTGGGAGACTGCCTGTGATCTTTGTGGGATGATACAGTCCCCACACACGGAGCACTGATTTTCCAGCAGTCAGGGGATATTCACTGATTATTTCTGAGATTCAGCTGGCATTGCAGTCATATGTGTAACTTTAAAAGATGAGAGAGGTAAAAGCAAATCAAGTCATTTACAGGAACTGATGATTTTCTTCCAACTTACTTGAAATATCAGTGTTTAAGGAAAGAGAAATTGGTAGTTTGCCTTTAAAAGTATCTTATCTACTTGAAAAATCTTATCCACTACTGAACCTGTTCAGTTCAAAGATTGCCTTCAATATTTTCCTTTTACTGCTTCCTAAACCAGATTTCTGCTACCAAATGGAATAAAACTCATTTGTTTCTGGGGTGTGCAGAGCACGAGCACTCATGACACCTGTAAGAGCTGCAGAAGGCATGATGAAAATGCAAAGTATTTTGCTAACTTGAGTTCTGGTGGCAGAAACTTTCCTGCTTCTGCTTATTCATTACAAAGTTTTGCTCCTTGTCTTCCTTCTTCTCTGCCTTCTTGGCTTCTTGATCACACTCCACTTCTGCCCCACCAGTTCATCCCCAGAATCTATCAGGAACATAGAAACATAATTAAGAGCAAAACATTTTTAGCTTACAGAAGCTGAGAAAACACTCCTAGCCTGGGATGTGGAAGAGGACCAACTACTTGTGAGATGCAGCATTAACAGCAAAAGAATTCTCAGAAAAGCCTGGACACGGCCCAACTTGCTAATAAGTCAAGTCAGATTCCAAGGCAAGGCAGAGATAACACAGATCAGAAGACAAAAATCAATGAATATTCTGGAGAGGGATGTGTAAAGATTGTGTGATGAAGTGCTAAGTCAAAAGTGTGTTTATATGAAAATCATTCTCCTGATACAATCAGGCAAGATGGAGACCATGCAAATTCCTTTTACAGAGCCCATCCATCTATCTCCAGAGAAAGTGATGTTAGAAGAGAGATAATCTGCATTTTTCCATGATTCTTTTTTTGCATTCCATTTCTTAAGCAGTAGGAATGAGAATACTGTGAAAAGGGAAAAGATTATGTAGACAGGAGTATTAAAGAGCTACAAATATCCTACTGAAACCTGACAACTAGTCTGAAGAAAACAACCTCATAGTGTAAAAAGCCCAACTTGTTAAAAAGAAACAGAAAACTGTGTAGACTGAGAATCTATAAATAATCTGAAATGGAAAGCTGGCTGTTCAGCTGGCATAAAATAATTTCCTTTATTTTCAGTCAGTTTGGCAAACCAGTGTTTTAATATATTTTCTTTTGATTAAATATATACTTTTAATGGGTGTTACTTTATTTGTCACCATATTTGTATTTCTCTTCCGTGTTTCTCATTCTTTTTCAGTAAAAGATTTGCATGAATGTGTAGGGTTGTTTCCAGAAAAAAAACTCCCATAAATAAAAAGAGTATGTTCAGCTGCCTTTTTTTTCCTGCAGATTTCAGTAGCTTTATACCAGTGACTCATAGTGTCCACCCTGCTGAATTTTCCAAGCAGAGGAAGTACATAACTCACATTTTTCCTCATATTATTAGCTTTTACCTTACATCTTCCTCAACTGTGCTTCATCCCTGCTGCCTGAATCCTTCCCTTTTCCTTGATTCAGAGTGAGGCACCTCCCTGAAAATTAAATTCAGGGTGAGTGGCCACAGGCAGAGTGAAGGAGGAGATGTCTGGGGTGCCTCGGGGACCAGCGTCACGCAGCAGATCCACTACTGGTCTGCAAGATACGTGCAGGAACAATAATGGTGAAGTTTGAAGACAACTGGCAGTAAAGAGGTGCTAATAACCTAAAAGCAGTTGCATAGAGAAAGTGGACTAAACATTTCTCATGTAGCAATAATCTACCTGCAGGAAAATGTGCCTGCTAACACCTGATTTTTCTCACAAATCCTAAATGCACCTTGCTGTGGCACTAAAGAACCTTAATTTTTATATCAGTTCTGTATGTTTATGGTTTTATGTCTTTTTCATCTCTCCCCTCAAAAACCCCTGATGGGGATCAACTACTGTGATTGGAATTTCAGAATGGCAGGACTTCTACAAGTTTTAAAAGCAAGTCCCTCAAAAAGCAAGCGACACAAAATCAAGCAAATGATAAACCTGTTAAAAACAAACCCCTGAAACTCTTCCCTCCTTGTTCTTTAGGTTTATTTGGAAGATTATGCTTTAGGTGCTGTTTTCCCAGTGTCCTTCTCCTGAAAGCCTGAAAAATAGCCAATTTTAAGTGGCACCAGTGGGAGTTTCCAAAACATTTCTTCGTTGTATTCCAATGCAAAATAAATGACAATACTCATTTTTAAAGAGAACGCCATCTTTGCATCCATATTAAAAAGGAAAATTCAAAAATCTTTCATAAAATGATACTGAATGCTCATTTTTTTTGAGTTGTTGCTGCGGTCTGAGGTGCCAGGAATAATAATCAGCATGCCTGTGAAGTTGCCCATCGTGACAGTGCTCCTAGGTAAAAGTAAACCTAATATCCGTTCATCTTATCTGAGCTGGGTTTAGCAAACAGCTTTCACTCTGCACCCTTTCATGGTCAGATACTGGGAGGGGAAAAAAAAAAGTCTAAACTATGCTTGGAAGAAAGGCAATAAACATCCCTGATCACTATTATAGATACGGTTACTTAATGTTTCTCAAAGATGATGGATGTGCATGTAGCAGCGCTCTGCATGTGGAGCAGCTCTTCAGCTGGAGTTAACTCCACATCTCTCAAAAAACCTCCATGGGGTTGATACAGAAACATCACTATCAAGATATGCAGATTAGGCCTCCAGAAGTGTCAAAACTATATGAAGTCAGGGAGGTTTTTTTAACCTCCATTGAGTGTTAATCAGGCAAGTTCCTTTGAGACAGTGTACTAGCTCATGTCATGCTGAACACAGCTTTTGGGTTTACCCCAAAAGTCATGCAGAATTGCATTTCTCTCATCAAACAATGCTTATAATTAACATTCTGTTTATTTTGAACCTATGCCTTTGCTCAACAAAATGATTACATTTCTCTAGTACTTAATACATGGAAACACACATTGCTCCAAAACAGCATTCCTGTACCCAGCACCTGGCTCAGCAATATTCAGCTGTGGAGCCCTGAAGGATGACAATGGAAAAGATAGGAAAAAAGGAACTTTTCCTCTTGGTATCCAAGAGCTCCGTTTGCTGGTCTTCAAACCACCATGAAGTGCCAGAATTAGTTTTAAGATTAACAAGAAGGCTTTATTTTAAGACTCTGTGATGTTTCATCCTCTTAAGTTACCTGAAGCTGACTTATGACTAGGAAAAAAATACAATGAAAAATCACACAGGTTCACTTTGCTGGGTTTTGGGGTTTTGTTTTTGTTTGTTTGTTTGTTTGGGGTTTTTTGCTGTTTTACTCGGGCTAATAAACCAAGAAGAGGGCCCCTAAACCAAAAATAGGGCTCCTAAAAGCCTTGATGACCCAAACCCCACAGCACTGAGTGTAGATGAGCTGGAGTCTCTCAGCCCAAACCCGCTGCAAATAAAACAAGTAAACAACCCGAAGAAGAGTGCCGGGGAAATAAACATCATGAAGCATGACTGAGGTGAAAAAACTCGGCGAAATGCCCATTTCTGGTCACTTTCATAGCGCTACGGAGGGCTACAGAGCTCCCCGCAGCGTCTCGCCATGGTGAAAGGGACAGCGTGGGGACAGCGAGGCGGGAAGGGCCCCGAGGATGGGAACGGGAGGACGGAGCAGTCCCAGCCCCGCTGTTCCCGGTGTTCCCGGAACTCTGCCCAGGCACATGTCACGCGCATCCCTCATCCCGCCCCACATCCCGCCCTGCATCCCGCATCCCGCCAGCATCCCGGCCGTCCGCGGGGCCCCGCGGCTCCTCCTGCCTCCCCTCCCTCCGGCCGCGCCGCCGGCGGTGTGTTTTCTCGCCGTGCCCCATCAAAGCCCCCTCTGTTATTGAAATATGAGGCCGCTTCCTCCGCGGCGGAGGCGGCGGGCGGGAGGCGGGGAGGGACGGGCGGGCCGAGCTCCCGCCGCCCCGAAGAAACGTCCCTTTGTTCGGCCGGGAGGGGCCGGTGCCGCCCCACCCGGGGCTCTCAGTAGTCCCTCAGCCCCCGAGGGGGGTGGGCAGCCCCTTCCCGACCCCGGGGTGCCCCAGCACCGAGTGAGCGCGGGGCCACCTCGGTACCCTGGGGATGGGGACCCAGCCCGGGGCCGTGTTCGAACTACCTTGGTCCCTAAATACCTCCCCTGAGGCCATCACAGAAGTGCATTGCACGCCTTTGACCACCCCCACCCCACTCCCCCCCACCAGATTTTATTAATAGCCTCTAACTGATAGTCTGATTCTTTCTCTCAGGCACAGGGTGGGATTGTCGGGGTGTCCTGTGAAGCTGGACTTCAATGACCCTTGTAGGTCCCTTCTATCTCAGGATATTCCGTGATTCCAGACAGAGCCGTGTTTATTTGCCTGGGGTTTGTTTTATTTTCGTTTTATTTTTCCTTCCAGTGGGCTGTGCTGTGAAGTCGGCGATGTGGCACAGCAGTGGTGACCCCGGCTCGGTGGCGCTGGTGAAATTCATGTCCCCTCAGATGTGCCTCTGCACCAGGATATGTCAGGCTCTGGCATTTCCTGATCAGGCAGGATGGATGGGCTGCAGCCTCTTTTGATGGTGCGGGCTGGGAGTTTGACACCCACCATGATAAAAGCTTAGCGGGGTCCAGGCTGGAAAATGGTGTTGGAGATTTGCAGTGGGTGTGACACAGCCACATTCTTCTGTTCAGCATTGGAGAAGGAGCGGGTGGGAGGGAGGGGGAAGGGGAAAGCATAAAATTAATCCACAGGACCAAGTTGGCTGGACCACCTGTGCTTTTTAATCTAGCAAATATTAGAGGTTAAGAACTCCACATTTATTTCCTACTGCTGTTGGGAGATTTAGACATCAAGAACCTCGTTTTTCTCAAGTGGAGGAAAGTAACACCTGCTTTACAAAAATAACATTATTTGAGCCCAAATTTGCCAACATGTAGTACATCAACAAGGCTTGGTCTTTTTTCCCCCCTGATCTTTTCATCTGTTGTTGTTTGAGTTGGGGTTTTGGTTTTGGTTGGTTGCTTTTTTAAATTAGACACATTCAGAGATAGAGCAACACCTTTTGCCTCCGGTTGTAAGGTGTGAGATTTGGCGTGTGTGCTTTTCATGCCATGGCATTTAGGGGGTTAAAGCCACACACTTCGTGGATTTTAGCAGACTCCTTTGGGGTTGTGTCTCTCATGATGTGAAGTGGAAAAAAAATGCAGAAATTTCTGATGCTGGGGGAATACTTTGGCCTAGGGTGGCGTTTAGAAATTGCATAAAGTCTTGGGATCAACAGTTGCTGGGATTAAGTGATTCCAGTGCCCTGAGCAAGGTGTGTCCTGTTTTGGGGTGTAATAAAAGAAGGTGGGTTTGTTACCTGGATTTATAATTCTACTGGAAGTTCGGGGTAAAAAAAACCAGAAGGGGATCCTGTTGGGTCGAGCTGTTTCCACCCCACTACAACCTCCTCACAGTTTTCCTGCATCACTTTCTCGATGTCTGAAACCCGGGTTCCACCCTCAGAGTTAATGGAAGTGTGGGGGGTAAAAAAGGAGCGGGCAGAGCCAAGTGGTCAGAAGTGTCATGTTTCTCAGGGTGTCACACACCCTAAATCCCTAAATTCAATGGTCTCTTCATGAGGCACACTACCAANACCGCGCCTGTGGGGGGGTTATTTTTTCCTCTCATTCCTGGGGTCTGAATGGAAGCACGTTGGGCTGTAATTAAGACAACTTGGAGGCGTACTTAACTCATGACGTGTTGCTTTTCTTTTCCTCTCGGTGAGAAAGTGGCTCTCTCTTCCCTGGATCAGGTCCTCTGCCACCCAGAGCCACAAAGAGACACTCGGGACATAGACACACGCACACACACACGCGCTGACTTAAGGTGAGCACCAAAAACTCCCTCCTGCGCTTCGCTGCCCTCCGTCTCAAACTGCTGGAGAGTCCTGAGAGCATCTCAACTCGCAGGGAGCTCTGCGCAAGGTAAAAAAAAAAGTAATAATCAAACTTTTGGGAAAGTTTTTTTTTTTTTTACTGCTTTGCTGCTCCGAGTCGGATGGGGACACCGCAAGCAGTGCCTGTGGCATCAGCTGCAGGGCTGCCTGAGCTGGAGGGATTTTTGAGAGTTCTAATTTGGCAGCTGAGGCGGGGGGCGAGGGTGGAAGACGGATTAAAACTGGCTAACTTCAGTGTCTTTGACTTTTAAGCGCTCTCTGTTACCAAAAGAGGGATCATGTTGCCACTGCAGAAAGGCAAAAAGTCGTATGCTTCTGCTCTGTGGCTTCCTCCTATGAGATTATTCTTCTCACAGAGATTTGTCACCGTTTTTTGTCTTTTTCTTTTTGTCTGTTTTTTTTTTTTTAACGTATTTCTCCATCCATTCCGATGCTTTCAAAAGTTTTTAGACATAGGGAAAAAGAGCATGGTGTATTGAATAAACATTTCAAGAACTGGAAGCAGAATCTGCACAAAGTGCTGCCCATCCAGTTAGGAGCAAGAAGATTCTGACAAGATGTGATATGTTACATACTGATGTCATATTTGGCTATTTATTGTCAGGGGAAGCCTGAATAACATTTGGCACAGGTTCCTATAGCATCTCCACTCACCGAGAAAGTTGGCCTGCCTCAGCATTTTATAAATCTAGCTGCACATGAGCTGGTCCAGGGCTATGATAACTGCATCATTTTACTTGTTTATTTGGGGTTTGGGGTCAAAGGCATAGAAAGGTGATATTCAAAATGTTTCTCGGGGCAAAACTCCTTGTGTGGTAGGACAGATAGATGANAAGTTGATAGATAGATAGACAGACAGACAGATATCAAAGATAGTAAGGGATGGAAAGCTTTTGTGTGGTTGAATTAAGGAGGTTTATTGCTGTTTGTGTATAATTAGTGAGGGTTTAATTACTGCTGGGATCTTTCAAGGCAGAAAGTGCTGCCATATAAGTTGGTGATTGGTGTCATGTAAGTGATACAACACCTTCAGGGGGCTCTGGGGGCCTTTTGCTCATGAGAATTGTGTAGGTGATTAATAGAAATGAATTTGTATTTATGTCTATCAAGACCGTTTCAATGCCTAAATGTGGGAAGAAGTAACCTGGAAAGAGCCCTGTTGTCCTGTCAGGAATATGTATGATGTGGTAGTTGAAAGCACAGATGAAGTGAGGCCACGTAACTATGGATACAGACCCTTTCAATAGACAGAACTTCTAGACACAGGTTATTTTCAGCACGTGGGGAAATACAGACCACAATCAGCAGCATCATCACCTGTGAGGCTCCTGTGAGGAAGGGACCAGGGATCTGCAGTCCCATGCCAAGGTGTGGCATGCAGGAGGCAAAGTCCTTGTGCCACCCAAAGACAGCTCTATTTTTCTTGGGGTTTTGGGTCTGGTGAGGCCACAAAAGCACAGTCCTGTAAGGCACTGCTGGGCAAAGTTGCTCTGTGCGCAACACCTGAGACCCCAACCCTTACACACCTGCCTGTGTTAGTGACAAGGGGAAAGGGAAGAAGGAAGAATGCAGGAGGGAACCAAAAAAGCAAACTAAAACATGTAAAGAGCAGCTTTTTCAAGTTAAACCCCCCCAAAAAGTGAAGTGGGTAATGAAGACACTGCCAGTCTTCACTGGAATATTGCCAAAAGGCCAGTCTTCCTAATAAGAGTCCTGAATGTGTAAGCAGATTCCAATAAAAAGAAGAAAAAAGCCCATCAGGAAGAGAAATGTTGTCCACAGACGTGTCCCTGTCAGAGGCTCACAGCACAATCCACAACTGAACATCTTCTCATCACATATCCAGAGGGTTCAGTTTCCTCCCAGTACCAGGTTGAAAGAACTCAAGATACTAAAAAAAAACCCCCAAAAATCTAAAACCCCTAAAAAACCAACTTAACAAAACCCTAGAGAAGTATAAGTGCTTGGGGCAGGAGGAGAAAAGGTTTCAGGAAAGGATGGAGGGTTTCTGTTGCATTGCAGTTTGTAAAATTGCTAAGAAAAGTGTTTTCTCCTGTAGGTCCCCAAAATGTAGGATTTTTATGCTGTTATGTGACTAAAAGGAATATTTTTGTCCACTATTTGTCACAGCCTGGAGAGGAAAGAACTATTATCAATATTTAACTAAGTCACTTAACCTCCTTGCCCCTCGGTAAAAAATCTGGAAGTAATATGGACCACCCTTTAAAGGTGTTTTGAGATCCTCAAGTGGAGAGAGACTTTGCAATTGCTTACATTTAAATATATTAAAAGTTTTCCAATTCACTGCAAGGATTAAGGTGTGAAAACTGGAATTAATGTTTTCTGCTTTTCATTTGCTTTTTCACTGAAGCAGTGCTTAAACTATTCCTGGAAGCTGAAATATTTAACATTTCTGTTTCATTGTAAACCTGACAGTGTATTTCATTACTTAAACTCTATGGAAATGAAAAAAATTGTGGGGGGGAAAAAAAAGTTGTTTTCATATGACAAGCTGCTTCTGTAGCTCGTTAGGAAGTATTAGACATTCTGTCTCTGCTGGTAGGAACTGTAGCACACAGTGCTGCGCTTGAAAAGGCAGCTTGTAACTTGTAGGTAACAAAATGTTCTTTTGGATTAAAAAAAAAGCAAAATAAAGAAAAAAACCCCCTCTGAATATACTAAGGATTTCAATCAATGGTGTTTAAGGAGGATTAGAGGAAGCAGCTGGCTAAATAAATATTAGGTGTAGAGTGGATGCAGTGGTATAAATTAATAATGCAGTTCTTTATCTGTCGTATGAATGAGAGGTTTTGTGGAGATAAGGCGGCCCAAACACGGTCACTGGATGCCACCTAGTGGAAAATGCGGAGTCTTTTTGGCTGAATTTTCTTAGGTTCACAACATCTGTAACTAATTCAGGCGCAATTTAGCTGTGAGTGGTTAGTTTTATTCACGTTTACCATTAAAAAAATAAAACCAGTTGTTTGTTTGGGATTATTTTAAATTATATTTTTAGGAGAGACTATCTCTGTGTTTTGAGTGCCCATTAGATATGATAAAAATCAGTTTGGCTTTTATTTATAATTTGCCACCAACATTTATTTGCAGAGACTTTTTAAACCACTCAGTCACAAACAGCCACAGCTTAACACTCAGTTTGGTGGGCTGAGCTGTTAGTGTACAAGTGAGGAAATTTCTGTACAAATATTGTGTCAGGACAAGCTGTGTCCAGCAGCAAGGATTTCAAAGCTCCTTCCAAAAGTCTTTTATCACACAGGATGTGCTTGTCTTAAACCCCTTTGTGTGTTGTCCTGAATATTTTGTCAATGATAAGCATAAATGAAGAAAATGTATATTTCTAATAGCTGTTAAAAGGTCACAAACCTTTCTTTTTCTTTTTTTTTCCACCTGCTGTTCATCTCCACCTCCCTGAGATGTCAGACACACTCATAGCTTAAATTATCTTTTTTACTGGGGAAAGGAAAATTGCTTATTTAACAATTCTAAGGATTGTTTGTCCAGTGGTAGGTATTCAGGTGCTATCAATTCTCATAGCTCTAAAAATGACCCCATCCATGACAAAATTTTAAACAGGCAAAAATGCATCTGGACATAATTTGTGATGGGATTTATGGTATGTGGTCAGCTCACAGACTTCTACTTCCTAGGCTTTTTTTTTTTAATGTCACCATCAACACAGCTTCCACTGCAGCCACCCCATAGACACCCAAACAAGATGATGAATGCATGGTTCTGATCCTACATTTTTAAAATAAGTGCCACAGCACCTACTGGAGCTAAGAATTATTAAAATACATTGCAAAGTCAAACTCCCTGTGCTTAACTTTCTCTTGTGCTTAACTTCACTAAGCAAGAAATCGAATGGCAACATCACACTCAGCAGAACAGACAATTCCTGTGTCCTTACAGTTCGGTCAGCTTTGAAAACACTTTTTTTTTTTTGTTTTCTTTAGATTAGGACAACAGGATGGGTGTCTCAAACATGATCAATAGCTCCAAATAACCCCATTTAAAGCACACATGAAGAAGTCACACAGCAGTAACCTGCACTGGATACCTTGGAAACTTTTCCCAAGACTCACATGAAATATTTCCACAGGAGGTTGTTAACTAAGTCATGAGTTAATGGCTAAAGTCTGCTTTTCCACTAATCAGAAAAATTTTATGAATTAAAAACTAGGAAGGAAAAATATCACAACAGCAAAAGAGCTGATTGACTCAGTCCTGCGCTTCATAGGTGGCTTACCTCTCCTTTCAGCTCCACCCAGCCTGGTACTGAATCACAGGGGAAAGAAACACAAACCTTATTAATGAGAGTCTTTGCTGGGCCACTGAGCCTCTCCTGGGACCAAGTTTTCCACTGGCACACGGAGTCACTGCCACTTTCTGGAGGAGGGCACATCAGGACAAAATCTGCATCATTAATGGCTTGGCATAGCAGAAAAAAAAGTCATGAGACAGAAGAAGGTCCCTGGATATATGTGTCTTGCTCCAAAAAATGTCATGTTGGCATTTGCCTTACTGCAGGAGACCATTATCTTGAGACGTCTTCCATTAATAATATTTAATTACCTTAAACACAAGCAGTCTGCAAGGAAAATATGGGCCATGGAGACAGGCTAGAATGGAAATGAGTTTGACAGAAATCTTAAGTGGGAAGGAACAATAAGTTTCAAACTACTCCAGTGTAAAAAGAAGGAAAAGTTAGAAACATAGAGTGATTTGGGTTGGAAAGGGAACTTAAAGGTGATCTAGTTCCAGCTCCTCTCGCATGGGGTCACTTAAAGATAGCTCAAATTTGGGTTTGATCAGTTTTGCTTTGGGTATATAAAGGGGTTTTTGCATGATATGTTAATTTGTGCTGCTTGTGTCATGGTACCTGCTAATTCAGCTGGTGGGTGCCTAAAATGTGTCAACAAGTGTTAGTGAACTGTGCTATGAGGAATACCTAAATCTACTGTGATTAACACTTCTTTATGTTCAGAACTCCTTTCCTGCAGTGCTGCCTACGCACAGGGAGAAGTGGCAGCCTGTATGCATCTGCTGCTCTGTGAGGTTCTGGTCCAGAAAAACCACAGATAATCAACATTACTCACGTCAGCAACGCAGTGAAATCAACTGAAACTCAAACAGGCCTCAGTGAATAAAACTATTCATCTATTTGCATACATAGCATTACACATGGCTGATCAGGAAGCAGCTCATGAAGCTCCAAGCTGCAAATCTGTTCAGTTTTATAGATGTAAGTACCTATAAGGTGATGTCAATAAAGTATTAACCAAAACTCCGCACATTTGCAAAGAGTAGAGGAATCAAGGCCTGCACCTATGGAAGAATTACATGGTTAATGTAGGAAAAAGAACTTCCATTGCTAAAATAACTTTCCAAACTCTCCAATTGAAACTACCTACCCATCTATTCATTAACACGCTAGACTCCAACATATTTATGTGATTGCTGGTTGGGGTTTTTTCCATAAACATATTTTCAGGCAAAAAAGAAAACCACCCCTGAGCCACATAAAAATAACACTGCCTGGAAATGTGAAAAGCACACTGAAAAATGTGAAAACACGGGAGTGTTGGGCCCAAACAAAAGATTTATAAGAACCATATCAGAGAAAAATAATGTTATAGGATCTGTGGTAATTCTTCTGTTGAAATTTAAGTGATGCATATGTGGGGCAACTACAACAGGCCGTGATGGTGTCACCACTTTCTGATCATGCTTTTTATGGCCTGAGGTGATTTGCTCAGCCTTTTAAACACACAAGGTGCTGTACACACAGCAGGGAAGGTCTGGGATTTTAATTTCACACTTAACCTAATTTCACACTAATCCTTAATAACTGAAGGATTTATGCACACACTGTTATTTTCAGAAAAACTATGTTTCCAGATCTTCAAATATCAGAAGCAAAATGTCAGGTTTTGCTGAGCCTTTGTGGCTTGCTTTTCTGATGGATTTGATTATATAGATCTAAAAAGTGTGCACAAAACATGATTCAGCTTTTATCAGCAAGTCTATCAGGCAGAGAGATCTTTTGGTTTGCATTGGATTGGGTTGAGTTTTTTCAATTGTTGCTGTATTTATTCTTTGATTGGTTTCATTAGACCCCATTTACACTGGGGGAGCATAAATAAACTTGATCTTACAGTTCTTCTCCAAGCTAAATCTTTCTAAGAGCTGTGACTCTGTCTCTGGTGGAGCCTGTGCTGGTGTGCCTGGTCTCATTTATCATTCCATGGGTAAACCAAGAACCAGGGAAAAGCAGCAAAGATGTTCATGTCCCAAGTGTTTTCTAGATTTTGCCCATCTGAAAAAGCCAACTGAGGGAACAGTAATTCAGCTGTTGCTGATGATGCAGCAAATGTAACCAATGAATGGGTTGTTGCTCCCAGTTTCCAGGTATTTCATCTGTTTTCCCCCATGAGCAGGCTAAAAGAAGCATGCAGATATTACTTTTTTTTTTTTCCCAAAGGAACCTCCATAGCTGGTTCCATCTGCCTTTTAATGTAAGTTCCGCTCTGATCGAACCAGACAATAAGAAAAACTTTCAAACCCAGCAGGATGGCAGAACAGCAGTGGCTATTAACATCTTCATAAACAAGCTGGGGAGATATCTTTTTGACAAAACTAGTGTGACATGTTTTCAAAACTGGTTAGGAAATAAATAGCTCGCTGTGACAATAGGATCATGTTTCAAATGGGGTTTTGCCAGGGCTAGTCAGCATTGGTACTCTTCAATTAGTAAGTTTTCATTCATGACTTGGATAAGGGAATAGAAAATATACAAAGGTTTTTACAAATTGAAAAGTAGGAAGAGACTGAATTATTTTTCCTTTGGAGTTTAAATGGTTTTGCCTGACTGGAGAAATTAAAAAAAAAAAAAAAAAGAAAATAATGTTTTCACAAAACAGAATGTGGTAAACTGAGACACCAAGCGAACAACCTAAAAAGACACCTTGGCATCTAAAAAAGCAGAAAAATATTTAACAAAATCTAAAGAAGCAAATGACAGTTCGCACTTTGTGGCCCAAATCATTTCTCGAACAAAATAATTCAAACATAAGGTCTTTGCAGGAACAGTTCACCCCAATCTTCAAAACTCATTAGGGCAAAACTTGAAAATTATGTATTTTCAATCCCATTCTGCAAATCTGAGGCAGAAGGGTCATTCTCACTTGTGAACGTTACTGTGCTGAGTGATCCATTTTACATACCAAGTTGATAGAAACTGCAGATTTCCTGTTTTTCAAGACCTATCAAGCAGAAAATTATGAAGAGAATGTGAGATAATGTCCCTAAAATAGGACTTTTCCACAGAATAATGGTTGTCTATAAAAAGTTAAATTGCCACAATTAGGAAAAACTCTGTAATTGTCAATAGAAGAACAGTCATTTATTTCCAGACCAGGAGACACAGATTCTGTCAAGTCATATTTTAAGAACAACGTAATTTTGCTGCACCTGATGATTGATAGAGATTATTTTATTTTATCTGAGGAACGTTGGTCGATTTCTGCATCATTGCTGAATTACTGCAATTTGTTTGTTTGGACTTCAGCCTTTTCCTAACATTGTACTGGGGAAATGTGGCTTTACTTCCAGCTGATTACGGCTTTCAGCAAATCTGTATTTGTTCCTGTGACTTGCGGTGTGCAAAATAATCTTGTCAGACAACAAACCTCCTTCCACACACAATGATATTAATCAATTCTTCATGGTTATAACTTCAGAAACTGCCATGGAATGATGATTGACAAGTTTTAATGCTTTTATATATATATATATATATATAGGT
>VZDJ01000149.1:1189593-1222082 GCA_008694505.1 Cyanoderma ruficeps | reverse complement strand
TATATATATATATATTTTAATAGCAACTTTCCACTTTATATTGAGTTTATCACATAAAACAAAACAAAATCTAATGGTTTTAAGTGTAAAAATGGTGACCACATGGTGGAGGGCAAGAGCTCACCCTGAAAAAAATCTAAAGAGAGGGAGGTGGATATCTCTGATGTGGAACCACACCATTTTTGAGTTCTTTTGACACCAAACACCCAATTTGAGGTTTTTTTTTTTTTTCCATCAGGCTTGAATATTCTGCAAACTGTGACCCAAAGTGATTACAAATGCAGGATCTTGATTCAATATATTTTGGCTTTCTGTTTGTGCCAGCTATGAGGAATGGCTCTTTTGCCCATGGAGTCACAACCCCATTATCAGGGAAATTTATAGATGAAAATTTGTTGTGGAGGAAAACCAGAAGAAGAACACTCCTCTTCTTTTGCAACTAAAAGTTTGCAAATTCAGTTTTAATGTGCAAATAAAAATGAGCAAAACAACAAATTAAACACTCTTCTAGTTAACAGCCATAGTTTTTTTTTTCTCATGTTTTTAGGGTACATATTGTCACAAAAAAAAAGCGATTCTGATTCTCTGCAGGTGCATAAGCTCTTCCTAGACTTTAGTAAGGTCAACAGAACACACAGGAAATACAAGTGGGTTTACCTCAAGGAAAATTTGGTTCATGTCCCTCTGCCATGGAAGTTTAAATATGGCAGATGGCCTAGAAAGCATTGCAACAAAAAAAAATTCTCATAACATTTTGTGGGTTTGTTTTATTAGGTCATCAGTTTTGAAGCCATAATATCAGATAAGAGCCTTGACTCCCAGTAGGAAAAGTCTTTTGGCCTTTGTTCTTACAATGGAAAGCTCAAACATATGAACAGCAGGAGTTAACTGAGGAGAATAAATAATAAAAAAGGAGAAGATATTACAAAATAATGCCAAAGCCCCAGTTTAGCAGCATTTTCTAGAGCCTATCTAGGAAAAAGGAAGAGTAAAAATACTGGGGAAAAAGCAAAATTTATCAAGATTGTGGTATTGCTTTTTCCTCAAACAAGAACAGAGGAGTATGAGGAGGAAGTTCAGCTCTTCTGTGCATGGTAGGCACTGCTGTAAAATATTTAAAAGTCTTCTTAGAACTGTGTTTAACTGAATGTAGAGAAGGGAGAGAAGCAGGACACAGTGCAGAAAACATGAGGCTCATTTACAGTTTCCCAGTCGAGTCTTCCATTTTCTATCATCCAACCTGTAATTGCTCCTGGCTTTGACCTTTAAAGCAATTCTGCAGCACTAAGCTGATCAGCTTCTCCAGATTGACTCTGGAAGCTGTGGGTGCTTGATTCAGTGCTGGGAGAGGCTTTCGGAGTGCTGTATTTCATCCCAAAATGATCTCAGATATATTTCACAGAGTGCTGTGCTCAGACAGTGAGGGATGAGCCAACAGATTCGTCTGTGATGCTGACCTTTGCTTTCCCTCTTCTGAAATAAAATCACAGCAGAGGATAGCCAGAAGTCCACAGGCACAGAACAGGCCACTATGAATAAGTTCTTGCTGCATCCCCCTAATACAGTTTATCATTCCAGTGCTGCAGGAGTTCTGGAGTGATTGCAAGTCAGACAACTTTATTGAAAAGCTGAATCCCAGCACTTTGCTGCTTATATCTTGCTGTCACTCAGGACAATAATATCTCAATGCATAATGCAGAGCCCACACAAGTCTTCCAGGGAGTCATTATTACCATCCTAACTCCTCATTGTTCCACAGAGAGAGCTTGCTGTGCCAGGACAGAACGTAGCACAGTACCAAACTGAGATTCAGGCACCTGAAAAATAATATTAATTTTTACCTTTTAATTATGTATTGCTTTTAATAGGAGAGAGAGGATTGCTGAGTAGTTAGGACATTTTCCTGTGAGGATATTTTACTGTTGCTGGTGAAGCATTGTTTCAGTCTCTTGCTCAGACTTAAATCTCCACGGAGGCTCTTAGTCCTTCATTCCTCCACCTACCAAAATGAGATGATAAAACTTCCTCTGTTCATGGGGATTGTGTAACACTCAGATATTCGTGTAGACAACCTCAGCAGTTTATCTGCTGGTGGCACAGAGTCACCTATAAAATGTGTCTGTGCAGCCAGCTCAGTCAAGCAAGGTCAATTTTGTCTTTCATCTCAGGGCCATATTTATTTCTCCTTGTGACATTGTCCCAGAAAGGCCTTCATGCCAGCCAGTCTGATCTTGGCCACCTCCAATGGCTTTGGGAGGGATTATAATGAAGGAATCCAGAGGAACTGCATGGAAATTACATCTCTAGCATCAATCTCTGCTCAGTTCACACCATATCACTTTTTTATGTACAGACTCACTTGTTTTTATACAAACTTGTGGTTCCAGCAGGGTTTTTGAGATTTGGTGAGATGTTGAATCACAGCCCCTGAGCCCAAAGCAACAATTCCTTTAGAAGCTAGAGCAGTTCTCAGCACTCATATTGATTTGGGTTACCATCTTCTGTACTACTTCAAATAGTCATTATTCCAAATACAGGAGAGATGTCTGAGTGTTACAGACTACAGTGAAAGTGAATGAGAGTGAAATAGAAGTATCTAGACTGCCTGAGAGTACTGGGAATCATCTAGGGGGGAAAAAAAGTAATTATCTGTCCCAGAAACTTTTCAACTTGCTTCTAAGAAAAAATACAACAAATTACACAGGGAAGATGTAGAAACATTGAGAAAACCTACATAAAATTCATAGTTTGCCACTTATAAATGACACATTTTAGTGATCAAAAGTAAAACAAAAAAATACTGATATGTTTCTATATTTGCTAATATAGAAATTATATATGGAAATTAGTGCATCTTTTTGAATCCAAGATAGCTCCCCTTATTCACTTTGCTTAAGCTGTATTGTATGCGAATGGTGTGCACTTACTTTACCAAGATATAAATGCCTACATGAGCAAAAGGAAACTAAAACTCTGGCCAAAATGCCTTGAGCAATGAGGTTATTCTTTCTGTAGAAGACAAAAAAGGCAGTTCTGGCTCAAGCTTTGTTGAAAATAGTTGTGCAGGTTTCCTCTATTTACTTTTTTAAAGGTTAATACAGCAGTCTGAAAAATCTTGAGTAATTACAGTGGGGGTTGTGTATGCTAATATCTTCTGACTCATTGACTCAGAGGCCAATCATATTTCTTTTGATTTTCTGACTTTATTTTCCTGTTAAAGTATGGATAGCCTCTGAAATTACTGATTTGTAGATTTTTAGGCATCATTGGAAGGATTTTTTATGTACTTTTATTGGAAGCAGGTAGAATTATTTCATGTTCTGGCCCCTTGTTCTGCTGATTTTTCTGTGGGTATATGCTTGATAAAAGATGTCACAAAATAAAATTCACTTTTATTTATTGCATGAGGAGATGTCACAGATTTTAGATAATTTTGAGTTTTCCAGATTTTAACAGATGACATTTCTGACCTTGGGGTTTCAGGAAAGCCAACATGAATTTGGATATACAACTTGGAAAAGATATTCCCCATGAAGGCATTAATTTTATTGCATTCAAACAGTAATTGTTGCACTTCAGACATTACATTTTCAGGTTTTAAAACAAATAGGAGCTATGGGACTCTCTGAGAGATGGCAGAATACTGCAATTTCCTCCAGCAACCTTGCCATAGCTCATCTTCAGAAAGATTTCTTCAGAACCATGAACATAATAAGTAGTTCTTGCAAATCGGTTTTAATCCCTACATCTTAAATGCCAAAAGAGAGATGGAAATTAGCATCAAGTTATTTAAGTGGTTGCAAAGTTAAAATAATATATATTTATATAATTTTTTTTAAAAATTAAAACTGGTGTTCTGGAACACCTTTAGCAGTTTCAAATCAAGGAGAAATCTTGTGAATTTTTCCTGTATGTATGCATGATGCAGAGATTCCTAAATATGCATATACAGACTCAGTTTTCTGTGCCATGATTGTCCTGTGCACTGGTCTGAGATGATGCACAGAGCTACCATGAGACTCAAGGAACAGACCAGCGAGGAACACTTGCCCAGGAAAAATTTTCAGGTCAGGATATTCCCCCAGCTACCTTACAAATGCTGAAAGTCTTTCTCGAATTTGCAGCTGTGGATGTCTCCTGTGAAATTAATATCTTTGCTTCAGTGGCCAAGAACCATAGACAATGTTGCTTAACCTCTCCTTTTGCCTGCTGAAAACCAAACAATATTTATCTTTGACAGCACCCACTGGACGGTTTTGCCAGTTCTACAAAATTAAGTCACTTTTCATTTTATTCTGATGGTCAGAAAAAGGAAAACTTGGCCTTCACAGCTTTATCCTTGTAAAATATTAAAAACCAGAAGTCTCAAATTTCTTTGCATGCTTCAGAAATATTTTCATTAGTTTGAGGGGGTTTGTTTGTTTGTTTGTTTTGTGGGGTTTTGGCTGATTCATTTTTCATAGGGGGTTTTTTTTTGAGGTTTTTTTCAGGTTTTCATGGGTTTTTTCAGGTTTCAGCATTATCCCAGGTGTTTTAGGATATCTAGAGGAGACCTTTCTAGATGTCGTAATGCATGCTAGGTTGTTAGATTTTATTCTCTTATACCCTTAACATACAAGCACAAGAAAGGAGAATTTTAAGAATCCTTTCCATCTGAATCTCCTTTTGAAAGGAGGGGAACACACAGGTGGGAGGGCAGTGCAAAATATTTGCAACTTCTCATGAAGGGAAGGAAACCTGTGGAAATGTAAAATAGTATCATTTTGGCTAAAATTAAAATTAACTGAGAAATTATAGGTGCTTAAGAGCTTTAGAAATTTGAAGTGTGCGCAGAGAGGTTGGATCCTAGGCCTTAGTCCTAGATGTTTTTTCTTCCTGAGATTTGCTGCTTACTCTGCCATGGGACAGCAGGGAACTGCTCTGTGTCCCTCTCTGAGCTGCAAACACATCTCTTATCCCCAGAACAACAAGACAGAAAATGGTATCTTACAAAATTTTATTTTAAAAAATTTTAAATAAAAAATTAATGCCAGAATTTATTTATAAAGAATTATAAAGGAAGAAATCAGCTGAATTTCAAATATTGTTTCTGAATTCAGAGTGCCTAAGGAAAATATGAGTTGTAGTGGAGATGCTATTTATAACTTTTATGTTCAGAGTTTATAGTAGAAATGAGTTTATAATGGAAAGTATGTCAGGTTATGAGTGTGCCAGTACCTTTTTTCCAACAAAATCTAATTTGAGACGTTTAAACAGAGGTGTTTGGAGTAGAAGACTAGAAGACTAGCATCAAAAGCTTTATTTTTTTTTGTCTTTTCTTATGACTAGTGCAAAATCTTTCATAAAATATGTGTGCCTGTCCTTTTATAGTAATAATGAAGGGAATTTCTGAGCTTTTAAATAGCATCTGACTTCAGAGTGTTTGAAATTGAGGTTACCCAGTACCTCAGACAGTAATTGCGAGGGAAGGAGCACAGCCACCCCACATCCTCAGTTCCTTGACAGATTTGGGCTTCCTCCTTTTCCCCTCACTCCAAAATTAGAACTGAGGTCCCAGTCAGATGCTCAAAAACTGTTCTTCTCCACTCCCCCCCAGCTCCTTACTCACATTCTGGGAGTAAAAAAAAACCCAACAATCTTGTTTTGCTGCCACAATTGCTGTCCCTGTCCCCTGACAGAGAAGGTATCACGTTTCTTCAATTGATTTTCCCTGCAGCACATCTGAGACACTGTGACTCCCCAAGACTGAAATGCCTCTGAAATGCCTCTGGTATCTAAAGACAGGGATTGCTCCATCCTGACACCAGCAAAGATCAAAGCCAAATGCCTCAAGTTAGTCTGGAAGCACAAGGAAAATGGTCCTTACTCCACATTTATGTAAAACAGACGCATGGCTGCATCTCAAAAGATGTGTTGTAGAAATTTGAGATTAAAACAGCAGGGTTCAAAGGCATTAATTCTATGTGGTGTATTTTTTAGTGGCACGTTGGAGGTGAGAAAATTAATCTTCATTGAAGGCAGGGATTATATGCATGTTCTTATGTCTGTGTCAGATCTAATTAGAGCAATGACCTGATTTTTTGGGGAAGAGATTTCTACTGTGTATAGCCTTTCTAGTGAGACTAGATTATTAAAAATCTCATCCGTTATATTTATGCTTCTCAGATTCTTTTGTTTTAATGCTAGGAAACTGCTTTTTAAAATAGTATCCTTTCCTCAAATTGACCAAAGACAAGAATATTTTCTATGATTGCCTTCATGTATCAGCTAATGGAATCAAATTTTCTAATCTTCTATCATAAGTGACATTTTCTTTACTACTTTTTGCTGTATTAACAGCTATGGCCCCTAAAATGAGAAGATATTCTCCCCTTGGATATGCAGTTCCTGTGAAAAGGTTGAAATATCTGTTGTACATAAATAACCCACTTTAGGAACAGATTAACCATCACACAAGTTTGAAGGAGGGGTGAGCATGGAAGTTGCATCTGTGGTCTTCTCAAGCCCATCCTGTGAGATTACAGTCCCAGAGAACATGTTAATAGTCTATAAAGAATTCACTTTCTGGCTGGAACCTATAGTAGCTGCATGAGTATTCATTCTCTCTTCAGAGCAGATAATAACATATATTGATGCTTCAAGAGGGAAAAACAGAGGGAAATTATTTTATTGCAGGTTTTGTGTTCAGTAATTTCCCTCCTTGTCCGCAGTAAGCATCTCCAGAGAGAGGAATAACAAACTCCTGAGCACTGCTTATTCTAATCAGCTTTTACTGGTGCAGTCATGTCAGTCAAAAACATATCTTGCTTTATCAGAGTGTTATCAACAACCAAAGCTGAGATGGCCATACATGCATGTGTAATATACAGGTAAACACATGCTTTCTACAAGGAGCATTCATTTTGCTCACCAACTGCTGCCAATTTTGTTCTTGGAGGCTTTTTTTTCCCCCTCTTACAGCTCTGTCTACACCAGGACTAACCTGTCAATATCTCCCTACCTATCTAGCTAAATCAACAAACCCTCTCTAGTGTAGATTAAATTTAATTAGGGATTAGTAAAGCTCCCAGTTCTGTTAGGCAGCCCTCAGGCTGGGAGGTGGAGCTGTGCTAGGGATGGTTTAGGGAGGCCTGCACGGGGATAGGTTTGGGCATTTGGGGCTCTTTTTTTTAACTCCTGCTATTTGACTCTTTAAAAACCCTGCCAAAGCAGCCTGGAGAACAGCATTTAGCATGCAAAACCTGACATTTGGATGTAAGGGAATCTGTGCCTTTGACCTCTGAGGAACAAATGAAACTGAGCTGACCCCAAGACAAGATTTAAGCTCCTGGTAAGTGAGAGATCCTAGAACAGGGTTCCATGCCCCATGTGCTCTGCATTTTTTGTAGCTTGGGAAATTTATACATGTCACAAGATGAAAGCTGACCTAAGCAGGAGTCAGTATCTCAGTTAATTTATTTGATAATTTATGGTCATGGTAGAAAATTGCAACCCTAACTTCTAAAAGCAATAGGGGTATGGATAAGCCTTGATCATGCACAGATCCCTCATGGTCTGCCAAATACCTGAGGTAGGTGATGCTACATGGGGTTTGCAGAAAAATGGCAAGTTTTCCATAGTACTGACTGGAGCATCTGGGAAGAAATGAGCAGAAATACCAGCTTTTCAGGGAAATCCTAAGCAGATCCTCCTGTTCTTCTCTCTTTCCTTTGGGGCAATGGAGGCTAGTGGCTACAAACCCTGCCATCAGCGCACCAAAGAGGAAACCAATCCTTTACCCAAAAGCTGCACTTTGGGGCAGGGATTCTCCTTTCAGGCAGTTTTGGTGATTCATTGTTTTTACCGGTTTTAGGTTCTTCACCCCAGGCCAGATTTAACAGCCCTGTTTGCAGTGAGTGGAGCTTATTATGGAAATTCTACCTTTGTGTCTGGGGCAGGGATTTGGTGCAAAAACTCAGTGAAGCTTTGGTAACTGAAAAAAAAAAAAAAAGAGGGGGGGNNNAAAAAGAGAGAGAGAGAGAGAATGCCTATAATGCGTCAAAGCAAAAGTCATCCTTGCCCTGTGTCCAGTGATCACCCGTAATTGCTTAAGAAAAGATTATCTATTCCAAAAAACCAATCAGGAGGAGTGCAGACCTTCTGTCTTGTGTATCTTTGTGAGACATCCCTGTCTGTTTTAGGGATGTCACCCTCCACAGAGTGACAATCCCTGCGTCAGGAGCAAAGCTTCCCCTCAGGGGTGAGGGTGTGGAATGGAGGCTGTTTAAAGCCCTGGCAGGTGCACGTGGAGAACCAGGAATAATGTCTGTGAAGCTGAAAAACAGTCTGCATAGTCCTGAGGACAAAAGTAAGGCATTTATTCTGGATGACTGTAGAACTGCTGATCCCTGTAATTAACTGTTTGGAGGAACTTGCAAAAACAAAGTGAATCCTATCCATTTGCCATTAATTCAATCTTTGAAACACAACTCATTTTCAGCCTACTAATGTGGGTATTCTTGTTGACTAAGCAAGCATATGGCCTTCTCTGGCTTAAACCAAATCGATGCAATTTCCTTGTTAATTGAGTTTCCCAGTTCAGAGATTGTCAAGAAAACCTGCAGCTGGGTTAATGTTTTGGTTTGGCTTGCTTTGGGTTTTTTTCTGAAATCTGCACAGGTTTACTTCATCTTCAGGACTGACCACAGCCCAGCAGATATCACTGACAGACAAAAATAAGTCTCAAGCCAGTTCATTTACCAGTTACGCAAATGTTTTTTTAAAATGTCTTCTGTTTCATGTCACAACTCTGCACATTAAACCCAGTTCTTGGACTCTGAGTCTTTCCAACTCTACCTATGCTAAACTCAATTATCTCCTGTTTGTGGATTTCCACACATTATTTTTCCAACTGTACATTACTTTTCTGTTTCAGAATGGGTTTCCTAGGCATAGACTCTTCAGTCATGTCTTCCTACATTTTAATAGATCTGAACCTAAAATATTATGCACTTCTGTAATTTTACAAGGTGCACTTGTAACTGCCTGCTCTGCAAGCCTTTATGCTTACACAGCTTAGGAGATTTTTATTTGCCATGATATGTTCTGCATCATGATTTTATCAAGCAGTTGCAAATTGCCCAGTTAGTCCTCTGATTTGCATTTTCTCAGATTTGCTCAGACCATTGTGGTTTTCCATCGTGAGGATGTCAGACCAGGGTGGTTTGTTCAGGGGAGCTCCTGCATTATTTTTTTTTTTCATGTTACACCTTTCATTTACAAGCATGTGCTTAAATTATCTTTATATCTGCAACTTAATACCCTGAGTCGCTCTTTGGGGTCCAGAGAGGAAACAGAATTGCCATTTTCCTTTTTTCTCCCATACCTCTGGGACATAAGGGCTGTATTCACATTTTGCACATAACCACTGCGGCAGGCAGGCAGAAACCTCCTGCATGACCAAGCATTTCAGCAGTCAAGCCATTTGAGCCAGCCACAAGTGCCTCCATTTCATTTGCAGATATTTAATGATCCTTATCGAGAGAGGGAGCAGAGTTGCTGCTCAAAGCAAAGAGTTCACTTAGGAAATTACTGGAGTCAGATACCGTGAGAGAAGCCCAGTGATGAGAAAGGTGCTTTGCTGGCAGGGCCGAGAGTTACTGGGAGCAGGTTTGTAGCTCTGTGTGGATCAATAGGAAGCTCCATGTGAATGGGTTGGATTGTGTCATCAAAAGCATCAGCCAGGAGAGCCTGGACCTGTCATGAGGGAGAAGGGAAAAATTCTGCTTGAAATAGGAATCAACTGACCTACTTATATTGAGGTTTTTGCCAAAAATCAGGGAAGACAAGAACAAACAGAAGGGATCCACTGTGCCATAACCTAATCCTCTCCTATCCACATTCCCCTTCATCCAAGACAGTTTCTCACAGAACAAGCAAGTTTTGATTTAAAACTAGCTGTGTTTCTTTCCTCCACCCTAAAATGTCTTTATGAATGCTATGAAGTTTTTCTACAGCTTAAAATTATAACATTTCCAGCTCAGATTTATTTATGGCCCAAGTAGTTCTGTTCTCAAGTCCTAGCTGAAATATTCCTTAGCTGTTCTGGCGTTTGCTCTCTGATATATTTATAGAGAGCAATAATATCCTTACTGAGGTGTGTTTTGCCAGACTAACCAAGACAAGCTCTTTTGGCCTCCTTTTGTAAACAGGTTTTCCTTTCCTCTGATTGCAGCAATAAACCCTTGCCTTGTCCCATTCTAAGCCAGCTCCTTCCCATCCCAGGGCCCAGGAACACGGGCAGTCTGCCTGAAGGTGCTGCCAGCACCTGGGAGAGGGAGGAGAGATTGCCAACGTGATGGTGAAACGTGGTGGCCACTCCAGCTCTTTGACGCTCCAGGCCAGCCCTGTTGCCAAATATTCCATCTTCTGTTTCAGCACTTCTAGAGGCCAGGCAGCCAAGCACCCGCTAATTCTGGTGCCACATTGCTGATCCCTTCTCCTGGACTCCTCTGGTGATCCTCTGAGGCAAAGTTCTGAGGTTTAGCACAGCTAAACCACTGATTTATTTTTTTTCAATTCTTTGCCTCCTTAAATCCAGTTTCTTACTTCTCTATCCTAAGTGATAATTCCCCATGCTGAGTCACAGCCAATATTCTGATACTTTCCTTTTCAAGTCCTTATCTAGACACTTTTCTAGACACTTTTCACCTTATCAGAACTTTTCTGGTGTGATCTATCTCTAGTGAAGCATTTCTCCACTGCTGGAATATTTACTGTTCACGTGTCATGAACAACCATTCCTTCACAGAGATATTTCTGCAGCACTGTCGGATTGCAGTGTCAGTTTTCAAATTATTGTCCTTTCCTCTTGAGCCCAGTAAATCCTTTTCCTATTTCTTTCTAGTGTTGCTTTCACTTATTTAGTTCAAAGTGCAGAACTGCAGTATTTCTATGTCAGTATCTGCAACTGCAGATATAGAGTCTGGACTTTGGAAGAAATACTAGTTTCTGTCATCTTTCTCACATCTGACAGACCAAAGATGACTGTGTAACTCTCTGTTCTCATTGTTGTAAACCAGCAAAGCATTTTCATTTTTTCTTTTAAATAAATGAGACATGCATTTTTGGGCCCAAAACAGCAAGCGATTTTCAGACCATAGTTTGAATTTGGTGTATTCTTGCTATTGTTGATGCTCTTGCAAATCAAGCCAAAAAAAAAAAAAANTGTCTTTATCTGGAAATCTTTTCTTACAAACATACACAATTTTACAAGTGTTTATTATTTGTTTTCAGTTGAATTTAACTAACAAGTCTTTAACTAAACAATCATATGACTCATGTGTTTTTCCAGCGTTCTTTGGCCTAAGACACTGCAATGAAAAGTTACTTAAGAAAAGCAGGGAAGGAGTGAAATGGTACAAGTGGATATCTGAATGTTCTCCTGTGTGGAAACATATGGTCAGCTATCACATGGGGTCTCAGCATGTGGAAATGTGTTTTACAGTAGTGGGCTCATGAAGGAGTCCAAATCTGTTCTAGGTGCTGAAAGTGTCTCATTGCAGTGATGTTGCAGCTCCTTCTACCTCTGAAAATATTCATTTCCACAATACCCTTTGAGCAACAAAAAACGTCGTCATGGTGTCACCAAAAGGGAGCTTAGAAACAGAAAACGAATCCTCCCCACCACATCCACCTTCCCCCCAAGGTCCCACATGAAGGTTTGAACTCATGTCCCCCAAAAACCTGAACCCATGGTCTGACCTCAAGACCTCCCCACTCTGTGGAACAACTGGTCTCAGTAGAAAGTATGTTTTGCCATTGATTGCAGATTAATTCAATTAAAAGAGTTGTGCTTTCACAAGTGATCCCCATATGGCTTTGATCTGGCAGCACCCGCAGCCAATTCTTCACCACCAAATATCCAAAGAAAACTCACGTATATTTGCAGTAAGGAGCAGATGTTTGATGAAAACAGTGCAGTTGTAAAATTAAAGTGTTTACCTTCTCAGAAGCAATGATTCAACTGGAACTTGCACTGGCAACGTGGAACTTCAATCTGAAAATATACTGGACATTGTATCATTTATATTATTTCTTGATGAAAGTGGGTGACTTCTTAAAGTCATTCTCAAATGACATTGAGAGTGCAGACAGTGCAATTCTCAGACCACAAGACAAAAAGAAAAAAAAGAGGGAGGACAGGAAGACAGGACTGAGTTTTCATGGTTGGCTGGACAAGGAGTCCTGTTTTATGCTTTGCACCAGGACCCATGACAAAAAATGTTACACTGCTAGTAATTCCTTACAGCAGGCTGGCACCAGCTCCAGCTCAGGAAGTCTGGCAGTGCATCTGTTCTCTCACAGAGTGGGATCCTTGAAGGATGTCAAAGCACTGTTAATGTTTTTAATTTTAATTTTTATACTGCTGATGCAGTCAGCTTGGCTGGGGAAAAGGAATGGGCACTCCACCACATTAAATGTGAGACAGTCAGAAAGGAGATGCTGCACCTCCCCTGGAGGAAACAGAGAGTATCTGGCCCATTTCCAGATCTCAGAGTATTACCATTACATGGACAGTTCCCTAACATTCCTATGACTTTTGAAATATTTCCTAAGCAAAAAGCCTAAGGCTAAATTTGAAGTGATGATCAGATCACTTGGTTTGCATGGTCAAAAAGTTTGAATGAGTTTGGAAACCAGACACCTGCAGAGATATGGAATTTATACAAAGAGTATCATTAGGTGGTTTACCTGTCTGTTTTTGAATTAATTAATTTTTGCCATATTTCCATAAAATAAACTTTTCTCTGTCCTTTTAGGGAGGGTTGAGGCTTGTTGGTGTTTGAGGCTCATTTTCTTTTCCATGTGCAATAACAGTTTTTCCGCCAAGGATATGCACGTACTTGGTGGGAACTGGAGAAAGTTTAGATTGTGCAGATTCATGTTCTAGGTCTGCTTCAAAGCCCCATCATAATTTCAGTGCCTGGGAGGGCATGGGAGCTCTCTGGAGGGAGACATGGTATGGGTTGTGGGAGGGATGAGCAATCACTCACCACGGAAAACTCTGAAATGGGACTACAAGTTAGAAAAACCCATTTTCTTGTCATCTTGGGTGCTGTGCCTGGCAGGATTTAGAGAGTGGTGGTGCTTTGTGCTCAGTTACCTGAAAACTGATAGTGGGAACAATCAATCCTAGAGCCTCCCTACTCGAATATCCGAGTCTCATCCTAACTAATTAAATTTCAAAATGTTCACTAGCCTGAATGGGCTTTAAGTAAATTATTTGCCTTTTCACTGCACACAAAAACCTCAAAAATTCTGTCTGACCAATTAGAAAAGGTAGGTGGAATGGACTAATCATTCAGTTTAAAGCATGAAGCCTGGCACAACTACTTAGGTACAGAAAGACAGTTCAGGCTCCCAAAGACAGCAATTATAATGAAATAGTTAATAATATAATCATATTGTAAAGAAGTTAAAAGAACGGTTTGTTAGAAACTGCCTAGTGTTATTTGATAGATGAGATTTATCTTTTTTTAGTTGTCTAAATACGCTAAGCACCCAGCTGTTACTCAACTTTGGCCGGGGATAGAACACTAGAAATTTAAGACATTTATGACGCTTTAGAAATCCAAGCATGCAGGAAAGAGCAGGCAGAACCGGGAACAACAAAACCCCAGCAGAAATTCCCAAGACAAGTGGCCTTGCAGAAGTTCTACAGGGCAGTGGAAAATATTCCTGCCACCAAGAAATCACCTTGAGGAAAAGGTGTGGGTAATTGTACAGGAGCTGGGGAGCACAAACGCCTTGATGAAAAGCCAGTTTTGTAAATATGACCAAAAGGCAAAGAAAATGAGGTGAGAGATCAAGTTTTCTACTGACTCCCACTGACCTCCATGCTTGCATGCTCAAGAAGAACTTTTTGCTGAAGAAGATGTCAGAATACAAACACAATCTGTCTGGAAAGACAGCTCTCAGTTTTTTGAATACCACTGATAAGTGGAGATTGAAATAAAAGCTTTCTCTAAAGGAAACTACTGCCAAAATGATGTCCAATTTATAACACGAAAACCAAATTTGCCTTTCTGTGTTATCAAAGAACATCCTGCTGCCGTGCTTCAAGCAAAAATATCCAAATTCCTGAATGAAAAACATATTTATTCAGAGCATTATTAAAATAAAATTTAAAAAATCAAAACCAAACTAAGCCAAAACAAAACCAAAAATACCCCAAAACAACAACAACAAAGAAAAACTCTGAGAAAACTCAAGAAATAAAACTAATGGAGGCACTGAGTGAACAGCATTCCTTCCAGGGTAGATCTTAAAGCACATTTGCTTTAACCCTGATTGTATTTAAAACCTAGAGTGCCAAATTTTCTAGACCACATGACCTTGACTCTACCCTACAAATAAAGACAGAAGTGCTGTTTACTCCATGTTTCTGGAATACATTCTAGAATAAACTCTGTATCTGGTGCAAGGCAGAGACTTCAGAGACTGTAAAGAAATTTTCTTTCTCTCTACAAGCAATTTATCAGCATTCCTCCTGCGAAATTACTGGGCTTGAGGGGATTCCAGATGTGTTTGGGGCGTCATGCTGCTTTTGCACTGAGTGGTTCTGCCCACGGCTAGAGAGCCACAGTGACAACCTGTTCTCCAGACAGCGACAGTCTGCCACCTTAGATGGCACAGCCTCTCACACAGCCTCACAAATTGCCCTAAATACTGAAGTACCAAGGAATAAGGAGGCCTTGGAATGTGACCTTTAAGTAGTCCTAATAGAGAATGTAAACATTATCATTCCTATGCCACTAATTGTTCTGTCTTTTTACCACGGCACCAGGAAATGTTATTTTACAAGAAAAATTTAGCTTGGAGACCAGTCTGCTGAATCTGTCCTGCCTTGATTCCATCATTCTGGGAGACCTTTTCAAGGACAAAAAGTTGTGTTAGCAAAATGAGTGAAAAGCAGAATCCAGAGTAGGCATTGTGTGGGTAGTCATGGCAAGAAGTGGATTTTCATCAGATTTGGTGAATTGAGGTCTCAAGTCTGTAGCTGAAAATGAATGTGTTACTTTTGTCTTTGAAGAGTGGAAGATTTCTGGAGGAGAAGGAGGTTATTAAAAAACAAAAAATGAATGGACAAAAGGCATCCTAGGTCAGTCAAACACACGTCTCCCTTCCACTGACCACCTTGATCAGGTACAAACTGACTGTGACAATAGGCTGGGCTTCTGAGTGGGACATAAACATTTTGCACACAGACAAAATAGCTCAGGTGCCCACAACCTGGAGCTGAATCCTATTCTCGTGGTTTGGCTCAGATGCCAGAACCCAGGGGCTTACACATACATATAAGATTTGATCTTTAGGAGCCTTGGGACAGAGCAGGAATCTCTTTAATTAGCTGGATTGAAGTGTTCTGCTCCAAGCCACCAGTATTAAGAGAAGCTTAAGAAAGGGGGAGTGGGATTACTGGTCTTATTCTGTTACCCACCAGAACTGTCCAAAGATGAGCAATCTTCATTACTGCTGCTGGCACCATCTCCCTGAAAATACACGTATTTTGTTCCATTAATAGATATTTCTCTCTGTTTAACACCAGCTCCCAGATGGATCTGAGCACCACAGAGAGAAGCCTGTAAAAGCCTATATTATACAGTAGGTTTGTGCATGGGTGTGAATAGTCCGCAGATTTGGTAGTTATTTTAACCCCAAATTATCAAGACTGATTTTATTGATTTTGTTGCCTGTTCTAGGTGCCACTGATTCCTTTACTTGCTGAATCTTAGTGCCCTAGATTCAGATTACTCCACAGAAAGGCAGAAAGTTTTATTAGGAAGCCTCCTGTTTCTGTCCAAGGAGTTTGGGTTTCCCTTGTGCCATTTTCAGTTCAGGCTTCCACAGGTTTTCCAGCTCAGGGAAACAAACACTGGATATAAGACATCATCACCTCTTCACATAAGACGAAGACTAACTCCTGTGAACAAAAAGCTTTCCACTTTAAAGACTTATAACTACTGCCAGAGAGAGAATATTGGGGTAGGTGGGCCTTGTCCTCACACAGTGGATGTTTGCATGTTCTGCAGCTAGGCAGTGGTTGCAAAAGTAAATAAGATATATGTTTTTCTATTCAAAACAGACATTGGTAGGTAATGCTGTTTTTCAGTGCTCTGCCCTTCAAAGAGTTGCTTGTCACTTTGCAGCCAAATTGCTTGAAAGCATTCTGTAAACTCTCAGAATATTATGTTAAAATACAAAAATTGGTGCTTTGTAGTCTTTTAGATATGCCAGTAGTAGATGAATTAAGGCTATGTACATATTAAGAAATTATGATTACTGTCAGAACTTCAAAATTTATCTGAGAATGAGCAGTTCTTGAGAATTTAAACACTGAATGTACAATGACCTTGAACACTTCCCTGAGCCTTGTGGTTCTCCCTTTAAAACTGCTTCCCAGCTTTTTGTGTGCTTGTCCAGGGAGATAGGAGATAGCAGATTCATAAATTCCAGTAATTGAAACCAGTGTGAATTTCTTGAGTATGACTAATCTTTACCATTTCTTATGAAAAAAAAAAACAAAAAACCTAGTCCCAGCCAAGATTTTGTTACTTTTAATATGAGAACATCCACACCTATCATGTCTCCCCTGAGGTCCTCCCAAGCTGCTGCAGAAATGGAGTCTGACATCTATTGTTTTGGCTAGAGGCTGAGGATGTGAATTCCTCTGGCTAATTGCTTTTTTGGATAACCTACAAAGCACCAGGGGTCAGATTCTTGGGTTGGTAATGTTGTCTTGGCTCAGTGCCCTCAATCCCATGGTGGGGAATCCCAGGAGGAGAGTGGCACCAGGTCGTTCCTCACTTAAGGTACACACATTTCCTCAGCTGCTGCTACACCTGGCACAATCTCTGCCTTTTGACAAATCTAAAATGCCACCATCTTGGGTAAATCTGCTCNCCAAAAAAAAAAAAAGAGAACAAACAAACTGTGATGATCTGTAGCCACAGGTCTGCCATGTCTGTAACATGTGACATTGTTCAGCTGGACACTGAGGAAAAGGAAAAACAGGCTTCCAAGTCAGCACTGGCCTGCCTCTCACCCTCCTTGTGTGATGCTATCATATAAACACTCTAGAGTAAAATCATATCTCTCTGGAGGTACAGGTGAATATCCCTAAAAGGTGTATCCTTCATCCTGAAATTATTTTTTCTGGAAATCATCACTGGATGGTGCTGCATGGAGGAGTTTCCCCCATCACTTTAGGGAGACAGGCAAGGAAAGAGAGGCACGTGTGGAGCTCTCCATCCATGTTACCAGAAGGTGAATCTTCCTCACTCCTCAGCAGAGCCTCACTCCCTGAGCACACAGTGCTGGGTCAAGATGGGGTTGCTGTCCCCAAGAAAGGCCCTGTGACTGTTTCTTGTCACTAGTGCCACAGAAAAGGGCAGATTTGTGGCAAGAAGTAAAACCACAGTGTCAGAGAGCTGTTAAGGCTGATCTGCAGAGCCCCTGTGGGCGTTTCCTCATTCACAGAGCCCAGAGGTTTTGCCTCCAAGCTGCAGATGGAGGTGGAAATATTCCCACAGACCTTGCCTTCCAAACCAATGGTCCTTTGTTAAACACGCTATATCTAAACCAATAACAATTACTAATAAAAAATAATTGTCAGATGTTAGCCAATAGCCAAAAATAAAAAACCCATCCCAGACCCCAAACAGCATTTTGCACTCTGAGAGGATACACATGGTGTGGGGTTTGTGAGGGACAGGGCAGGTTGTGCTGTGACACAAATGTCCCAGCAGCCAGGCCAGCGGTGCCACCGTGCAATAATGATGCCTTGGAGTGGCTACCCACAACAGAGGCTACACAAGATTGAGAGAATAAAGTGGGTATTTATTAAAGGCCTTCAGTAGATACACCTTGGGCAGTCAGAAGCCTCCCAGAGGCTACACCCAAGATGGATGATGGTCAGGAGTTTTTCACACAATTATAAGTTTTATCTGTTTTCATATCAGGGGTTAATCCTCCAACTACAGCATCAGGTAATGAAGTCATTTACCCCCAGTTAATTTCTCCCCAATTCACTTTTGTTTCTACTTTTTGGGACCTGAGGCTGGAGCGTGTCCTTGAGTTTCAGGCCCAGAGGGATTGTTTTGTCTGATCAAATTGTGAAGACAGCAGCTAACACTCTATATGGAGTATAGAGTTATACACTAATGCAATACAGGATTTGAAAAATATAAAGGCTTAAATCTTAAGGCATCACAAGGAGCACCCAGCTGACCCTCCTGAGCCCAGACTCTGGCTGATGTGCTCTAGAGGGAGCCACATCTGTCCTTGCTGTCCCAGATGGAGGTCACCAGCCTCCCAAGCTTTCCAGGAAAGAGGGAGTGGCCGCAGAGGCTTGAGTTACTGAGTGTGGGACCACCTGGGAAAGAGAGTGCAGCCAGCACTTGTCCTACCTCTAGGCACTCCACAGGAAGGATTAAGGGATGCTGAGTTGGTTTTGAACTCCCACCCAAGCTGGCTGTGAAGAAATGGAAGGGCAGGCAAGTAAACGTGCATGTTCTGATATGGAAAATTGGCAATAGCATTTCTGCATTTCAGTCTGTAGCAGAGGTTGGTTCAGATTACAGTACTTAGATCTGGAGTTGAAGCACTTCAGGGATTGTGTTTGTTTGAGGGTAGGGGACTGCTTTTAAAAGTCACACCTAGATTCTGGTTTTGACTGAGTACTCTGCAAATTTTATGTGTTTCTAGCTCTGATAGAGGAAAAAAAGAGGAAAGAATTATCTCTCTGCATTTGAGAAAAAATCATATTGATAATGCCACCACTATTTGATGATGGGGGGAATCCTACTCTCTTGAAAGGCAAAATTGGGAAATAGCTACCTTTTATTTCAAGAAATCGTATTCATAAGAATTACAGCCATAAAAGACAACAGTAGCCCAAACCCTCCACATAAAACCTCTTGTATTTTATGCCTCCTTTTCTATTTCAGGTCCTCATTTGCCTAATTACTTCTCAGAGGCTGGCAGAGATTTTCCCTGCAGCGCTGAGCTCTGCTGACTGCAGAGACCCTACCTGGCACACTCAGTTAGTGCGTCAGCATTCTAGGTGGAAATGAATGAAAAATCAATCAGGGCAACTGCAGTGGTAGCATATTCAACTCTAACCTACTTTGTGCACGGTTTAAAACATTTCATTGTGTGTTTAGGCATCTTTTAAAATGGTAAGTGGATCTGAAGTAAAATTGATCTTCCTAGTCAGCCTAATAAATGTTTTGTCATCTTTACTGCTTCACTCAAGCAAATTTGCCACCCTGACTGCTAAGTTAATCTGCAGACTTGATTGAAATGCCAAAACCTACAAGAAGATTGCTTTAATCTTGAAAACCTACCACCAGCAGATTGCATCATGCAGTGGATGTGGATACAATGGTAGAGCTTTGATTGTTTTAATTGTATTTGCAGACCAGATCTAGAGTAGGTCTGGAAAATCAAAAGTACACCAGAACCTCTTTGAAACACAGGTACTGCTTACGTGTGGTCTTGCAAGGAGTTTGACTTAGGAATATTTGTCTGTGCACTTTTTTTTTTTCTTGGTGCATTCCTGCATAGGCAGAGTTAAATATGGATTGTCAGTTTCACTTAGTTAAAGTCCACATTAAATGGTCCAATATTTATGCCTAAAAAATTAGCAGCTGTTGTAACTTCTGTCAGCTGAGTGGGTGCAATACATTAAAAAAACCCTCACTGCTCTAACAAGTTGTGCAGTGCAACACTGTAAAATGTTTCCAAAAATTCACAATCCTCTTTGTATGTGATACCCTTACAGTGAAGAAGATTCTTTTGGCTACAAAGATGAAGAGTCTACTTTTTCTGGTGCTCATCTCTGTCTGTTGGGCTGAACCTCACCCTGGCAACTCAAGTCTGGAACATGAAAGAATTGTTCACATTCAAGGTAAGGAAATAAGTGAGAAAATATCAATCTCTTCATATTGCTGAGGGAAACAGAATAATGTGCTTAATGATCCTTTTTTTTTTTTTTAATGCAGTCACACTGTTTTTTAAATACTTGTGTTACTGGTGACCAAATATTTTCTTTTCTGGTTCTGTTGCATTATTATTTCTCCTAAGAAAAGTCAAAAGAAGAAAGTTGCACTGTTTAATAGCATTTAGTTACAATCTTGCAAACATTAGTGAGTAAAGTACAGCATGATTTAAGACAAAGAGAAAAAGCATGCATCCTCAAGTAATAAACAACTGCAGTGCATTGAAATACTTCAGTTTGTTGTAGAATAGATTTGATTTTAAGAGGTCTGCCGTACACAGTTTTCCACAGCACTGAAATTTATTTCTGTGGTTTGTTTAAAAAGGCTCAGCCCATCAGAGATCATAGTTGGGCAACATAAACCAGAAAAAAAAATTAACTTACCCTCAGAGAAATGTGTCTTTCTTCGTACATTTAATTCACATTAAATATTATCCTGGCCTTTGCATAATCCTGTTTGGTTCCTGTTTGAGTCCCAGAGATTATAGCTGTGGCAGGATTTGAGCCTGCAGCACAATGCAGCTGTTTTTTCAGTCCCAGCTTCAGTCATTGAGGGTTATCCTGCATAAGAAGAATCAGGAGGGTTTATGCAGTAAGGACAGGCAGAATGAACAGGGATTTTCCTGCTTTCACTCCTACCTTCCTTGAGCCTGGCAAAANCTCTCTCTCACACACACACACACTCTCTCCCTCTGTAAAGTTTGATTTCTTTCTCTCAACAGCCAGAAAATTGTGCTATTTGAATGTTTGTATAAATATGAATTACCAAGCTAGAGCAGGGTACCAGGAAGGGCTGAACGTTCAGGAGTTCACAGGAAAGTCACAGAAGTTAAAGGAACCCTGCACCTATTAAAATAGGGATTGTCAAGGTCAGGCAAGGAGTAACAGATAGCTGCTCTCCCTCTGAGGAGACTCGCAGGATGAAGGTCAAATGAATGTGTTATGTCAAAATTAAGACCTATCGCTGCTCTGAGATGATGAGCACTTTTTACCCAGGGCAAATTTCAAATCAGACATCAATGTCTAATAAACATACATTTTGCCTTTCCTTGTATAATGCAGCTTTTTGTCCCTGAGCTTTACCTTTTTGGAAAATTTAATTAGTGTAGTACTCAGCACTTCAGTGTAATTCACCAGTCATACACGTCAATTGTTACTAAACCAAATAGTTCAAAGCTAATAGAAGTTTCAAGGTGAGCTCTTCCCCTCCCCATGAAAACTTACCTGTACCTCAAGGGTTTATTCCTTGAAGGAGAGCTAGATAAAGATTTAACTTTGAGTTGTACCATAAGCCCTGTCCTACAGCTGGTTCAGTCTCTGAAATGCACAGGCAGACTACAAATCAAAGGGACTGAAATTGCTTGAGATGTGGCATTTTTGCTTCTATTTTTGCCATTCCTCTCTGCCCAGTGCTGGGAAAAAAAATATTAAAAAATTTACACCTGGAGATGGGATGGAGATCAGGGAACACTGTAGAAGATGTTCAGATTTTTTTTTTTCTCACATTAAGAAACCCAGCATCTCTCTCCACAGCTGAAATCCAGGAGATGTGAAGCTAGGGTTGCATGTGTGGGAATGCCTTGGAATTATAAAAGGTGTGTGAACGTTGTGTATTTAAGTACTTACACAGAGGTGAAAGGGATTTCCTGAGTCAGAGAAGGAGACTGTGTGATATTCCCCATTCTTTACATCATGTAATCTCCTATAGGCTGAGTTTAATTTGTTAAAAAGCTGAGTTTCAGGTCTTCTTACTGAAAAAGAGTTCTGCACCCTACTTTTCTGACATGGAAAACACCCTCCAAATTCTCCATGTTTATTTTATGGTCTTATTCTTCTCCTGCTGTTGTTCTTTGGCTTCCAAAAATATTTTTACTTCTTTGAAGTTCACTTTAAAACATCAATAAGATAACACCATATCTCCACAGTTATCATTTGAGTGTACTTTTTCAAATTCTTCTCCAAGAATATCACTTCCTGATTACTGTACTAATTGGATACTGTAACTGATAAAATCAGGAATTCACCTTTATACTGGTTCTCATCTGAATTCTTAGTCCTTGAGTGCACCTAGCCAGGACTTTATTCCAGATGAAATCCTCATTTGGCCTTAGTATTTCTGTTTTCTATTTAACAATGCTTTATTCTTCAGACCTTGGATGAAATTTGCTGTTCCCAGCTGTGTTTCAGTGCTGATCAATAGTCTATGACAGTATTTAGCAGTCAGTCTCCCTCACTGCCACTTGAAATCAACAATTACAAGCTTTATACCACTAATTCTTCATACTGGACCTCAAAAAGCTGAGTTTTGCATTCAGCGTTAAATATTATCCTACTTTTTCCACCTGCCTTTCTTCAAATATTTTAAATGCCCCCTTTACTCCCTTCAGTGCTGCTCAATAAGCCATGTGAAAATTTTATTTATCCAAAAGTCACAATTACCTTATAAGGTAAAAATAGTGGAAATATTAGAGAAATTGTACTGAAGGCAGTTCACTGGCCTCTTTCATTTTTTTTCCCATATGATTCGGTTCCCTAAGCTCCAAGAAAATGACATATCACATTCCTCAGCCTTATACATTTGTTTTTATTATATACCTGATATCAGATCACTCTTGAGTTTCTTTGGCAAATATCTACTTCATCTCTTCCCTCTTTCTAGTACTGGCTCTATTCCTGTTGTTCAACAACTTTCCTTCAAAATTTGTTCTAAAGTCCTGTTTGCTGCTGAGATTAGAATAATTAGCTGGTTAATGGTTGAATTACTTTCTTTACATGTATTTTTTTTACTTTGCTGCTGCCCAGAAACAGCTGGTACTGTCCTAAAGTGACAGGTGGGACCACAGCTTCGCCATCAGGTTTGCCACACCCAGTGCCAGTAGGTCTGTGTACCCAATTTTCTGCCCCTCCATCTGTGTAAAATCTCCTGACACCTCTCTCAAATTCAGTGTTTCTCAACCACAGCAATGTTTCATAAATTGTTATTGTTCTACAATTATACTTTGCTTTCATGGAGACAGAGTTCTGCCTTTCAAATGCCCACTGTCTGGAAAAGAGGGTTTTCTTTATTTTTACTAAACACTTTCCCAATCTCTAACACTGCAGTAGACACAGTTCTATGTCTGCGTTCTGTTTTAAACATTTCAGTTTTTCTCTAGAAATGTTTTTCTGGTTTCATCAACAGCTCTGTTCCTGCTGACAGTGTCAGTTCTAGCTCCTGGCTCTCTCCTTGTTGGTTAATGCAGTCAATTTGGTCTTGAGTAAAACTTCTCACCTGCAAGACAGTTTTACCTTCCTAGTTTTCACAATGTTTTCAGCTTATTTCCTCTGATCCAATTGCCTTTTTTTTTTCTCCTTTGGCTTTATTCCAGTATCAATGTGCAAAATTTATAAAATATGTAAAGCTGCATTTTAAGTCTTCTGTGTCTTAATTTTCTTTGCTGAAGCCAGTGGTAGATTTCATGCTTTTGGTCAGGCTGCTCTGTTATTCCAGACTGCTTGACCCTATCCCCTTCCTCTCATAGTTTGTCATTCCAGTCTCACTTATGGGGATTNAAAAAAAAAAAAAAAAAAAGGAAACAACTGTATTTAAACAAGATGTGTCGTCCCCCTTGTCCCACACCCCAGAAAAACCCTGTGTGCCTCAGGGAGACACCAGTTTCACTCTTCAGAAAAACCCACAATCATAAACTGAATGATCTGAGTGTAAAAATGGGACTGAAGTGTCCCCTCACCACATTGATACCCTCAAGAAAACAATATTACTCCCACCATACCAGCATAGTTAGAGACCCAGATTATTTTTCCTGAAGATCTGCAAAGTCTCTCTGAGCCATGAGAGAGGATGACTCCTTTTAGTGTTGTCTTTGTCCTTCTTTCTGATCTGCTCATGGTGCTGCTCACTGACCAATATCAAAAAAAGACAGAGCAGCCCTCAGAGATAAGGGCATTCCCCTGGGTGTAGCTGCTTTGAAAAATAAGCAGTGTTGACTAAGCCACCACAGTAATTCCTGAGTTAATTACCTAAGGTGAGCCACAGTCTTTACACAATTTGTTTCTTCTGGTTGTAGAAACACAAGAAAAGGCAGGAATGGGAACACAAAATTTGGTTCGTGGAGGATCAAATTTAACACTTTAGCGTTCCTCTGAATGTAAGAAATTCATATTATGCAGCATTTTGTTGTGTTTGAGGTGCAAGTGTGTACTCCTTTGCCCATCAAGATCTCTGCACAGATTTATTTATACATACCAAGAAAATATTTCAACATGGAATGAACAGAAAACTTTTTAATGCTTCCCAACTGAACCAACCAAAAAAACCCCAAAACCCCCAAAAACCTAAGCACACACAAATAAGTTAAATCAATTCACCAATAACAAAAACAAAGCAAATCTTTGAATGACTTATTTTCCAGTATAATGAGTTTATTTACAGTCCTTTTTCTTCAAATCAAATCATCACCAACAGAGAGCGAGAATCTGAACAACGTTTCTGGACCAGCCAAAAACACGATAAGAGCTTAAATGCCCTGCTCATCTGGCCTTTTACACTAATTCTTATCTGCTCAAGACAATCTTGATTATCTTCATGCTTTTCCACTTTACTTTTGACTTCTTTCCTTCTGCCCACCTTTCTGCTTTTTTTCCATTTTCCATAACACTGACATTTATTTCCATTTTCTTGCCTTTGTGTTTTCTGCTTTATGTCTGGGGCGTTTTTTCCTTGCTTTTTTGTTTTGCCATTCAGGATGATTTCAATGATACCACGATGCATTTTCCCATCTCTTGTTGCAATTGAGCTGTCTCTTCTGTTTCCACACAACCTGCATTCCTCTGCAGATCAGGGCCTGTTGGAACAGCAGGGGACAGAAAAGTCAGCAGAGAGCAGAAATACCACCTCCTGTTGGAGTGTGCTCTCATTGAAGGCATCCTGGACTGCATGTTCTGGGGCAGACCTTAAGCAATAGGTGCCAGAATATTTGGGTGATTAAAAAAAATATTATTACAGAAACAGAAGGGTTCACATGGAACACAAATTTAAATCATTTATTTGCCTTTGCTGGTTACATCAGTGGAATGCCATATTCGTAAATAGTTTTTAGGGGTGATTAAAGGACTGGAAGGGCTCCTTGCAGTTCCTATGTAGAATTTTGGTCTTGTCAAACAGTCCTCATGCCACCCATGAAGATTTACTTCTGTGAGGAAGGAGTGCAGAGACATTGCCTTGATTTCTGTTCTGTTCTGCTCTGTGACACCTGATCTCCATGAAATTTATCTACACTCCAGCAAAACACACTTAGAAGTTATTTAAGGCAATAATTTAGAAGAGATGAAGTTTGTTATTTCCTTGATGGTTTTATGTGCTCTTAGGTCTCCTAGAAACCTAAACTTGAGTTAATATGTCCTCTTTAACAATTCCCCCCAACGTGTTACTCAAGTTGAGGAGATGGAATCAGCTGAAAAATGTTTTATCTCAGCCTTGTAATGTCTTTGTTACAAAGACAGATTTCTTCTCTGCCATATATAAACCAGGTATTTTTAGCTGTACTATTATTTGGAAACTGAAGCTTCTAACTAAGATTTATCTAGCATTTCTCTTACCAATTTTATATGAAAACTTAAGAGGAATGTGTTGAGAGTGTTCTATTCTGTCTGTTCAGAGGCAGAAACACGGGAGTTGGATCCTTGCCTTTTCTTTCTCATGACACAGCAAAACTGTATTAGTGCTTGAGCCCAAAAAGAACATCTTTTACCAGTCTTACAGATGATATATAAAAGATTTTTTTCCAAAAGCAGAAGTAAAAAAATAATTAATTAAAACTCATTTAGGAAAAATGTGCACTATGTGCAAAAATTGTGTGCAATTCCCCGTCATGTTTTTCCTCAGTATTCTTTGTGATACATCCATATATTAGTAAATCAATAATGCACTTCTCTACATATTACAGCAAATGGGAATCATTGTTGTCACAGAAATTATTTATGAAATTTAAGTAAACATTTTAGATAACAAAAAAATATTTGAGGATAACAAAATTTGCCACTTCTCTGGGAAGAGCGAGGATATTTTGACATGAGCTCAAGACCCTGTTAAAACTGCAAGAAAGCCAGAAACAGATGTGTGTTTATTTACAATAGAATGGCACAGGATATTATTGAGCTAGGGGCTTGCTAACAGCAAGGAACATTTAGAGGATACACAAATTTGTCTGACAAAACACTTCTGTGATGTCATCCCTGGCTTATGATCTTGTTTTTTCTGTCTGTAAAAATGCACATCTTTTCCTCCACTGTCACTTTGTATGGCATTCCATGAAAATGTTGGAATAATCAGTTTTTGTGGCCAGCTCATCATAAGATAGTGGATACTCCTGGTGGATAAAGCAGATAAAGCTTTCTGCCAAGGGTTGTGGTGTGACTCATCCTCTCTGCCCCCCACTGTGTTCTTGGCCCTCCAAACCTGGCTTGCCATCATTCTGGTGTGCAGAACCCAGTTAAGGGAGAAAAATAAAAAAGGAAACCGGAAGAAATCTCACGGCAAAAAGTATAATTAAAACACACACGCACAAAGCAAAACAAACAAAAAACCCCCAAGAAAACAAACAAAAAAACCTAAAAAACCGCAACCCAACCCAAAAATCATCCCACAGCTAAAAAGACAAACAATCTTTAAAACAAGTCCAGCAGTAAAATTTGGAGCTAAACCAATAAGGCAGCAGGTGAGACTGAAGTGAGAGCTCCAATTGAGCAAGTCCACCTTACTGTCCTTGAAATGGTCAACACCAAGGTTAGAAATGGACAAAGCAAAGACCACTAGAGCAGGAGTGCTCATTGTGGAGCTTTGAGGTTGGGGAGGCAGAAAGGAGGAGGAGGAGGAGGAGGGGGAGAGAAACCCAGCCTGTGCCTTATCATTTAAAGTAGCAAAATATCTTTTTCCATGCAGTTCATACCAGATTTGTCACTGCTGAAGTACAGCAAAGCCAGCTCAAAAATCGACTTTTTAAGTGAGTTTTCATTTTCGTCAGGCAGCCTTTCCTACGGCTTGGGGAAAGCAGCTCCTAGAGTCATGTCCTGTCCTGCACAGCTGGACATCTTCTGCATCTTAGACAAACTGTTTCAGCTAGCTTGGCTGTTCCTGCACTGTGCTGCCTTTGTCATCCATCAACTGCACCAAGGGGATTAACAAAAGGCCACAATCTGTCAGAATCAATAGTAGGGAAGCAGGAGTGGGAAAAGCACTGCAAACTACTCACCAGTGGGGCCTTGTTCTGTGCTAAAGGATTGGCTGCTGTCTGATTGCCTGTGCAAAATGTGCCTGGAAGAGTGAAAAGCCCCACCTAAGAAATCTTTCTCATATCAATTCTGCACTTGGAGCTGAGACCAGAGCCAGTCACCAGGGTGTTGCCACCCTTGTCCCCAGTTGAAGCAGCAGCTGGAAGCTGCCCAGCACTGCTCATCCACCACCTGAGGCCCAGGAGTGACACATGCCTTGTCCCCAGAAAAGATCCAAACTGTCCTGTTTGTAGGGACAGCACCTTAATGAGGGTTAAACCCTTTTTAATCCAGGGGTTTCAGAGTTTACAGTTTGGTTGTTCCCCTCACAAATTCCCTGGTGATATTTCGGAAGGAAGCAGTTCTGGGGAGGAAGTGTTACCCTCCTTAAGTGACACCCTGGTCTCCATGACCACACTTGGTGTCCCATCCTTTTCCTTCTTGCAGTTACCTTTCAGATATTCCTGCCATTTAGAGACAAAAATAGTTTTATTTCGAAGGGTTAGTCTTGTAAGAATGCCCATGAGGGGAGCAGCCAGGGAGCTACCACCCTTCAAATCAGTGTTTCCTCCATCTCCCATCACTGTTTCACAGCAGATCAGTCCTTGTTTCACTAATATAGCCCAGGAAGTAGAATGCATTGCTCATTTGAGCTGAGTTTCACAACAGTAGAACCAGAGACAATTATATATTTTAAATGAAGGGATTCTGGTTTGCTCTGTGTTTGGTTTCTTGGGGGTTTGGGGTTTTACTAATTTGTTGGCTCCAGGAAGACCAAGATCATTCATTTTGCCACACTCCCAAAAATGTGCAGTTTATGTAGATTTTGCCCTAGCTCTCACTGGCTACTGGATAATAAAGACCTCTAGGCCTCTTGCCAAACCCCTGTCATCTCATTTTTAATCCTGAGTCCATGCTGCCTTCATGTCTTCTAGCCCAAACTGTGCCTCATTCCCCAGTCTGACATCTGCTTTTCCTCGAAAGCCAGAGATCTTTCGTCCTCTCCCAGATCTGGGAGAAGCAGCAACAGCAATGTAATTCTCTGCCTCACTGTCTTTCCAGTGGGAAGGGCACATCATACCATTTTCTGTAAAAAACAAACTGGCTTTTTTACATAACTTGTGAGTGGAAGCACATCTCCCTTGGAACCTTCAAGGGCAAAGGAGATATTCCAGGATGAGAAAAGCCATGCTTTCCTTTCCTTTCCCAGGTTACCATCCCCTCTGCTCTTTACAGCTACTGAGACCCAGGTAATGGTTGCTGCAGAGGGCCAGAGGAGGTGGGAGGCTGCCAGCAATCTGGGGAGGAACATCCCGAAATTAGGATGCTGACGATGGAGTCAGAGGTGACAGTGCTCTGGGCAAGCCTCCAGGCCATGCTGGCACAGACACAGTTGTTAGAAAGAGTGAGCATTAACAGCCTGAGTCAGAGTCTCCCTCCTGCCCTGCCCCAGTCCTTTCTGCTAATATTTACTAGCTTGACTATTTTGGTACTAAAGACCCAACATAGCTGAGCTCTGAATCATATTTCCTGGTAATAACCACCCTAAAGCATAACATTTCTCCTCCCAAGGTGGACAGAGGACTGTGGAACATCTTTGTCCCCAAAGGAAACAGGAAAATTTGCAGACAAGCTGTACTGGCTGTATTCACTTTCTGCCTTCTCCTCCTCCTCCTACTCCTCCTTCTCCTGTGGAAACTACTGGCAATGCTTTCCATGGTGCCTTGCCTCAGATCACCTCTCTCCTTGGATGCTCTCCTCAGAAAGGAGAAAGGTGGATTACTGGAGCACCCCTGAGCTTCTGGAAAGGAGAGCAGTGAAAAAAACCATCATTTAAAAAGGGCTGTAGGGTGACCTGCTCTGCAGCTTCCCTTTTTCACCAGGCAGGAAGGTCTGCCATCCTGGCAAACCTTGCAGCACCCAAATTTGCTCATTCTTGAGGAAGCTGGAGCCCTGACCTGTTCCCATTGCAGGGAACAGCAATGCTCTGGACACAACACCTCCCAGCAAAGAACTGTACCTTTGGGATACCTGTTTTCCTCAAGCAGATGCACTCAGCAAGCTTGTCTTTGCAATTACCACCCTCAGACGTGTTTGCATAAGCACAAAATGCTGCATTCCCTGGAGTGCAGCTTAGTGCAGCAGTGGACAGAGAGGGAAATCCAGCTGAGGCTGCAGTTTAGGCAGATATTTCATTTAACCACAGACCTGTCACCAGGACTCAGAAGCCTGGGACTGTGTGGAGAGATTTACGATCCGAAAGTCTCCCTGCATGGCTCTCATGCTGTGGACACACCACAGATTCCGACAGTGCTGTGGACAGACGGCTGGAGGGGTGGGATAAACACTCCATGGAGAGCTCATCACCTAAACCCTGTCAGCTGCATCCATCCCAGTCCTTCTCTCCTTCAGCCACCCACATGTCCCTGGCTGATGACATTTTTTCATCAGTTTTGTTTGAACCAACCCCCAGATTCATCCCCAGCAGAAAATTGTTGGTGACCTTCACAGGGCCATCCTTTCAGTAGCCTCTGGCTTTTGGAAGCTTACCCGCAGCTTTTGCTGGATTTAGAGAGAGCCAGGCCGAGCCTCAGAGTGGGGAACCACATTCCTGGGCAGCCACAATGGCTTGCTGAACATGCAGAGGGGACTAGAAAGCCTATTCTCACAGCCTGTGAGTGCACAGTGAGGTTGGTGGTGCTTTTCCAGCGAGCTGGTGATTTATTGGGGGTTTGGTCACTGTCTCAGTGGTCAAGGACAGCAAACCCAACAGGAGCGCTGAGCTTGCTCAACCAGTTCTGCAAACTTCGCATGAGAAGCGAGGCAAGAGATACTGAAAGGGGGGAAAATTCTCACTGTTGGGTACATCTGCTGACTAGCACATGAAATCTGCATTTTCCAGGGTTTTCCCAAGGCAGCATAGCCTGTAAAAACCCCAGAGAGTCAGTGCTGGAAGCAAGCACCTGCCCCAGCTGACCATCCTAAGCAAAATTATTTCACAGCACAACATCTGCCGTGGTGCCCTCCTAGAAGGAAGTAATGCAGGATATTTGGGGTGAGAAGGAGAGGAGACACAGTCATGTACAGGTTTGAATGAAAAGTGAGATTGAAATATAAAAGATAAAATAGTGAGAAGATTCAAGGGGATCAGAAAAAAAGATGAGGAAAAACTACATTGGGATGATGAAGAGAGTGAGCAGCAGAGGATCAGATTTTACATTTGAACATCAACTGGACTTCCTTAATCTGGTCAGAAGACAAACTTATTCTCAAAAGTTAGAATAAAATACAAATACCAATGCAAATGCCTAAAATATCTATTTTATAATTTTGGTGACACTTTCATGTCAGTATAAATAATGCTCTTTGATGCATTAATGTTTTTTCTGCTTTGTGAGTGGGGTTCTCTGCATCCCAGACTGTGAGGAGCTTTGTGTGCTGCGCCCTGAATAAGCCAAACCCCTCCAGAAAAATTCAACTATGAAAATAAAAAATAAACCACTGATAGACAACTCTTGAACAAGGAATATATGTGATGTGTTTTGGAGCCTTTTATGGGTGATGGCAGTCATTCATCAGCAATACAACTCTGTAAATCTGTTTACACAACCCCCACTTCATGAATATAGGATGGTCTCTGCCTGTGTGAGGGGCAATGAGACGCTTTCAGCTGAGAAAATAATTATTTGTAACTGGTTCATGAACCTTATTACTGCAGAGGTCCAAAATGATTGCAAGGCAGTGATCCTGCAGATGTAGCTGGTTGTTGTGGTATTGACCATATCTTGTTTGTAAAATGAAGACTGCAAATGAATTCTTGGGGGGGTTGTTCTTTACATTTTTCTCCTTAAATCCTACAGAAAATGGGCCCCGTCTCCTCGTGGTAGCAGAGCAAGCCAAAATCTTCTCCCACCGCGGCGGCAACGTGACACTGCCATGCAAATTCTACCACGAGCACACGTCCACAGTCAGCTCAGGAACACACAAAATCCGCGTCAAGTGGACCAAACTCACCTACGATTACCTCAAGGAAGTGGACGTGTTCGTGGCCATGGGGCACCACAGGAAGAGCTACGGGAGCTACCAGGGCAGGGTGTCCCTGCGGGAGAGCAGCGAGAACGACGCCTCCCTCGTCATCACCAACATCAAGCTGGAGGACTATGGCAGGTACAAGTGCGAGGTGATCGAAGGCCTGGAGGATGACACGGCAGTGGTGACTCTCAATTTGGAAGGTGGGTGACACCTGAGTCATGCCTTGAGTCAGATTGAAATGGTGTTAGGGAATTCCTGCTTTTTTTCCCTCCTGGTACTGCTGATATTGCATTATGAGATGTTGCTTTATCACTGATGTTGTGTGATCAGTGACACTGTGTTATCGCTGATTTTGTGTTATCAGTGATAACAGCAAGCTGAGGAAGCAGAATTCATTGTGCTCTGTGGAATCTTGGCCTGGCAGCCCATGACAACAACCATAAATTAGAAGAACATTAGGGCTACTATAACTTGTGCTAGCCTATGGCATATCCAAATTCCAGCCAGACCTCCTGTGAGAGAAGCCAAGAAAAGATGAGCAAGGAGAGTATCAAGAATTTCATGTTTTTAATTTGCTCCTCTCATTTTGCAGAAGCCGCTGCATCTTTTTACCTAGATGAAATTATATCAAATTCCTCCCCAACAGTAATTTTACCGAACTTTGGGATATTTTAGATTGTCAAGTAAATGCAAATCTTATTATAAAGATGAAAAATGTTACAGTAGTTATCCAGAGACAGTTGGTTTGCATTTTTTCCAGCCTTGTAATTAGATAGATTTGATTGTTATATTGCCTGCCAGGACAACTCCTACATGCAGTGTCTAATCATTTTCTTCAGCATTATTCTTGAAAACAGTAAAGTGAAAAAGTAACTAAATGGGTTTAAAGAGGACAAAATTTCAGCTTTCCTTATTCCTTATGCAATTCAGATACATTTTATGAGTTTCAATGCACATAAAAGTGTGTTTGGCTTTTCTTTTCTTCCCCAAAGCACTGCACTGAACACAGAGGTAAACTAAAAGTTTCATGAGGACGTATCACATACTCTTTCACTTCCGAGCAACTGTATGCCAGAGGGATCCTGAGAGAGGGAGAGGAAAAAGAAAAAAAAGGGAGAAAAAAGAGGAAAACAGGAAAAGGGGAAAG
>VZDJ01000149.1:1165622-1179147 GCA_008694505.1 Cyanoderma ruficeps | reverse complement strand
AAAAAAAAAAAAAAAAAGAAAAAAAAAAAAAAAAGAAGAAGAAGAAACAAAAAAGCTATTTCTGCAAGACCCAATATTGATTCTCTCAGCTCAGGAACAGCCAAGGAAAATGAGAGGTGGTTAGGACACAGTGCATTCCCAGTGGCTGCTGCAGTCTCCTGATAGTAGGAAACAGAGGAGCCTTCAACTTTATGTAATGGAGATGGGGAAATGCCAAGGGCCACAGGAGCAGGGCAGGATAAGGAGAGTTTTAAAAAAAAGTCAGTTGTGGGAGCTTCTATGAAAAAAGAGGTTCAGTGAGATTTAGATACCTTCTAAATGGTTTATCTATAGGGAAAAAAAATATCCCCAAATATGTTATGATATCAGAAGTCATTAAAAAAATGTTCAATTTCAAATAATTCAGCTGTAAAAGCAAAAAAAAATCTTGGTATGAAGTACATGCAAAGCTTGTTTTTCACCTGAAGAAGAAAGGTAAAAGCCATGGTATTTAGCCATTAGGGTGAAAAATTGAAAGTAATCATCAATGCAGTGGATTCAAATCCAGGTTTAGTGTTTTCCCTGTGGAATTATTGGATCACAACTATGATGACCTGAATACACAAAAAATAATGGTTAAAAATAAGGGATTATACCATTAGTAAAAAATTTTACATGCTTTTCTGTTACCAGCACAGGGAAATAGTTTGAGCAAAACTGCAATATCAAATAATCTTGTTACTTTATGAAATTATCCTCTGTGATATTTTCATCGACTAAGGCAAATATAATACTTACACAATTAGTTCTGTCTGGTTTATTCTCAAATCTTTATACTCAAGATTCTTTATACTCAGGGCTTTCTGTTGGTTCATACAAGATTTGTTCATGTTTTGTATCCAAGAGCATGAAATCATTTCATACCCTTTATATCTAATAGTATCAGCAAGCTACCAGTTTATAAGAACATAGAGTAATGTGTTTCATAAAACAAAGCAAAGAGTAACACTGGCTTGATGCTATCAGTGAAATCCATCAAAATATTTTCTGCCTGCACTGGATGGCAATCTGTTCCCAATCTGTTTTTACATTCTTTATACTGATAAAGGCTATTGAAAATGAATGCATACAAGTGGGAAGTGTCTAACTGAAAGTTGGAAATTCCATAGTGGAATTTCCTGGTGTCTGAGGGCTCAGCTTTGCTCTCTCACAGCCAATTTCTCCTTCACTTGTCCTGCCCGGAGGAAGTAATTTTAGTCCATGTCACCCTTAGAAAAGCTGAGGGTTCCTGCCCTGTGTGATGGCACAACCTGACTTGATCCAGAGCTTTTCCAGGGCTGCAAATCACCCCAATTTCTCTCCATGTCTTGTCCCAAGGAATGGAGATGATCCTCTCTCATGCAGTCTCTCCATATGATCGATTTGAGGACATAAATGTTACAATCTTCCCCACTAAGCCTAATAGCCATAAAACAAGGAATGTATAATGGAAGAGCTATGTGGTTGTTCTTTATTTTCAAACCCATGAGACTCTCTCCCACTGAAAAATGCTAAAAGAGCTAAATGTAAATATATTTATCAGGTCCTCTATAATCAAGCATTTTCAAAGAAAATAAAACAAGGTACAAGTACAGCTTGCATCACACCTTCTCCCCATTAACACACATTTTATTATATACTTTGTCCACAGAACCGTAGTGCATAATTGATCTTTTATCAGCTCTAGGAGAATCAAGTAAAAATCTTGTTTTAACAAAGTTAAGAATACAAAGAATAAATTTTAGAGAGCATGTTAAAAGCACAGCTGTGAGCCACCTGTTTATTACAGCAATGCAAGCCAACCACGTCTGCCATTTAAATGGGAGAAAGTTGTGGAAAGTCCTGTCTGAATAATGATGACTGTTCATTTGACCATTTCAGAGGATTTTATCTCAGGGAACATGTAGCAACTGTTCCAAAAAGAGAAATTAAACCCAAAATAAAATTACACACCTTTTATTAGGAGTGACTCACTAGAGTCATGACTGGCATTGCTGTGTTAAAAAAATGTTTTCCTCACATATTTAATTCAGTCAGCTAGTTGAGAGGATCACTGGATGTCAAAATATTTACCAGGTCTTAAATATCTCTCTCTTTCTTTTTTCTTTTTTTTTTTTTTTTNTCATTAATAAAATTCTCAATTTAGAACTGAGCTTGAAGAAATCTCCAAGTGTGATTCATCCCTCAAACTTCCACAGTCACAAGGGTGTGGGGTATTTAGGTCAGTGGCTGGAGTTTTCCTCTTTAAGCTGTTCTGTTACACACAAAATCTTAAAATAGCTGTTATAGATGGGGTTTGAGCAGGTTTGCACAAACCCTCTGCCCCATGGTTTGGGTGTGAGGAGTCAGATCAGGCAAGATCCTCTGCAGAGGTGACCCAACCACCAGACATTAATGAGAGAGAAACAGTAAATTCCTCCCTCTCCTTCCACATCAATTAATAAATTCTGAGACTGAACAGTTAGGAACACTTCCCAGCTATTATCGGGGGAAAAAACTTCAAATCTGTATGGGGTTTATTAATGGAATTTTATGTAATCAGACATTCTGGATACACATTGTACCTCTGTGGGGTTTACTATTAAATTTATCTTGTTTGAGCAAGGAGCAGGGTACAGGGGGTTTTATTATGGATGTCATATGTCAAAAGCCTGACCTTGCTGCAAATCCCTAGGAAATCACATTCCATTGGCATATGGTTTGAAGAGGAACTCAAAACCAGGTGAAGTTTGCATACTGTCAGTCCAAACCCCTGTTCCTCTAAATCAGAAATCCTGTTTGCTTTGGGTAAACCTCTTAATAATGCATCAGTAAGAGAATTCCATTTGGTAAATATTCTCTTTAGCAGAACATTGTAAATTGTCTCAACTTGCTGAAATGGAGTTTAAAAAATTGTTTTACAAAAAGGTGATTACCTCTTCTCAATACTTTTCTGTAGAAATTCTGTAGGTACTGTCTCTTGTAGTAATGAAATTTTTGAAAAGTTTCTCCTCTGCCACAGCTGCAACATAAATGCCTTTTTTTAAACTGTTCTTGTCTTGATATACAATTTCCAACTTTTAGACAGAGCTAATTCAATTACCTTTATATTGTCATCTGACCTGACTTTCCTCCATCTAGAAAAAAAAGATCTGTTTGATTTTTGCAGGAATCTGAAGCTGACATAACTCTTAATTTGCTCACCACTTCTTCATGGAGAAAGTAATGTCATACTGAGTAGAGTTCTGTGTACCTACCTGATTTTTGTGGGGCAGAAAACGGGTATTGTCCTGGAGTACATTCTTAATTAAACAGTAAAGAGTGTGCTCTGTAATTAGAAGGTCCCCACAAGAATAAAGTCCTTCCCTTTTTTCAGATAACCCTCTTCTTCAGGAACAGGCAGATTGAAAAGTTGTGAATTTGTTTGGAAATTATTGAATGCCTTCAAAGAAACACAATTCTTCTGCAGTCCACTTGGCTGTCAAATCAATGATGATAAATAACCCCAAGTATAATGAATGAAATGCTCACAATGGATGTTTATGGCCTTGATAAATGGAATCAATATTAATATTATTGCTGTGTATGGATTAGTATGGGAGACTTTGCTTTTTGGGCTTTATTTTCTGGCATATATTTTCGTTACTTTGAGACAGGGAACATTTTTCTTAGCAGCATGATCAGTTTAGTCTCATGTTGTGATGAGGATATATTCTTTGATGCCTAAAGAAAAACAGAGCTGCAGAACTGCTGCTGAAGACTTACAACAGACATAATTTTGCTCTACCACAGGCTCAAACTCTCTTGTTTGATACTTTGGCTTTCTCACCAAAAAAAAAAAAATTTTTTTTTTTTTTGCTTGTATTTAATCAGAACCAAGGTCACCAGCTTGTCAGAGAGCAAAAGAGCATTACCTGCAGCTGCCCTCCCTAAATGCTATTACTGAGTACAAATTCAGGTGGAGATGCCGTACTTTGATATTAGCAGAAATAAATATAGTAATATAGCTTTGCTTTTTGGGGTTTGTTTGTTTGTTTCGGTTTTGTTTGTGTTTGGTTTTTGGGTGTTGTGGTTTGTTTTGGTTTTTTTTCTCAAATAGTCTATTTTCTGTACCTAAGTTGTTTTTTTGGGTAAGTTCTTTTCTCCTCCTGATACCTATCAACTCACCACACAAAAAAAATCCCCACGATATTTCTAACAACACGACTTCAGAGAGACACAGACCTAAATTAACCACTGTCTGACATGATCTATCAATGAAATATCTCCATTTCTCCCCGAAAGTCAGTGTTATAGTATTGTTGCCTGAAATCAAAATAGAAAAAAACTTCTTGGCATTAAAATGGTAACACTGAAAAAGGAGTTCCATATTGGAAGGTTCCAGGTATATCCATAGTCATCGACTATGGGCACAGTGGTGTCGAATTTTTACAGTTTTTATAAGCTTAATTAATTAGGATATCTAGGAGGTAGATCCAGTAGGAAATTCAGATGCCTCTTGGGTTGGTGAAAGGGCTTCTATGCCCAAATTCGTCTTATGTCTTCTTAGAGCTCCTCTACTTGAAAATAAGACCAAACAGTATTTCAGGAATGTGCTAGAAGGTCATCTTTTTACACTAAAATCTAAAAGGGTAGGAAAAATACCAGGAACTACATAACTGGCATACAGAGCTATGGATGTATGGAAAGTACGTAAAAAGTAAAAATCTTTAGGCAACATCATTGAAGTCATAGAATCATCTGAAAAGTGGTTGTGGTCAGGTGGGGGGTTGGTCTCTTTCTTCAGGCAGCGGCTGACAGAATGAGAGGACAGAGTCTTAAGCTGCACTAAGGGAAATATAGGTTAGATATTAGGAAAAGGTTTCTTAAGGAAACGGTGATTAAGTACTGGAATCGTTTGCCCAGTGAGGTGGTTGGAGTCACCATCCCTAGATATGTTTAAAGAAAGACTGGATGTGGCACTCGGTGCCATGGTTCAGTTGAGGTGGTAGGGCATGGGTTGGACTTGATGATCTTGGAGGTCTCTTCAAACCTAGTGATTCTGTGATCCTGTGATCATGGGATTTAAGTCTGGAAAAAACCCCCCGGATCATTGACGCCCGACGATCACGCTGCTAACAACTCCACCCTCCTCCTGCCTTTTCAGGTCGCTTCTACTACCTGATCCACCCCACCAAGCTGACCTACGACGAGGCGGTGCAGGCGTGCCTGAAGGACGGCTCGCAGATCGCCAAGGTGGGGCAGATCTTCGCGGCCTGGAAGCTGCTGGGCTACGACCGGTGCGACGCGGGCTGGCTGGCGGACGGCAGCGTGCGCTACCCCATCTCCCGGCCGCGCAAGCGCTGCAGCCCCAGCGAGGCAGCCGTGCGCTTCGTCGGCTTCCCCGACAAGAAGCACAAGCTGTACGGTGTCTACTGCTTCAGGGCCTACAACTGAGAGGGCACACCTAGAGCGTGCAGGGTGTTTTGGGGTTTTTTTTTTAAGACGTGTGAAAGATTTTAATTTTTTTTTTTTTCAGTATGAACTCATGCAAGCTACCAAAACTGTGATAAACCTCTTTTTACTTACTGTAAAGAGTCATTTTCATAGGCACTCCCTCCCCCAAACCTATTGGTTTGGTTTTGGTTTTGTTTTGTTTTAGTGTTTTGGGGTTGGGTGGTTTTTTTTGTGAAAATATCATTCCATAGATATTTTAAATTAATATAATTTAATGGGAGCTCTAGGTAAGGATCTTTTAGATTCAAATTCTTTAAGCTATGTCATCCCAAAAAAATTATAATTTTCGTGAATGGGGCATGCAATAGAGCTTGACAATTGCTAGGGCACAATTATGGAGTGTAAGGCTACTCAAAGCAGAAGCTTTTAAAAGCACAGATTTTACATATTTGTACCAGTTTGAAAAACACTGCAAATTGATTATGACAGGAATTTTAAAATAAAACAAACTTTTTGTTAAAGGGGATCAGTGAGGTTTCGCAAAGAAATCTCACAACAATATATGTTAGCAAATAACTATTTTCACTGGTTCACATGGGAACAACAGAGAGTTTAATAAAAGCAGCTAAAACGGTCCACAAAAATAGGACTAGTTTTACAATTTCAGACCTTGCCTTTCTGAAAAATAAGCTCATGGTCCCATGCATAGGAAGAAGCACAATCAGTTCTCCTGAACATTTCAATTGTGTTTTTGTTGTGTATAAATCATTGAGTGAATAATTAACTAATGAGAAAAATCTTGGGTTTTTTCTTATCTCCAATTAAAGATGCCTGAGAAGTGTTGTATTACCTTTGAGTAGCTTTACTGAGCTATTTTTAAACTCTTAAAGGCCATTTGCTAAGCAGCATAATAGCATCTACTCAGGGCAGTTGTATAAATGAACTGCTGGACAGAGAAATTGTAAACTTTAGCAGCTTGATTTTACATTAGCCTTCGAAATGTTATTGTCTTAATTAAAGAACATTACAATATTTAATATTTCTTAGCTATTTACACATTACAAAAAATAAAAAATAGAAAAAAATATTTAAAATTGTGAAGTTTCAAACAAAGGCTATTAGACGAAATCTGAAACCAGCCATTAAGTTTTAGAAGAGAAAAAGGAAAAAAACACTTCATTTCCTTACATCTTATTTGTATCTAAAAAGTACATCTGTTTTTTAAACTATCAATGAAGTAATATAGTATCACTAGCCCTGAATTATTTAGCTAGTCCTCCTTAGAATTAACAGAAAATAAAGCTATTGAAATACTTCTTTTCACTAAATCTGCAGTGGTCTAGGTGGAAGATGTTTACCTAAATCTGCCAGTGTCAGAGAAAAACACGCACTGTGCATGGTGCCTAGGATTTTCAGAGCTGCCTAAAGCACTCGGTACTCCCTAAGTACCAGTTTGAGGGAATTTGGGATTTCTAATGCAAACTCACTTTGGATGCAGCAATTCTTGGTGCTCATCTTCAGATACCTTAATGCAACCAGTTTTTCAGAGAGCAGGTGCTCGAGGCTTTCTGAAAATTTACTCCACTTATGGTGTCTCAAGCTGGATATCCAAAAAGAAAAGGCAGAGAGGCCACTGATTTAAAATATCTTGGTCTCGGGTAACCTCTTCAGCAGTTTTTGATGTTCTCTATCCAGTATTGGTTCTACCACTCAAAAATGGAGAACTCTTTTACCTATTCTATGCTTGCTGACTACAAAGAACTCAGAGGACCAACATTTGTATTTACGCCAAGTTTTATAGCTGCCCACAGTTTCCATAATTTAAATGAGGTATAGTGGTATTTATCCAACTAGGACACAACCTGTATGTTTTCATGAATGGTTGAGTGTAGCTATTTTCCCGTGGATATAAATATAAAGTAAATAAATCTTTTTCCCAGAGTGGTTGTGATCCTGTTTTAAGACCCTGTGATCAAACCAGGAACAAGATATGGAAAGGGGCCATAGTTGGAGTTCATTCCCATTGAACTCAGACGCAAATTTCCATTCTTCTGGGGATATTTGCATCCTCTGTGGATATCTGTTCATACTTTACAGATGGAACAATCTCCGTGCCAACCCCCCCCCCCTTTTTTTAATCCACTAGAAATTGGATTTTCTCGAAACGGTATCCCTTAGCTATAAATAGAGATTTACTACAGGTCAAGTCCCTAAAACCATGCAACCTTTTTTGAACACCCATTTTTTAAAGTGTTGCTCATTTCACACATTTTCTCAGGCAATTCAGAGTCTTCTCTGAAACCTTTGGAGAAAAAAATGGAAATGGAAATGTTAAATATCCAACCAGGATAAGGAGTGGGGTATACAAGAGTGGACCATGATCAAGAAGAATTCACGTCATTCCTCCATCCAACCTTCAGAAAATCTGAAAAATATGCGGACTATTCTACATTTTTTCTTCTGAAGTTTGGACAGGGAGGTTGTGGGATAGGAAAAGCTGTAGAGAATACCCAAGTAATTACCACAGCTAGATCCAGAGTTGCTGTAGAGAGGGTAGCCTTATGCAGCTGGCTCTACCCTCCCCAAAGATCTGCTACATCTGGAGGAGGCTGCATTGTCTTCTTATTGCACAGAGGTGAAGAGACCCTCATTAATTTTTTTTTGTTGTACCTCTCCAAAGAAACCCCCCACAGGGTTTCACCCAGACACATTATTTTTTAATTTTTTTTTTTTTTGGCAGGAATGGGGATTATATTTTGCCTGCATTAAAAAAAAAAAAAAAAAGTACACATCCAACCCACACTCATGGGGCTGGCTGAAGTGCCCTCACTGCTAGACCAAAGGCACTGCTGGAAAGGCAAGTTCAGCCTTTCACCAATTTTTGCAATGCTCTGGAGATGGCTGGTCAGGTCCTAAATCGCAGCAATCTCAGGCTTGCTCTTGTTTTTTGCCTTCTGTGTCCACATCTTCCCCAGGCTGGTGGCCACCGCCACGGTCTGGGAGTAGCATCCCCTGACCCTCCCCTGCTTCCAGCTTCACCCAAATCCCAGCACAACCCCAGGACGGTGACTGAGCAGGCTCTGCACCACCCACCCAGGGGAATCCTCTTGGCTTGGCAGCACGAGGAGGGCAGCAAGGGGTCAGGGTGTCCAGAGGGACGCTGAGCTGGTGTGTGACCGCAAGTGGCCAAATTGTACCGCTGGGTTTTGCTGCCTGTAGGTTCGCATTGGAGACGTTGCTTGCTGGGGGTCATAATTTCCCATGTGGAGTCACAGGGTGTGGGCTCACACCCTCCGTGTTGCTCACAAGGAGCTCGGTAGTCAAACTTGGGATCAGGCTAGATTTAGGTCTGTGTATTGATATACAACGTTACGTGCTAATGTAACAGCTAATTGGATAGTCTGGTGAAAATATGTTTGTACGACAAAAAAAGTGTGAAAAGAAATAATTACTTTTAATGTAAGCAGGTATTAAAACCATAACAAATATGTATGATTACCTGAGAAGTGGGCACAAGTAGACAAAAAGACACGAATTATATTTATTTTTACAGCTAATGACTCCATTTCCTTTTGTAATGTTAAATGTCAGGATGTTTTCTTATTTTCAACTAAGCTAGCTAGGTGCTTGAATAAAAACTTCAAAAAGCAGCTTAATAACTGGATTAAAGCCTGTGCTATTTTCTGTTGATGAAGAGAGTATTGTTAGCGTCGTGTTATCTGTCACTATCTTCTATTTCACAATGTATCAGAATTTTAATGCCCATGAATTAACAACAATTAAATTGTGTTGTTCTTTCCAATATGATGACTTCTCCTTATTGACTGACCATTTTACTTCTGTCCCAGAAAACACAAATAGGGAAAGGAATAGATCAAAATATGAAAATACTTACTTTGCCATAGTAAACAACATGATTACGAAACTAAGGGGTGAGGGGAGAAAGACTACCCTGTGAATATGATTCACAAAGAAAATAAAGATAACTGTATTCCAAAACCTTTGGTTTATGCTTCTTTGAAGCATTTTTAAAGTAGAAATGCAAGTACCAATTTCTTCTTTGTTTTTTCTGGCATCTTCCAAAATAAAACAAACCATAAATAAAGAAGGTGCTTTTTAAATTATTTCTATAGTTATGGTTGATATGACATTGCACATCCATCTCTAGAAATCTGTAGAACAGTGTTTCATGTATGAGAAAATTTATTAAATTATTTATATAATCCTCCAGCCTTAGAAATTGAAACACAAAAAGAATCCCTCTTTGTAAAGTGAAACAAGAAAAATTTCCAGCGTCAAGCAAGAATTAATTATTCAAAACACTTGGCCAGCTGTTCAGCTTCTGTAATCACACTATTTCTGCATTTTCTAATTGATCTGGGCCAGAAAGTTAACCCTGAAACTTGCTTACACTGCACCACTTTGCTGGGAAATACTTATATTCCATAAGGTTTCAGTACATTGGCCATGTTTAGAAACAGGATAAAAAGAGCTTTTGAAAATTTGTCACTCAGGACAAGGGAAATCTGCACTATGATTAATACATGGTTGAGACAAATATCCTTTTACTTTCTAACAATTTAGTTTTAAAAAATTTAAACTTGCAACATTTTCACATCATTATTAAAACTGCCTTTTGTAGAAACAGTCATTCAGTAATAAGGATTTTAATTAATAGCAGCAGGTTTCCTGCAATATCTTGATGTTCAAAACAGAGTCACTGTCTTCATACTCGGAAGTGGCTGGATTTAGGACTTGATGGAACTACCTCGAAACCAGAAATGTGAAGATTTTCACCCAAACTTTCAGAAAAGGAAAGAGAAGGCCATGATGCTTAGACCTTCTCTCATTTACTCAGAAATGATACCAGCAGCTTTCTATTCAACAACAGCCAGTCATCATTCTTGAAGGTTTTAGGAAGATGAATTTTACACATTTTTAGCCATTTTCGGCCTTTTTCGGAAGCAGTTACAACAGATTAACAAATACTTCATGGAGCAGAAAAACCTCAATGCTAGGTAATTTTTTATATGAGACAAGATTTCTCTGGTTTCAAATTAAGAAAGATAATTAAAACCAAAAAGTATTTTTAAAAAAACCCAAAAACAACACATGCACAACTGTGGAAAATTATTTAATGGTAACTGCTGAAAAATAACTTCTTCTCTTCCTCTTCCATGAACAGTGATGGTCCCTTTAAGACATGCAGGCTCCTGCAAGGCTCTTGAAGAAAAAAAAGGAAAGACAACAGAAAACAATAATTTAGTTCCTGATCTTTCACACAGAGTATGTTATATTTTGCCTAATAATAATTATTAGGCTACATATTCAATCATATAATTAAAAAAAACCCCAACCAGATCAATAGTAAATCAAAAGTTTGGAAGGGATTTCTTCTTTTTCTTTGCCAAGCCTCAGTCTGGAGGATTTTTTTAAGGGAGGTGTAAGAATGTCTCAATCCATGAAGCCACAACAGTGTAAATTGTAAAGTCCATCTATTTCTTTAATATTTTGCCAGAGGCAAGCACTTCTTTGACAAATGACAACAGTCCTAAGAGAGTCCTCAGCTAATGAATTATTCACTGGTATATTTTCCAGTGCACCCAGTGGGTATTTATCGGATTAATTTTTTTAAATGCCAGCAAACAAAACCAAAATGGTATTTCTTGGTACTGAATAAGGACAGTCTGGGGGTTGTTCTTTGCATAAAAGATACATTGTAAGGCATTTCAGCCCCTAGCTTCCTACACAGATGTTCACTGTACTTATATACATGATGCTGTTTGCTATTTAATTTCATCCTGATTTCTTTAATAGCTGAAAGAAAATTCATTTCCTTGTTTTCTTTTATGTACAAAAAGGTCACATTTAAAATTTTTGGCGTTTCAGCTCAAACACAAGAGAGACAAATAGAGAAACCTTTCCAGCAGAGCTGGGCATGCCTCTTAAAATTAATTAGAAAAAAACAGGGCAGGAAATGAATTTACATTTTGTGTTAGCAAACATGAGCCATCAGAGACTCTACACTTCCCTCTCTTTCAAGGATGTCTCTCATGAGGTTTTAGCTCTTTGTTAGTGCTCCAGGTTTGGAATCTTTAATTTGCACTAAGAATGAGAAAACTAGGCCTCGAAAAACCACACCTTGAATAACCACACCTCAAAAAACCACATCTCAAAAACCAGAGGGAAGGATGACAGGAAGAAGCCAATAGCATTTCTGTGGTGTTGGCATTCACATTTATGTTATTAATGGTCTCTAGTGGAAGAAGTACTTAAACTCATCACTTGACCCAACTTAGCTCTTCCTTGCACTTAAACATCTGCTAGATAGGTGTTTTTAAATTTTTTATTATAAAAGAAAAAAAACAGTGATTTCTCTAGTTAGCTGACAATTTCAATGCTGTGCTCACAGGTTAAGGTCAACCACATATGTACATTAAAAAAATCAGTGCAATTAATGGAGGGAAGCCATGTGGTTTTGAACTGTAGCTCCCAATGACCTCCACCTTTTTGCCGTCGGCCTTGTTTTATACAGTTTTTGTGCATGTGATTTAGGTTTTCTTTGGAGGAAACTAAATTTGGACCTCAGGATGAGGTGGAATATCAAATGAATCCCATATATAAGGGGAATACAGGGGTCTGAAGCAATCCTTGAGCCTTGGGATACCTTCAGAACACATCTATAGTGGATTTTTGTTTCCACTATACTGAACTAAAATGCAACCTGATGGAAAAAGCCCTGAAACACAACACTGTGCAGACGCAGATGTGGCTGGCTGTGGTCAGTGCTGAAGATCCAGTTGCCCCAGTTTGGAGGGCAGTCATGAGGCCATTCTCCAGAGCCTGCTCTTCCTTTCCAAGCCCTCCCATGGAGAGATGCTGTGGCCAGCCTCAGACACTGAGTGCACCCCAAAGCATTTAGTCATGAACCAAAGCTCCCAAACAAAATTACATTCTAAAACTGGGGGTAGGAGGGTTGCAGCCTTCCAAAACAATGACACAAAAAACCCCAAGGTTTGAGAGTGGCTTTTTGGGTTCGTCCGGCTGTGTCAAAACCTGTGCACTAAACTGCAATCATACCACTTTCATCAAGCCTCCGTATCTTAATCAGCTCCAAAAGATCCAGGTAATCTGGTTTCTGTCCATTCTTTATGGGAAACCAACAAAACATTTCTTTGTTTAGAGATCAATACAGCGCAGTGTGATTAGCATGCACCCAGTGTTGCTTTTTTGCAAAGCCAGTTAAAATAAGATTTTATGCTGTTACTGACTGCAATCAAGTGCAGCTCAGCGTTACTGCATCAGCTTGTCTCAGGGGAGTTTCTTGGGATATTTAGCTCTGGAAAACAGAGTGCTCAGCATAAAACTAACACTTGGGATATTTTTAACCCCTTTTTTTCTTTTCTTTGTATCTCTGCACCCTTCACCTTTATTACCCCAAGAGGGGCCATCCAAATGCACAGGAATGTCCCCAAAACACAGAGCTAAGAAAAAGGTCTTCAATTCTCACAGATTCTACAAACACTTCTCAAGTTAGCTCAGAGATAGTTATCGTGAAAGGGCTGTGTCAAGGATGGCGCCAGGAAAAACTGCCTTTCCCATTTTTAAAACATGACCTTCAAAGCTGAATACTTCCAGAAAAGTTGATACCTACGCTTACAAATTTCTAAAGATAGCATTTAGGTGTCAGGCTTCTCTGCAGAAAGGAAAATAAATTGTATATAAAAAACTTTAAAAAAAAAAAGACCCAACAACGAACCAAACAAAAAATACCCCTGTGAAATATGCACTTCTTTATGATAATTCTTAATCATAATTAACATTATTTATAGAGATGTTCATGTTTCCAATGCATTTTTCAAGTCTACAGTTTCCACGCTGATCCATAATACAGATTAATTTGATAATTTTCAGTCGATCTTGTGACAAACCCTTTAAAAGGCTTTTCTAGGGTATGTAAAGCTATAAAGCTGCAGTAGCAATGCAGTAATCATTCAAACAAGGTTAACTGTACATGGAATTAGGCAGGATTTCAGGAGGAAAATTTTTATTTCTCACAGACTAAAAGATTTATTTTCTCTATGTTGTATTT
>VZDJ01000149.1:1140144-1165561 GCA_008694505.1 Cyanoderma ruficeps | reverse complement strand
AAAAAAAGATAAAATATCTGAAATAACCTTATGTGTTAGTTTTGAATGCAGATAAAGGATGGTTTTGCTTAAAAAACAAGTCAAGCAAGAGGAATTGCAATGAGCAGTGTGGATGAAGTATTTGCCACCCTATAGTTTCTTTAATGTCTGGTGGCCACTGGAGATTAAATTTTAAAAATATTGTGTTAGAGAGAGTCATCAAGGCAGTCAGCCCATCCAACAGCTCCATCACCTGATCTGGTGCTAAGAGGTAACTTAATTTTCTGTCCTTTTTCCTAAAGATCCTCTGGAAAACAGGAACAAAGAGTCAGGGGCAGTCACTCCATGCTGAGGGGATGAGGATGGAGATGGCTGAACACAGTCCTGCATGCACATATTGGTAGTGCTAGGGCTCTCTGCCCAGACACTGGACATGGCCAACAAGCCTTGTTTTCACCCAAACGCTCAGAAAATTAAGAGCACTGCCATGGTGTTTAGCCTTTCTCTCATTTACTCAGGAATTATGCCAGCAGCTTTCTGTTCAACAACAGCCAGTCATCCTTCTTTAAGGTTTCATGAACTTGAATTTTACCCATTTTTAACTATTTTCTCCCCTTTTCAGAAGTAGTTACAAAGTTACAACTTTTCCAAGGTCTTAAATTAGGGTTTGTGGCTGCCTCTGGATCCCTAGAAATGTCCAAAGACAGGTTAGACATTAGGGCTTGGAGCAGCCTGGGATAGTGAAAGGTGTCCCTGGCCATGGCAGGGAGTGGACTAGATAAAGGTCCCTTTCAAGCCAAACTCTTGTCTGATTTCAAGAAAAATATAAAGAAGATTTTGGGGTCGCAGCTGGACTTGTCAAGCTTCACCCACAACATGCAGGAGCAGTCCAGGACGCTCCTCACTGCAGCTGCTGATGGGGCAACCCCTTTCTCCTGAGTGCAGCCACACGGAGCTCAGCCTCCTGTCTGCACATGGGCTGAAAAGACCTCTGCTCAGAGGGCTACTTCAGCAAAAATTGTGAGACCTTGCACCCCAAATCATCACAAAACCATGATTTGTGTGCATGTAAGGATCTCCCGTGTGACAAAATTTATGCATATCAGTGGAAGGAAGAGGCTGTGACCAATCAGCAATTTATATCTACTCTTGTACAGCTTTTTAAACTTCATTTCCATTACAAATTAAACAATCATTTCAGTCCATCTTTCACACAGGAGTTCATCTAGAGACATAACCTAAAACATAAACACTTTTATCAAAGTCTTTCTCTAAACCTTACTTAACAGGCTAAAAATGATATCCAGGAAATGTGACTGAGATTTAAGGAGGAGAACTCTGAGATCAAGTATCTGTGAAATATTTCCATCATAGCAGAGATTGAAAGTCCACATTAATAAATCCACCACATTCCCCAAATGCAAAGCAATGGTTTATTAATCAGAGCCCTTCGGTAAAAACTTGCGGCAACGATTTGTCTTAAAGTTGTAACATTTGCTGTGCTGTTTAAGGATTCCCCATCCATTTGGTAAATGCCTATTTATAAGCATTAAAAATGCAAAGCAGTGTGTATATTTAATTTTTTTTTGTTTTCTCTGAGGCTGTGGCCTAACTCACTGAGTGAAAGAAAGCAAACTCAAGGACAAGGACTCTGAGGTACCTCTGCTCCACCAGACTATTCCTGCACAGATTGCTCACACCTTTAGCACGGATGCAGCCAAGACAGTGCCCACCCAGGCTGGACAAAGCCATCAGGTGAACCTAAGAGGCACTGCAAGGGTCACGTTTCACAGCCCAATTGTTCAGCAGCAGCCCCAGAGCTACACTCTCGTGCCCAATCACTCCCACTTGGAGGCTTCTTCAGGTCCTGGATGGATCATTGAAATTTTCAGCCAGAAAATGAAGTATTCAAGGTTTAAGTCCTTAAAAAGTAATTTTAATGAGCTATATTGGACCGAAGTAGCCTCCTCACACCTCCTCCAGGCTAACATTACATTTCATCTTATTTCCAGGAGTCCCGATGAGGGATTTTTCTTCAGATCCCTGGATAATGGCAGTGCAGATTCACAATCTGCACAGAGCAGCTGAACACAAACCTCCAAATAAAATAAAAGGCATTGCTTTTTTCTGGGATAGCATTATGAACATCCAAGAATTGCTGCAACTTACAGAGATCCCAGATAAGAAGAGAGGCTTTTGGGCTCACTAACGGCTGCTAATTAGCTAATTACACAGAGCAATTTAGGGCTGACTAAAGCAGATAGGCTGAACTCTGGTTTTCTGAGAGGAAAATATAACTGCAAAGTGGTGCTTCCCTACAGATGAGCACATGCAGGGAATTCAGAGAGGGACTGCTGCTGCCCAATCCTCCCCACTGATCCCAAACCAGCCCACTTAGGAGAAATCTCCCAGAATCCTGGACAAACGCCTCTCATCCCATACAGCTGTGGGCTTTGTTAAAACATTTTCCTACAGTGTTGCTGTAATTATACAAGGCATTAAAATCCTTGCCATTGCGCTAAATATACAGAATTATATTAAAATCCAATTTGTATGCTGATTAGAATTACGGATTTTTTTGCCAAACTCTTCTGTGACTTGTGTCCACCTTACAAGGCCAACACCAAAAGAGGGACCTTGACTGTGATGGTGATGTCAGGAGGAGAAGTGATGCCCCTTCATTCCTTTACTCTTCACTTTCTCGGGTGCTTAACCAGGAGTGAGGCACACTGGTAACTCAGTGTGCATGCATGATGGGAACACGGTGAAAAACATGAGATCCCTCACAGAGCCAACATTTACTGGGTTTAAAGGATGTCTCTGCCCTCTTTCAGGTAAAGATGCGTTAGGTTTGTGTCCTCAGTTTTAAGTTAGGACAAAATCAAATTAAGGAGGTAGCTGCCAAGCAGTCAGTTGCCATAGTTTAGAAAAGAAACTGGAAGGGTTGTACAGGACATCTCTTTTCTACAAAAATCAGTTTTTCTTAACTTTCCCTATTTATGGTAGTGGGTCCACACAAGGAGACTGGAAGAGAGCCTCAAGGGTTACCTGCAGCAGGAGGGCAGGGAAGCCCTGGCCCAGTGATGTGCCTGATCCATCATGTCACAGCCCAGAAAGGGTTAACAGCACCAGTGCTGGTCCACAGGTGTGAATGTGCAAGAAGGGTAAACCCATGGCAGGGAGGGCAGCAGGGATTGTCCTGCAGCCTCAGCTCTGTCCTTGCAGAGCAGTGAAGCCTCCAACGGAGGTACTGGCAAAAGGGACCACATGATAATTATGAGGCTTAACACAAACCAGGAAAAGGTCTACCTCCAGTGCTCAGCTCAGCTTAAGGAATTTTTATTTATAATGCACTATAAATGCATTTATTCATTTATTTGCATTTCGTAAAACTGAAAGTTGCTTAAAATACATAAAATGAAGAGTGAGATATGCATCTTTGGAGCTCATCCAGACATCATGCTTCATCCCAGTGATGGTGATATTTGCTACCATAGTTTAATAATTACAAAGTGCTTGGAGACACCTCAACATAAAAACCATAGTGTAAAAAGTAAAGGAAATTATCATTGCTGATAATGTGGTCTTCCTGAATACTTCCTCCATATCAGCAATTTTATATTGAAAGAAAGACATTCTGAAATTTGTCTTGGTTTAGGAGGGGACAGCACAGCAGGAGCTGGACAATCTGCAGCAAACCCAAAGCTTCAAATCCTCTCACAAAAGACCCTTTTATTTTTGAAACAAGTGCTTGTTCTATGATCCCTTATACATCCCCTTTGTGTCTGTGATGCTGTGCAATTTTTTCCCCCTTGGATAGGGTATCCTTTCACTATTCTTCTGCTTTTCAGTGAGGAGGTAGACAAGGACAGCAGGCTGATTTAAAGTGCTCTCCCAAGGCAGTGCAGCGTTTCCTCCTCTCCTTTTCCAGTGGCTGGTGAGTAACAGAGACAGTTTGTGAAGATGTAGTCAAAAAAACCTCAGGGTTTTCTGTAGGGCCGTTTGTTTGACTCAAAACCCACGGTGTGTGCCAAGCCCACGACATCGTGTTCAGAGCCAGAAATTTAATGGAAATTGTTTTAAGTTTTTATTTCCTGCCACAGGCTTTCTGAAGCACTCTCAGAATTTTCCTTTCAGGTTAAGCTAGAGTTGTTCTGTATAAATATTTATGTTAGGGTGTGAAGGGGGAATCACCTTCCGTGCTCCACCCAACAAAAATGTTGGAAAAAATGATGCATTTTTTGGTAGTCCATTTCAAACATGTGGACAAGGGCAGTCTTTGACTGTATTTTACTTACTTTCTGGCTGGCATACACTGCAGTCTTTGCCAAAATCAAAAAATACAGAAAATATTATATTTTTTAGAAGCTAAGGGAGAAAATATTTTCCCTGACCCCCATCCCCTCCCCCCTTTTTTTTTCTAAGTTTAAATGAACAGCATTCTGTAAAAGCATGTCTTCTGCTCAGGAAGTCAAATCTAGACATGAGGAAAACACTATCCCAATCAATTGAAAGAAAAATGCCTTTCAATGATGTTTCCACAGTGAAGAAAGAAAAAAAAAAAAGCTAATTCTGTAATGTCCTTCAGCAGTCAGAGATTCCTTTTTGCCTGTTTCTCTCTGATTTTCTGGAACACAGAGAGGAAGGACTCATCTTTGTGGGCTCCAGGACCAAGCAGATCTATTTTCTGGTGGGAGTAAGAAACCAGAGGCCAGTTTCACACATTTTTTTGCTCTTGAGGTCTGGGAGTCCAGGATCCTTACATTTCTGTCACTACACTTGACTCTTAACCTGTTTTACCTCTTACTTTCTTTAGGTCGAAAGCATCAACACAATCATTGTGTTGACTTCACCCGGCACTTCTTCACCCAACCAGCCAAAAGATTTGGGTCAGAGGAGTTCTCACTAGGTAAGCACATATCATGAAACCACAGAATGGTTTGGGTTGGAAAGGACAAAAAAATCTCATCTTGTTCTACCCCCTGCCATGGGCAGGGACACCTTCCACTGTCCCAGGCTGCTCCAAGCTCCAATGTCCAACCTGGCCTTGGACACTGCCAGGGATCCAGGGGCAGCCACAGCTGCTCTGGGTAACCTTCAAAACAAAGTCACTACTGACCCCAGAACTTTGACACCCTCCAAAGTGGCCTTGAAGTTTCTTTCTTTTACTTATAGAAGGGGAATCTGGGAAGAAAACTCTGCTAATTGTGATTGCCAGATGATACCACCCCGGTGGCTTTGAAGCCCTGTGTTTTCTGTTACCACATTTACCCTACACAGGATGAGTTTGAGTTACTGATGTTCAGAATCTGTCGCTGAAACATAAATTCGGTGACACACAGCATCTGACACAGTCAGATTCTGACTGAACAGAGTCATGCTTTAGTTCTGTGATCTTCCTGAAGGACAACAGTCACAATTGCGGCTGATTTCTCCTACCAGACCTGTCCAACATTTTTACCTCACAGAGAGAGTAAAAAACACATGCACTGAGGCTAATGAGCAAAAGAATGAATGAAAACTGAGTCAGGATGTGCCATTTAATTTCCACACTTCATTTATTGGCTTAATTTATTTTCAAACTTATACAGCTAAAACTCTATGCCAGTTCATGCTTTTAATGAGTTTAGATCAGTACTTAAGAACTCACTTTGGACATATTTGAAACTCCTGTTATGTTCAGTTTATATTGAATTAGCGATCAACTTGCCACATAAAAAGTAGCTATGATGAAAACCTGGCAGTACAACACCACAGTTTCAAGGAAAGACTTCACAAAAGAGGCCATTCATTCTTCCCTAGCTTATCCATAAAAACAAATATTAGGCAAAAAAAAATTCTGAAGTATTGTTTCAATCAGGTTGAAACCAATGAGTTTGATGGAGTTTGTCATTTGTGGAAGTCCTCCATCAGTTCCAATTAATTTCCTAGCCTCTAAATAAAGACCAGATGACTTCTTAACAAACACACTTAACAAATAATTGGGATAAAACTACAAGCCACTGGGTGAAATTTACAGTTTTGTGGAGTCCAAATTCTGTATGAAAAGTAAAGAAAATTGTCCCTTCTGAATTGCAAAGAGTCCTGTAGCCCTAATGGAGTTTATGAAGAGCCCAGACATTTCTCAGGTAACATTTTTCTGACCAGGTCTGGGACTCTCCAGCTCTACCAGGTATTCACAAGGACTAAGTAAAAAAAACTGGAAATCTGTCAGGACTGGGATAAAAGAAAGGGCCTCAATGACAAGTAAAGTCTGGAGGAAACATTGTCCTCACTAGAACACTATACAGGTGCTTTCCTGCCCTAAATGTTCCAAGAAAAAAGCTTAATTCATTCAGTCTGAATCCATGCTGCCATACCTAATACAGGCAATTGGAGAATAGGGATTTCTTTGCAATGAGGTTTTTTTCAACCTGCTTCATGCATCCTGCAGCACAGAGAAAACCTGAGCTGGCACAGTCCAAAAGGGAAAAAAAAAGAGACCTTGTAGGGATGGGGATGAAGGTTCATGAGTCGGTTTGGGGTGGGGGGAGGGAGTTTGTTTTTTGGGTTTTTTTTCTTTGTTTGTATTTTGTTTTGTTTTTAGGAAAGAAAATCACAAAGGTATTCTTGTTTCCAGGAACAATTGAACTTTTCAAACTCCAACTTCCCCACTCCCTTCCTTCCCATTTAGAGAGTTCATCCTAAGGGGGAGAAAGGCTGCCCATAACTTTTTTTCAGTCCATTTAGAAGGGTGTTTGTTTACTACAAACTCATGTGTTTGATGGTGTCCCTGGATTTGTTGTGCTGACTCTCACAGTCCCAGGACATGAGCACACAGTTATCTGTCCTGGGCTGCAGATGACTTCCTTCACTGCGTGCTCCTGCAGAGGTCTGTGCTCCAGACAGCTCCAGGGGTTGAGCAATCCCCAGCCCCGTGCCAAGGAAAAGAGGGAGGAGGGAAGCATTTCACATCACATTTTACAGGGGCCATCTCTCACAGACTGGCTCTTGTGCCGGAATTCACCATTTTACCTGGAATCAGAAGCAAATGCAGACAAATGTTTCCATGTATCTATTAAGAAGTGAATTTTCCTGTGCATTTCTGTGAAGAAATAGCCTTGTGGAGCAGCACAATCTCCTGCTAATCAGGCTGGTCCTGGAGAGACAAAGGGAGGGCTTGCCAGCCATAATGATGCGTGCTGCTAATTAATCAGATCCCAAAATGAGCTGTGTCCCCCTGGCTCTGAGGGCCCACCACCCTACTCTCACTCAGATGCCTTGCACAAAAAAAAAACCTGCTTTAGGGTACAGCCAGGCTTTGGCATCTCTGCTGACGTGCATCAGCCAGTCTGGCCTCTCCTTTTTCCAGGCACAGTAAAAAAAACAAACACAAAGCCTTAAACTAAAGAGTCTGCGATAACTTGTCAGCAGTGTGCAGAATAGCAACATCCTTAAAGGCAAATTCAGCAGAGTAAAGCAGAGTTTTCCAATGCATCCACCCCACAAACTTTGTTTTCCTTTTGAATGAATAGAAGTCCTTTCCAGTTTCTGTTCTTGGTTGGTTGGGATCTCTGCTGTGGTTTGGGGATGTGTCTCCTGCATTCCACATCCCTTCCTGAGTGCCTGGACCCTCAACCCTGGTTGCCTTAAACACTCCAGACCCAGTGCCTGTGTTGCTGTCTGCATCACCCCTGTTCTGGTCCCCCAAAGCCTCACAGGCAGCACATGTTTGTATTTTAACCTGTCTGTATTCCCAGGGTACACTTGCAAAGGCTCCAACCACACACAGCAGAATCAGGCTACAAAATCAGCACCAAAACCAGTTTGGATTTACCTCCTACAGAGCCATGAGAGTCCCCTAAATATTTTTATTTAGACCTCAAGTGTGACACTTACCCCTGTCAGATATCCTGACACAGAGTGTGAGGACCCCTGAGCACAATCAACAGCAAAAACATGTCACTGTGTGGGAGAATCACATGTGTGCCAAGGTCTCAGCTGAGCCCCAAATGATTCATTGCCCTGTGTGTGTGACTCAGTTTTCGTTGGCACCTGTGCCTGGCTCAATAATGTGTTGGCTTGGTAGATTATTTAATGAAAAAGAACAGTGGCAAGTCACCTCATAGGCTGATTGGGAGGAAGAAAATGAGGAGGAAAGCCAAGGAGTACAGCACTTTTCACATCTTTTTGTTAAAAGACACAGAGATCTTGATTCTGAAGGAACAGCTGCTGAGATGCCACCCACAAAAATATGGCTGCATTCAGGAATGGGGCATCTATCCAAGGAAGATAGCAAAGGCCCCCAAGGTGGAAGAAAACTTGGAAAGACAGCAAATTCCTATTACTCACACCATCAAATCTGGTGCCTGCAGTTATCTTATCTTGTATCAAGTGACTGCAGAAAAAAAAAAAACAAATGGGAAATCAATGTTCTTCTGATCAACGCAGCACCAAGGGTTTGGGAGATAAAGCAACCACCATCAAGGGTGGAATCTGTTTTTTTAAATGTTACTGCTTTATACTGTTAGCACTGGATAAATTTACTTCAGCAAACTAAATTCAAGACCTCTGGGGTAGAATGTGGCATTTGTTTGAACAAATCTCCAGCCAGTCACACCCTCAGGTGTCACCTGCTTTTTCCACAATAACAGTACCAAAATGGACACGTCCAGCTGTTCCAGTCAGTGATGTGCAGCACAGAGGACAAGGGACACCAGGTTCCTGCCACATCCCTGAAGTTCATCCTGATGGACAAAACAAGATGTTTTTTGCCTAAGTCCTTTAAACTCTTTAGGAGTCACAACTCAGAGTTTCCAGCAAGGTTGCTGTGCTAATTACAAATATCCCCAAGGTTCAATGGTGTTTGGTCACAGACTTTCTGAAAGCATCACAGTCCCAGGTTTCTCTGGTGTTTTATGGCCGTGGATTTTAGAGGACTCTAGGTCCTACTCCAGTCAGACACCTCACCTGACCCATGGTGAAAACACAGAGAACCAGAAAGGTTCATCACAAAGTCCTCCAACACCCCGTAGAATTTACTGAAAGAATATCTTCTGTGCCCTGACCTGAAACACTGCATTCAAAACTTAGGAAAAGACCTCTTTAGGAAGCTGGGGGATGTCTCAAACACAGCACATACTCTAGCACTGCTTTGACAGCCATTTCGCCCCCTGCCAAAATCATCAGGCTCCATAGCTCAGCTGCTAAATATTTGCATGTTAGTTCACAGCAACGTGCTCCAATCTGCACAAAGATAGTGGAAGAAATAATAAGGACCAATGTGTAACAAAAACACAGCAAATACCCCCAAAACAGACCACATTTCCTGCTGCCAAATTTCAAACACTGCCAATTTCCCTCAAGCCTTGAACATTCTGAAGAAACCCCTCAGGAAGATGACAAGCAATAAATTTCACTGGAAGCCACCAAATGAGCACTTCACTTTAGATTGATTTTTTTGAGATTGCCTCTCGCTCGACCAGCAAATATTCCTCCTTCTTGCAATGAAGTCTCTCCTAGGATCCAGGAAAGGGATTAATGCAGGCTGGACTCTGTACAGGCTGGATTCAGGCATTTTGCTGATCACACAGCACTGTGTAATCTTACAAAGCTCATTGCTGTGACTTTCCTGTGTGTCATGTTAAATGGAGATAACTTTGCCTTGTTGCATGTGGGCAGTTATCAGACATGTAATAATCCATAACCACTCTCTTCTGCCAACATGGATAGGTATAGGAAGGAAGGGTGGTGGTCCTTAGGACTACCCTAGGAATCTTGGAGTCTGATTTTTGTTTTTCACTTGAGTGTGAAGACGAAACTTCTGGAGGGCTCTTTGGATCTCAGATTTCAGAGGGAGGATCAGGGGCCATTTGGAAACCAGCAGGAACTCATAAATCAGACAGGAGAGGATCTTGGGCCTGCAGAGGGGAGAAAGGAGAGATCACTTACCCCTTCATCTTAAATGTTGACTTAGCCTCATTGACTGGACACCTCAAGATAAACTGCCAGGCATCTTTTGAAGAGACGGTCCTGCTGCTTACTGCTTCTTGCCAAGAAATCGGCAAGTTTTGTCTGCCTCTCAGCTGGAGTTCACAGCTGTGGTCACAGGAGTCACGGAAATGTGTTATCCAAATTCTTGTCTCATAATTTAGCACTTTGTGCAATGCTTGTTGGTCCCCTTTGCAGCCAAGCCTCTGCAGCTATGGCTCCTCTGCCTCACACCATCGCTACACAGTGTCCAGGGGTGTCTTCCAGCAAATTCCCTGCTTGTTCAACTCTTTGACCCACCAGTGCATTTCAAATTGTGCTTTACATTCTGATGGGACTGGAAGCAGCTGTGGTCCACAGCTCTTTTGCCTTGGTCACAGCAGGATGCTGAGATCTGCTCCTCAGGGTCTGAGGAAACGCCACTGACCTTCAGGGGCAGCTGGATTTTTCCAGGGCAAACCCTAAGAGGTCTTGGAAATGGTCTGACAGCCTGTGTTGTGACCAAAGCTCTCCTAATTGATGGTGAGAGTTGCTGTTTCCAACAGAGAACAAATGCCAGGTCTGTGGGGCTCAGGGCTCTGCTCAAGGAGCGAAACCCACCCCCCATCACTGACCTCCCCCACTTTTTCATCAGAAATATCCAATGCTCTTCATTACTTTGGTTTTCTTTTACATGTACCTGCACTATAATATTCGTTTTGAACATGCATAAATCAACTTCTTTGCTATTTGAACCCTGCTGAAGTTTGCCTGTTTCACTCACCAGTTCCATGACTGAATAAGAAATTGAGCTCATATTAATCAAATTACAAAAGAAAACACAAAAACCAGAAATGCACACACACATTAAAAANAAAAAAAAAAAAGGCAAGAATCTAATGAAAATAGCTTCCAGGCATTTCACAGTAAACAAAGTTTAGATAAACAAATTTCACTCTGGAAGAGATTTTATCTAGCAAAAGCAACGTTTGTCTCCAGGAAAGACTGGCATGCCCAGATGTTGGGTTTGTTCCTCAGCTCTCTTCCAACGCCTCAGTCAACAAAAAGTAGATGCAGATCTGACTTGGGTTGAACTAAAGACATTCCTCTTGCAGGCAATGTGCAAATAACTGTAAATTTCCCACTCTTGGTCCATTTGACAAGTTTTGAGTGGAGATTATGGGGGTGCTGCACTGTGGAAATGCAGCACAGATTCACAATTTTATGTTTCTTGCAAGTTAAAACTCCAAAAAGCCAGTTATAACAGCAGTCCCATTATTATGGGAAGAGCACTGAAACACCTTCCACAGAAATCCTTTGTTCTGCACAAGTGCTGCCTTTGGAGATTTTTCTGGAGACATGTTTTTAGAAGAAATAAGAACCCATGTGAATGTTGCAGAGGTCTGTGTCACTGACAGAAGACACTGTACAGATGCCATTGTAGATAATTTTCGCTCTAAGCTGCCTGCATGCCACTTGGGTAAAATATTGCACAATTTCTAAAATTAGGGTTTGTGTCCGACTTGGCTGGTTTGGTGCCATACTAAAAAAAAAAGTCAATATCAAGGTTTTAACAAGGTCTGGGGCAAGGATGGGAGGTGAGTGTGCAAAGAAGAAGACGTAAGAAGAGAAAAGGATAAATATATCTCTCAAACAAAAATTTGTGTAAATCAAAGTAAATAAAAACAATTGAAACATAATGGTGGAGAAAAAGAAGAAGAGAAAATAATTGGTTTTTTTCCTAATGTTAGGCAATTTTTGTTACTCATTAATAGTGGGTTGCATCCAAGCTGCAATGAGGTTTCAATCATGTGACCAGACAATTCACCAAACCAACGAGACCATTCAGTTTGGGGATTTCTTTTTGTAAATTATAAATACAAGGAAAGAGTTTTTACAAAAATAAATAATTAAGAAGATTAATATTATTTTTTCAGCTTAAAATGGAAAAAACAAAGCCCAAGCAAGCTGTTACTATCACTTAGAGTTAAGATTTGCTGAGCGATGGATTTTCAAAGTGACCCTCAGGTCACACCACATGAACGTGGCCACTCATGCACAAACACAAACACCCAAAACTCATCCGAGCTCTGACCAGCTGTCAGTAGCCCATGAAAAGGCTGTTTCTCTACTCAGTCAGCAGTGGCCCCTCATTCCATGACTCTTCTTGGACTCTTGTTGGGACCACAAGAAAAAACAACCCTGCCTCAGCTGATGTTTGCCCTTGGCCACCGTGTCATGGTGCCACTGCCAATGACTCTGTGGGAGGCTTTGTTCCACGAGGGAAAGATGCTCATCCTCAGCTGCCTCAGGAGGAGCAAGTCGGGGCACCAACTAGGTCTAGACCCCATATTTGGGTGAGGAATAAGTGGAAAATCCTGCAGAAAGTTGTGAGTAGCCAAATGGACCATTTGCTCCAAGGACGTTTTCCAACAATTTTTGAGCACAGGTTGTATGTGAGTGGTTTCATTGCTCTATGTCTATCCAAATCAAATCCATTTAAAATGTCACTGCATTTACCAAAAATAGTGAATTTGTCCTTTAACTAAAATAAAGATAATGTTCAGGCTACTCGAAAGGCCTCAAACCTTGGCTGATCATGGAAGAAGGCAATCACCGGAGTACAGCCCTGAACAATTAGACCTTACGAAAGAGATCACTTAGTTATAAACCAAATAGAAATGTTCTCCTGCTTCCATTGATCCATCCTGGGCTCTAACACTGCCCTTTCAGGCTGACAGCTTTATTTCACTCCATACAGTGCACAATTCCCAGGCGCTGGTATCACCACACACCGGCCGTGAATTATTTATTTGATTAAAAGGCTGACATTACTTGTCAGATAAATACATCTGCAGGGCACTCAGGCAAAAGACATTACTGCCTGGCCCTTCCACAAGACATCAAAACTTAGGAATGACCTTTGTAATGCCTGATCATTGAGTCCTGGAGTAAAGGAAGCACAGCCCAGCTCCTCTCAGCTATGCTCAGTAACAGGAGAAGAAGCAATGGGCACAAACTCAGAACAAGGAAAAAACTATTTAATTGTGAGAGTGGTCAAACAGTGGGGAAAGATGTTGAGGGAGGTTATAAAGTCTCCATAAATGGAAATAACCATAACTCCCAGTCGGCTTGGTCTGGCTGACCCATCTTCAAGCAAGGAGATTTGCCAGGGTGACTCCAGAGGTGCCTTTCATTTCCAGCTGTTCTGTCATTCCAGCTAAAGGAAGGTGTAACCGCATCACATTTTCAATGAGACATTGCAACAATGTCACATAAAGTTTGAATGCAAGCTGCTCTGTTTTGCTTTTTATCCTTGCATGTTTATCTCTGAGTAATTAGACCACACTATCTGTAAGTCAACACCTACTTCTTCCCCCAGCAACCAACTAATTGTAAAATGTCACAATAATTTAAGGTTTCAACTATTACAGCCGCCATTTTCTACATAATTCATGACCATAAGATGTTATCTGGGAGATGAATGTGAAGCCAGTCCTGGTGGAAACTGACATTCTGCTACCCTGAGACATGCAAACTTCACCAACTGCTGCCCAGTGTTTCTCTTCCAGAATGGTGTCCAGTTTTATCTTGATAATAAAAAGCCACAGAAAGACCAGACATTCTCAGTGGTAATTGTAGAGACAATGGAAAACATATTTTCTTTGTTCTTTGTCTTACTCCAGCACTGTTTGTTGATCATTCCTTCTCACAGTGACCCAACTAGAATACCTGGAGCTTTTTCCCCCCTTCCTGGCTTATTTCACCATTTCCAAAAATACTGTAAACTTGTATTTTCACATGCTGGTCCACAGACCTGGGCTGGGGAGAGTAGCAGGGAAAGAAGCACATGGGCTACTGCACAGGTCTGAGAAACAAAATAAAGGTTTAACTGCCTGGAAGAAACCACAAAGACTTTAGAAGTCTGAAAATGGAGAGGACTTGCTGATTTTATACCATAAGATATTTTCCCTAACACTTTCAAGTCAGCACACTTTTACCAGAAAATGTACAATTTTTCTATCAGATTCTTCCACATCACAAATATCTCTCTCTGTCGACGATTCAAGTAACAAAGTATACAAAATTCAAGTTAGAGGTTCTGTGTTCCAGGCATCAATTAATCATTTAAAATGATCACTCAGTAATAAAAGCAATCAGACTGCAAACAAAACTGTAGTGGGGCAACAGTGATGATTTTAATAGAAATAAGAAACTCAGTTGATAGACATAAGACATAACTGTCCCCTTGCACCAGAGTCTCCAAGATGAAGTAATGAAAGGATTGTAAATATGATTTGTGGAATTCTGCATAATTTGGGCAAAATTTGAGGCTCATATTTTAAAGCTCAGACTTTAAAGCTCAGACTTTAACTAATAAAACTACTGGACTTTGCAAACAGGAAAAAGAAACTTATCAAAAATGCAGTATAAAGCCAACATTTCACTCTTCTAGCTATTGCATAAGACTAAAAACTGAGGATACTAATTAAAAGATGAACTATCCAAAGTTAATCAGGGAAACACTTTGTGTGCAGAAGATATTTGTGGTTTATCTGAAGCATCTAATGCAGATTTGTCTCCATTTCAATTTCCCACATTGTCACTGTAATTGCAGCAAGAGCTGGAATTTCTATAGCAACTTCCACCAACAATCTCCAATATCTGAAAACACAATTTTAAATAATATTCACCTTCAAATGGCAGTCTACCATCCTCAAGAGAAATTAAGCAAGCCTTAATCAGAACAGAGTCATGCTGAAGTCAAGAGATCTTGAGACAAATAGCCCAGACCTCAGCTGTTTGTCCTGTGACAGGAGTAAGGAAATTTTTTTCTCCTTTGGATAATTCATGGAATGCCTGTTTTATTTTTTGGAATGACCAACGTTCATGGATGTGGTGGTCTGTCACGAGTTAATCCATAGGTGCAGCTGAAAGAAGCGAAGATAAAGCAAAGCGGTAAAACAAATAAAATAAAAAATCTCTTCTGCCAGGCTGTTTCCCCTTGCAATAACCCTCCTGTGTGTGACATCTAGCGTTGGCTTGCTCAAAGGACAAGGCTCTGTGAACCCTGTGCGCGCTGCTCAGCAGAAAAGAGGAGGCAGGAGGGGACGTCTGGGGTGAGGAGGTGATGGCACTCCTGTCCCCCATCAGTGTCACCCCTGGGTCACCCCAGGGGTGCTGGGGGGACTGACCCTGCCACAATCTCTAAAGGAAGGAAGGGGGATAGAACCTGGAGTTTCAGGGTTCATCCAGGTCACCCCAGCCACTCACTCATGCCATGGGGCTGGGGAGGAACGTGCATTGTCATGATACAATTATTTGATAACAGGCATGAAATGGCTTTATCCAGTCTAACAAGGCTATTACTAGTAATGAACCTGAAACAGATTAACTGAGTTTATTTCATTTAAAGAGTGAAAAAAAAGAGGTTTCACAGGTGTTCTCTGGGTAGTTCATGAGGTCTGTTCATAACCAGAAATCAGTTAAGGAAAGAAACTTCACTGAGCAAGCTTTAGTGCTCTAATTTCCATACAAACTGCCAGGAATGCCTGAGCTGTATTTCAGACCCTTAATTGGATACGAATGTAATGACCACTGCCATGAAGAGTCGTTGGCATTTGCAACTGCAGCCCTTGTCAGTGGACAGGTCCAATAAATAAAGTGCAGAGGAGAGATTTTTTCAGAGAATCCTAAAAGTATTGTAAGTAATAAAAAGCTGAACGAAAAATGAACAATTCTTGTTTCTCCCAGTCCTCTGGATACTATTGTAAACCTCTCCTCAGCTCTGCACCTTCTTTGGGATCCCACCTTTATCAGTTATTGCCAGGGAAAATACAAAATCCTCAGGAGTCTTTCTTGTTGATTGCCTGATAGGAATAAAAATATGCTTTTAAGCATGTGGTTTTTTAGTTTCTATTTGAAATGGTATTTCTGGCTTAAGATTAAATTTGCTATTTTAGCCAAGGCTGTCTAGAGGTACAAAAAAAAGGGAAAGGTTATAGGAAGGTAGAGGATTTTTCATTCCTCTAACTGATCTAATTTAGAAAAAGACATTTTTACATGGCAGGGGAAAAGGAAACCCTTTCAATCCTCTCTTTCAACAGGGAAACTAAGAGCTGCTGGGAATGCAGTGCCTTCTCTTTTCCCCCTCAATGCAGAAAATATTTAAGTCAAACTACAGAGCTCTGAGTTGAACCTGCGTATCCCCAACTCTTTGTGGCCCATCCATACACAGAGTAACTTGTAGTCCACTGTGGCTGCAGATCGCTGTTGTAAGATCCAAGGAGATTCCTCCTCCATGCAGGACAAAACATGTGGCACATTTTCCTTGTAAAAAAGGCAGAAAATACTATGAATTCACAGGCCACATGAGGTCACTTTTTCTCATGAGCTGGAAACATCAACAGATGGAGTACTTGAGACTTTTGGTTCGGCCTGTCTCTGCCAGAAGCCAAATCAGACTCTGAAAGAGACACCTCATATTGCAGGGGGCCGTAACTAATCACAGAGCTAATAAAAATAACTCTGCCCATATTCAGCTACTAATAGGAAATAAAACTCCAGAGGAGCAGCAGGGAATCAGATGCCTGGGAAACTAATTTAGAAAGTCTTTGCTTAAAAAGCACTGATATTTAACTCAAAACCCCTATCACAGTCCCTAGCTGGTTGCATAGGATTAAAAAAAAAGCTAACATAATAACCTCAAAGTCTGGGGACACTAATCCTTAGGTAGAATCTGTTAAATTACAAACCCCTGTAAATCTCTCTCAATTGACACATCACGGAAATTTGGTTTTCCTTCTTCTCCCTTAATTCGCCTGCACAAATCCTTAACCACAGCTACATTTTATGCTGAAGGGGAACAGTTTTGTGTGTTCTCTCTGTGTGCTTGAGTTTGATCAATTGGTCCTTAAATGGACCTTGTGTTACTTCAGCAAAATACACAGAGAGGAGGGAAAAATAGCCTGATATTTCAGGATTGCTTTGTGTGAGGACAGACTGGGAGCTGAGAGCTTTACATGTGGCTGCTGAAGAGGAGGCAAACATTCTAGCCTCCTGCCTCAAGGTTAAATACGAAAACTGGTCCCCATCTGGGAAAAAAATCCAATTTTCTCTTGAGGTAACAAATGTATGAAGATGGCAAAAACCCAAGCAGCATTTTCTCTGAGAACCCACTTTTTAACCCTTTCATCAGTGTTCTCTGCTTTAATAAAGGATACATAGTGACACCATGAAGACTCAAGTGGTGCAGGAAAATAATATTTTTTTTCCCTTTCAGTTCAAGAAACTTTAACAGGGGTCACAATGAAAAAATATATTAAAAGGCACTTGAGTTTCCCAAGTCAGTTCAAAATAAAATTATTAATAAAATGTACACCATAGTTGTTGGTGCAAACCTTTGTGCCTCAGCATTGACTTCTGAATATGTCTGTGTCTGCCTGTCACCAGGGAAGCTTTTTTTTCCAGAGTACTATGAAGGCATCAGATTGAACCCTTACACCACAGGCCCTATAGTATCTGGGGAGGTTTATTGATTTCCCAAATCACTCAGCTATGCAGACTCCGTTAAAAAGCAGAAATGTTTGCCCTAGTATTTTCCCAGCAAAACCTTAAAAAAAAATTAAAAATCAGTAACATTCTGGAACTTCCCTGTGTGAACAGATTAAAGAAGTGGTTACTACTATGGGAAGACAATTGGGAAAAGCCTGCAGCCATGAGGGGAAGGAGAATTTCAAGATGCTGCTGGCACTGGTGGGGGCTCAAAGACAAGGCATAGGAGCCCCCAAGGCCACTTCTACAGACTTATAAGGGAGATTTGAAAACTAAAAATTGGTCTGTGCTCATGAAAAACAATTTCCTGTGATACGTTTTCTGCCTGAGTATTTGATCTTGCTGATACTTGTGTTTAGAGCTTCAACCATTCTGAACTTGCTCCTGAACACACAATGAAGAAAGTCAAGGAAGACTCATCATGTGTTTTTGACTTTATATTGGTAAACATTACCTCTGGGCCTAATGCTAATCACACTGCAAAACCACATACTGTATGACAACAACGAATATTGGAGCAGAGCCTGAAATCTCAGGTGTGCTGACACATTTTGTGCTGGAAATTTGTTTGCACAAGCCCAGATCTAAATGAAGAACAAAGGGTGTGGAGGTTTACAATCTTGTACGACCAAGTTCTTTATATTAATGGATTTCTTCAGGATCCTTGGGTGTAGGTATTTACTTGCAGGATAATCCTATAAAAATTATGGCTTTTTGGCATTGCTTCTACACTGATTAGCAATTAGTACAGTCATTCTTTAATCTATTGTATTTTTTCCTTCCCAGCCCTGATTCATGTCAGATCAGATTGCATAAAACTGGTAATGATATAAAACTGGCATTGTAGCTTTCAATAGCTGAACAGCAATATTAATTATCAGGGAATAATAATAAATTCTACTGATTTGCAAGTTATCTCAAAGCTCTACCTCATCTTGATAACCTACCAGGAATTAAAAGCCTCTTAGTCACTTGGGAATCTATCATCAACAAGAATAATTTTTAAGATAGAGAATTCTCTGTAAAGATATAAAATATTTCTTCTGTTCAGGTATTTTTCTTCCTCTTGAGATTTTGGGGGAAAAAAAAATCTGATTAATTTTCCTTTTTTTCCTGAGTTTTTTGTCTCACTTTTGGACTTTGAGCAAGTAATTTTTATTTTTTAAATAAATAATACAGGGAAACAAACAATTTTTCGCATTCAACTCCCTGAGCGAGGGTGTCTCAGATGTTAGGCAGCTGCAGGAAGGGTACAAAACAGAGATGCAGCCCATTAAAATGCAAAAATTTCCATTTTGCTACTGTCACCACACTGGCTGTTTCACCCAAAGATATTTTGCCCTTGGGCACAGCTACATGGGTTTAATTTTTCTTCATGTGTGAAATGGAAGTTGCTGTAATTGTGAATAAAATCCTTGTAGTTCAATCCTTCCTGTAGTTTATCTCATTCTTGAGTGTGGAGAGGCTGATCTTGGAAGGACGCTAACATCCATCAAAACTTAACCCCAGAAAACGAGCTTTTCATAATATTTCTCTAATCTCCATCTCCTCCTCACTTACTTATGAATCAGATATGTAATATATTAATATATTTGTACGATCTATTTCTAAAGATTGTGCTAAAATTGATGCTTTTCCCCATTTTTAAGGAAAGGCTGCATAAAACACCTCTTTGTGATTGAATTACGTGATTTCACAGAATAGAATTCACATAATCATTTAGATTGGAAAACCCCTCCAAGGCCATCAAGCCCCAAGCTGGGCCCAATCCCCACCCTACAGTGAAGAAATTGTTCCTAACATCCGATATAAACATTTTCTGGCTGGCATAGGGGAGCAGAAAAAATGAGTTTCCCTTGGCACAAAATGTCAGCAGTGGGTTTGAGGGAAAGGGGGCGAAGAGGTTTGCATTAGCCCTCGGTGCTGCTGTGCCCCCAGGTTAATGAGCACAGGAATAGCTCCCAAGGTGACCCCAAAACACGCAACCACCTGCTCAGGTAGGTCAGAGTCTTAGCTGTGCTTGCCATAAAACAGTTCAGAGGTGTGAAATTGGACATTTCGCATCCAAAATCAAGTGGGTATCTGTCCCTTGCTTTGGGGCCAATCTAGCTAGCCAGTATCTAGTATGTTGCCAATCTCAAAAGACTTGTGAAGTCTAAACCCCAATTTTTTCCTTAACATTCACATCTAGGATGTCTTCCTTGAGAAGAATCTCCCACTCCACTCCCAAGAGCAGCATTAAGTGATGCTGGATGTCCAAACCTCTTATCTCCAGAAGACATTTCACACCGTCGATATGTTACTGTCACTTCAAATTGAAAAATGCCTGTGTCCACACAGCCTGTCAGTTTAAACTCAAATGCTGTGATTTACAAGTGCAAACTGCTGTTTCTCACAATTTTCAATAGAGAGTGACGGGAAGTGTAGCCCAGTTGTCCAATCACGGGCTAACAGGTCTTGTCTAAAAAAAACAGCTCCTGAAGGATTGAAGTAGTGTTTTGTTAGGAAAAAAAAACACCTGGCATTATATAGTGCAGACAAAAACTACCACAAAAGCACAAACACATTTAGGCCAGTTTACCAGAAACTAAAATAACATATGTTTTTTATCATATAGAACTGCTCTATGGATGTGCATTTCCTGGGGATGGCACTGTGTGATTGGTCTAAATTTACTGGTATCAATTCAAATTCCTGTGTAATACAAAGCTAGCGCAGATTGATTTTCCATTTTCAAATCAATACCCACAAACTTTTCTTCCCATCACCCTTCCTGCATTTTCATCTCTGCCATCAGAATTCCCTTTCTCAATAACATTATTTTCTGATGATTTTCACCCTTCTTACTCTGCCTCTGAAAATGTCAGCCTGGAAAGCTTTTCCACAGGGAGTGAGCTAGGCTGAGGGCATGGGAAGGATGTGAGGGAGAAAGAATCAAAACACAAGTATTCCAAATCATGTCTTTTCTCTATCTCTGTTCTCTATCCAGTGATCTGTGGTGACAGCAGAGTGCAAGGAGACAGAACTTTGCTCCAGGTCCTCTTGCAGGGATAAGGGAGATGTGTTCTGCAAGGTTTAAGAAAGGTTTAATGTCTTTGGGACCATCGATGCCTCTGTCCTGGGCTCGGGACTCTCTTTATAACCTGAAAGGATGAGAAAACCAGCACGACCAGTTCAGGCTGCTGAGAGGAAAACATCTTTATTTCCCCAAAAGCAAAGGGGAAGATCTGACATTTCAGCCTTTTGCCATCAGCTGTTTTCAAGCTGCAAATATCAGTCTGGCTGAAGCATGGTTTGAAATTCACCAAAATGTTTTGTTAACAGAGCACATCTTCCTGTGGATAGGCACTTTTGGGAGACACAGGGAATGTTACCCTGACATGTCATAAAAAATCCATGCATTTTGGAATTTTTGATCCTTGGTAGGAATTTTTGATTTTTGGTAATCCAAGATTCTTTCAATTCTTGGATTTTGGATCTTTGCTAATGATTTTAGCACATCTGGAATCTGCCCTGGTTTAAGCAGAGGTGGCAGAAGTTCCAGAAGTTCTTCAGGGGAACCAAAAGGATCCCTCGTTCAGCAAACAAACAGCACCGTCAACATCTGGTGCTTCTTCCTCATTTCCCAACCCTATTATGAATATTTATTTTGACAAAGTCATGGTACTTGAGTGAGCCCAAAGTTTGTTCTAACTCTGAAAAGAGTAAGCTGGGATCCTGCTGCCTTTTGCAGTTAAGTCTTCCATCACCTGCTTAGAAAAGTTTTATTTTTTTTTTCTTTTTCTTCTTCTTATATTTTCAAATCTGTGAAAGAACAGGGCCCTTAGTGAGCACTCAGGTCTGCTGCAGATCTTTTTGTGTGACCTGTGCCAAACCTCTGCTTTGCTCTTTTTCCCTGCCGAGTAGGAACATTACGTGCAATTATCACCTCAAAGACTGTAAGAAATACAGGACCCAAATTCCTGCCATGCTCCTGCTACCGGAGACAACCACACCATTGATTCCCTTCCCTAAACCAATTGCCCTCCTGTCTCAAAAAGGACTTTTACTGCCACGGGGCTGCTTACCACTGCATGATGTAACTTCCAGAGCTTAATCGCAGCAACCTCACTCCTTACACTGCTGCATGCGTGCAGGACCACCAACAGTGTTCGTCTTCCTTTTACTTTCTCCTCCAACCACCACAGAAGGTAGCTGCTGGGCCATTTTCAGCTTCATTTCATTTCTCCCACTTTTTGGCACCTGGAAATCCGGAGCCATTTTGGGACTGTCATGAATCCATTCCTGCCCTGGCAATAAATCCCTCCCTTGTAGAACTCAAGGTTCTGCTTCTCTGTTTTATGAGAATTTTCACAGTGACTGAGCCTCTACAGCACTAACAACTGATGGCTTCCCCACTTCAAAATATTTATTTGTTATGGAAAACAATATTTGCCATCAAATTGCACTGTACAAGCCCTTAAGCTTCCTCCCAGGTCTGCTACTGAAGGGCTGAAATGATACATCTTTTTCTGGATGATGTTTCTGTCTTTACTTCTTGTCTCTGCCATGCTAACACCTTTGTGTGGTCTTCAAGTTTTTGTCCATTTTTCCTCCAAGCATTGTTTGCACATTTTTCATCATTCATCAGGAAGAAAAATATGCTCATGGAGTCCTGCACACATCACTGCTTAAATCAAGAACACAAGTTGTGTGTTTTCTCTAGAAAAGAATGGATTTTCCTTTTTGTATCAGCTGTTTCAACTCCCATTGCCCAGGGATAGTCTCTGCTTTTGCTCAGGGCAAAGATGTCACCTACAGAAATGAAGAATTTTCTCTTAGAAAAGGTATCACATTGACCTTAACCATACCCATGTGGTGAACTTCAGTGTTCCCTCCAGCCAGTGCCTTGGCAAAGCAATTTCTGATGCCAAAGCCCTCTTGGCAGCAAATCTTTTCCAGTGGCAGCCTCTTGCCACCCTACCTGCATCCTGCTAGCCCCTTTGCTGCAATTCCAGAGACTGTTTTCTCCTAGAGGGTTCCTCCATCCCCAGCCTCTGATGAATTGTGATGACTCAGGCAGGAGATCCCATTAAACCAAAGGAATTCTGCCATCACAGAGATGTCTCTATCTAATTTCAAGAAGTTGTGCATCTATTAGGGTGTAGCTGGAAAGCAGGAATGTGTGCCCCAACCATCACCTTCTCTTCTTGTTTGAGAAGGTCTCCCAAAAGTGTTGTCCTGCCTGATCTCTGCCCTGTGTGGTGTCAGCCTCTGGGATGCACTCCAGGAATTCAAACATTGCTGGTGTCTAAAGGGACAGGAGGATGTTCAGAACAGCAATGGCTATTCTGCAGAGACTTTCAGGGGTGCAAAAAAATGCAAAATCTATCAGAACCATTGAATAGTTGGTGTTGAAAAGGGCTGTAAAGCCCATCCAGTTCTACCCCGTGCCATGGGTAGGGACACCTTCCAGTGTCCCAGGCTGCTCCAAGCCCCAGTGTCCAACTTGGCCTTGGACACTGCCAGGGATCCAGGGGCAGCCACAGCTTCTCTGGGCACCCTGTGCCAGGGCCTCCCCACCCTCCCAGGGTACAATTCCTTCCCAAAATCCCATCTAACCCTGCCCCCTCCCAGTTTGAAGCCATCACCCTTTGTCCTGGCACTCCAGACCCTTGTGATATCCCTGGTTTTGTCTTCTATCCCTCCACTCCAACCCCAATAATGTTTCACAGACTGGAGTTCAGATATGCCCCAGGTGAAGGGGTGATGGCATTTGTCATGGTAGCATGACAAATCTGCTTCACAGCAGATCCAAATCTGTGACTCGAGTGTGTGCATTTTTCAGGGTGTTGGTACAGAAACATTTTGGGGTTTACATCAGTATTAGAAAAATTCTCCAGAGCTGAATAACTTGCCATTCCCTGTCTAAATAAACAAGCATGGGTGACAGGTTTTTTAGGGTTTTTTGGTTTGTTTTTTTTTTTTTTAATAAGGAATGTTGTCAGTCCTATTTTATTATGTATAATAAAAGGAGGTGAAAAAATCAATATAAGCACTGCATCTAACCTAATTAAAACTACAATCACAATGTTATTTGAATGTCTTACAACATTGTTTAAATCCAACAAGTAGACAAGAAAACAACAAATCTATGCAGGGTTTTTTATACATATGGTGAGAAAGTTTGCAAAGTGTTAAAATATATTTTCTGTTCTGTGTGTTTCTGGTACAAGGAAGTGATGTGTAAATTAGTGTATTTATGAACAGAGCCTTGACTTTTACAAGCAATATTCGACTTCAAAACATACAATGTATATCTTAAAATATCCCCTAAAGCTGCTCATATAAAGTCAAATCCAGCACCTCCTAAAGTTCAGCCAGCTGACTCTTTGACTCCAGTGGGTATTTGATCAAGCCCATGGTAATTGTGAAGTACCTGACAGTCTAATTGTATTCATATGAAAAAAATCACATTGCATAGATTTAAACAGGAAGACATGCAATAACAAGACAAGTCACAGTATAGCAAAACCTTGTTTCTTTGGTGAAACAGAAGCAGATATAAAAGTTACAAAGATTTTAGACTTCCATTCACAAAAAACCCCCCAGACATTCACATTATACACTATACAAGATAATAATATAAATAGAGAAAAGTATTATGTGCATTGTTTGGGGGTGAGGGGTGGGGAACGGACTGGCCAACACAGGGACACCCTGCCGCAAGGGTGGGGAGCAGCCTCTGCCATTCGTCAGGGCCAGGGGATGTTGCCTGAACTCTGGTTTCAGCTCCCAACCAGCTGCAGCAAGGTCACTCCATGGGCAGCTCTGCCATGTTGGCCGGGTTTCAATTCTTCTCCTTTCCCTCTCAGTTTTTTTTCCCATCACAACCCCACGCGAACACGAAGGCGCAAACCTCGTGCCTCTATGTGTTTCTCATGTTACTTTAAAAGGTACATCCTAAGGAACTTACTTTGTTTNTTACTTTTTTTTGTGGTTTTTTGTCCTGTGCCCAAAGGTGTGCAAGGCACTTTGCAGGAACAACAATCCTTTCCGTGGAGAGGCCGTTTCAAACATCACCTTCTACACTCACTGTACACATCAAGGTCAGTGGTGGCACTGACCAGGGCAAGAAATCATAACAGAAAACTCCTACGTACACACTGCACCAAACTACAACCTAGAACCAATCTGTGCACACACTTCTTTAGAGAAAGCCAAGATCCTGATTCTTCTGTAGGTCACGCACAGCTCTCACCCATCTAGCCCCAAACAAATGATCCTGTTTAGCAGGAGTTTTTGTTCTCCGGGTAAAAAGAGCAAACTGAACTGAAAGATGGTTCCAAAAGTGGAGCTCAGGGGCCAATACTGCACTGATGAGCTCTTTGAATCTTCTTTGTATGGGTAAAATAACATCCAATAAATTAAATCAGTATGGCTTACTTCATTTATTTATGTACGCTTCACAGCTGCAGCATTCATACACAAACATTCATTACTTTATAAAAAGATTAAAAAATGGTTATATATACAAAATTATTTACTTTTTTGATTTTTGTTTGTTTTCTACAAAAAAAAAAAAAATCCCCCAAACACCAGGTCTACCTCCATTTTAGAATGCAGAGACCTGTAATATAGACCTTGTGGTTAATATTATGAAAGTAAATTTTTCCTTTTTTTTTCCTTAAAAAAAAAGTAAAGAAAAAGTGGCCCTGGTTGATAAAGTTAATTTATTAGCACTTGGAATTTTACTGGCTCCCCTTGTCATATACAGCTCCTCCAAGCAGACCTTTTTCAGGTGTGCTGAAGCTGGAATGGAGAGCAGAAAAAATGTTCCATATTGCAGTCCCTAGCTGATGCTTTGTGCCACTTCTATGTGCTCTGTCTAAAACTTTTCATCTCATGGGACATAAACTGTACCTTGGGTGGGTATTGGCACAGCTCCCACTTAAAA
>VZDJ01000149.1:1099925-1140128 GCA_008694505.1 Cyanoderma ruficeps | reverse complement strand
TAAAAAAAAAAAAAAAAAAAAAAAGTCATGTCACTTGCGTGTTTATCTTCACCTGATAATTGCAAATTTCAGTCAGTGAAGTCTTTATTTCAACCATTTCCAGCCTAGGTAAACAACACAGAAACAACGTCATAAATGACTGAAGACCTCTGAGGCCATTCTAACCATAAATATGCCTGAAATTAGTGTGACTTTTCATTTTATATACAGGATTTTAAAAACAACACACAGTCAAACAACATTAAAATCATCTTATTTACATTTTCATTGGTGCTAAAATTGAGCTGTTTAAATATTGCAGAAGGCTGGTACATATCATAAAATGGTCCACACCGATGGCATACAGAAAACTAATAATCTCTATAGGCTGGAAATGGTTTCCTTTTATCCCCATAAGCACTTCTCCTCTTTTTTATTTATTTCTTAAATTTTCTGATAAACACCGTAATTTTTATTTTTTCTTTTTTTTTTTTGCAAAACGCGTCGTGAATACTGCAGTCCATAGTTTCAAAATGATTCGATAATACTCCTATAAGTGATAGAAAAAGGCACAGAAAGTTATGACTTTGGCTGAAATGGTGGAAATCCCCAATTCACCATTTAGCTCTCAGCGCCTTGAGTCCTGCCACGTCCTGATCCAGCGGTGGTAGTGCTTGGACGAGTTTAACGATGTCCCCTTGCCTGATGAGGAGTGTTTGTAGTAGTATTTCTTAGAGTAAGTCCTTTGGTATGTGGAGGCTGCAGGGAGAAGGGAGGAGAGAAGGAAAAAAAAAAGGGAAATTTGTTTAAAATTAAACTGCCAATGGACTGGCTACACTTCACAACACAGTTCCCTTTACTCTTGGTTAATTAGAGTGTTAACAAATGATTAACGGGAGCTGTGCCAGTGTTACAGGAATACACACAGTTGCAGAAAGAGCCACGAACATTATTAGGAACCTGTTTATCCCAGGATTTTCTAACTTTAAAATAATCTTAATGCCTTCTGTAGTGATGCCTTAGGATTTTAGCCTTCATATTTTTCAAACCCTGTACTGCATTAGTGCATAACTCTAAACTCCACATAAAGTGTTAGTTAACTGTCTTCATATTTTGGTGAGACAAAACAACTGTGCTAGGCCTGAGATTCAAGGATACCCTACAGCTTCAGGCCCCAAAAAGTATGAGCAAAAGTGAATTGGGGGGGAGCAAATTGGGGGTAAATTACTTCATTACCTGAAGCTGAAATTGGATGATTAATCCCTAATATGTAAACAGAACAAACTTATAATTGTGTGAAAAATTCATGATCATCATCCATCTTGGGTGTAGCCTCTGGGAGGCTTCTGACTGCCCAAGGAGTATCTGTTGAAGGCCTTTAATAAATACCCACTTTATTCTCTCAATCTTGTCTAGCCTCTGTTCTGGGTAGCCACTCCAAGCCATCAGTAGAAACAGAAGAGGAAAATTTCCATTAGTTTTGGAGGCTTTGTGGTTTTTGCCCTGCCAGATTTGCTCCTCGCTTAAAATACACATTCATTACTTATTAATCTTAAATTAGCTCGCTGTTTCTGATTTGTCACTTGTTTGTTTTCAGAGAACTCACGATTCATGCAAGTAATTTTGGGCATGTCCCATCGTCCGTTCCCCTGGCAGCGGATGGTCGGGATGTGGCGCTGGATGAAACCATCCTTGCAGTGGTATCTGATGAGGGAGTTGATCTCATAACGAGGCTTCATCTTCCCAAAGGTCTTTGCATTTTCCACAACAGGAGGCTGGCCACAAGCCACTGGAAGAGAGAGCATCACCCAAAACTTCAGTTTGTGAGTCCAGTTTGAACTGGGACTGGCCTCTGAGCCCTGGCTAAGGGAAGGAGACAAGGGACCTCAGCTGGGCTCCCAAGAGGAACATCCAGACAAGGACAGGGGGGTCAGTCTGCCCTGTAGATCTCCAGTCTTGTAAACCATAAACAACAGTGATGGAAATTGGAAATTGGCAAATATTATGGTCAGTATTGCCTTTTTGATTTAAATTCTAAATGTAAATTCAAGTCAAAAAGTTGGCATACTCATACAAATAAGTTGTTTTTCAGAAACCTGAAAACCAGTGAAGTTACTACAAGCATTTAAGGGAAAAGTCTTTTTTTCAGGACTCTTCATGTCATCCTCAGTGACAGGCTGTTCAAAAGGACCGAAAACTGATGGATCCATCAAGGTCCAAAGAATATGGTAAAAAATATTGAATGGCAATTTAGCAAATTATGCTTTTGTCACTGCAAAGTTTGTACCTGTTCCTTTCTTGCAAGTATAAGTAAGGTGATAATTGCATGGGACATCATTCCACTGCCCATTCTCATGCCAGATTATAACAACACAGTCTTCTCCAGCAGAAAAGAAGCTGTCTGGCTGGTTTGGTCTCCAGTTCTCATATTGCTGCAAAAAAGAGAAGCAAAACCATCATTCCCAGTGCTGGAGAATGTTTACATGAACAGAGAGCACATGCTATCACCTGTGGTGAAAAGCAATCTCAACAGTTTAATTCAGGCTGCTAGCATGGGATAAACAAAGGCACATTTATATCCTTCCACCATATTAAAAGTTATCTCAAGGAGAAAAATATTCTACTCTAACTTCTCAATTACTGTAAGCTGATGTCAGGTGAACAAAACAAAGAGACACAAGGAAAACTGGATCCTAAGTGTGTCGAAAACACTCTTTCTTACATAAATGTCATGAAGTACAATGCAAGAAAATAAATAGCCCATGGCCCTCATCAGTGCACATCTGCTAAGTGAGAAATTACAGACTAACTTCTCAGACTTGGTTTATTTATGACGTTGGATGACTTCATTCAGTTAATGAAGTCATTCCACACAATGACATGCAGAATTAGGTGCAACATAAGTTGCATAAACCACCAGAGATTGGTGTTTCCATTAAAAATGCTAGATGGCAGACTGAGCCCAGTCAGCAGCCTCTCAGCTTTAGAAATAGTGATTCAAATTCTGCCCTCTGTTGAAAAATCAGCCTTGAACATCTATGAAAATATATGTTTAAAACAGAAAGTGCTTCTTCAAAACACACTACTTTTAGAAGTAGAAATACGGGGTTTGGTATGTGCAAAACAAATAAACTCAAAAAGAACCTTCAAATGGCTGTGAAATACCAGCACAGTGTCATTTCAGGATGAAAATTCGGGAGGATTCAGTCTGTTTTTATAATCAATCAGCAGGAAAAGCAGCAACACCTTTGTCAGACTGACTGAAACTTGTGCAGCATTTCTTGTCAGAGCACACACAGCCTCCTGTCCTGGCAGCCAGCAGAGGTGGCTCACATTGTTCCCAAGTCCCTCACCTTGTTCCCAAACAAAGCACAGGAATCTGATTTGCATAATGTAATGTCAAGAAAAGTGAGAGAATATTTGGAAACCACTCCTAATGATTTTCTCTGGGATTTCTGTTGTGTCACTCCAGAAAGAATTTAAGGAAGGATAAAAATAGATATCTGTAAGAACTGGAATTCACATAAATGCCAGACGTTAACCAGGCAGCTAGCCCCATGTATGGGCAAAATGACACAGTTTCTGCAATGCTTATATTTTTCTGACTAGAGCTGGCCCATATAAATGTCATAAAAGTTTAGCTTTCTATTTTCTTAACTCTGTGAAATAACCCCTATTCACTGCCTGGGTGAACACATTTTAGAAATAAAGCTAACATACCCCACACAAGTAGTATTTACCTTACAACGAATCAAATTACGAAAGGAAAATGAGTTAAATACTTAACCTTTTTCTACCATGTGTCATCTTACCCATCATAGGTTTTAATTATCTAGGCAATTTAAGAACAGTCTGAATAAATTTGTTCTGCACTGAATTTATTACCTCTAATAAAACATTCCCCTTTTCATCTGGAACTAAATTAACTCCATCTCAACTTTTCGGTGTTTAACAGCCCTAAATTACAGTGCACACCAATTTGTTTACTCAAGTCTAGAATACATTCGCTTTCAAGAATGTGTGCCTAGATACACATAAAAATTAAAGAAGAATGTAAGGTTAGTGGCAGAAAGTTTCATTAATCGTGTTCTGAGAGCCAAGGAAAGATTTCAACAAGACTTGCAGCTGTTTCTTGTGGAAGTGATATTGCAGAGCTGCTTGCTTCCATGGGGATGAGAGTGTGGGAATGAAGGATATTTAGCGGCTATTGGGGGTGTGTGAGCTGGAGGGGCTCTGCAGTCCCTCGGCACACAGATTCCATATTCTCTTACTTGCCTTGCCAAAATGACTCCACAATTTGTGTTTGCTTAACTGGCAGGGCTGCAGTGTAGTGGCAAAGTATTACATCTAGGCCCTGTGGTTTGTTCAAGAATGTCTGATATCCTCCAGCATGACTTGCTGTTACCTCACATCTGATATCGTCATTGCACAGATTTATTTTGGCTGAGGAGCTCTGATTTTGCCTGGGTCTGGTGCCAGAATTGCTTAGCAGAGGAAGTTCCAGACTGCTGAATTGCTTTCTTAGGTCTCCACCCAGCCCTTCTGTAGTTTTTCAATTCCTTATTTAGACTCTGATAATGGGATAATGATACAAGGAGATTCTCACAATCTGAGTGGAATAGGCTACTAGACAAATAAATTAATGTTTTGCTTTTTCTCTTATGAATTAAATCTTTGCATGAGCATAGGCATGAATCTGGTTTTCACTAGTGTAGATCTGAGTGACTGCAGCATCTCCAGTAAGCCCATATCAGCAAAAAACTAATGGGAAAAAACCTTTGGCAATGCTCTTGGCTGTATCATTCATAAGAAAAAACCTAAATAGAATCAAATACTTAGTGAATACATGGAAGAAAAGTTGCTGTAAGGGTTTTAGTCCTTATCAAAAATATTCATACACACAGAGTGACTTAAAATGATCACTACTCTGGTTTTTAACCAACATTACCACAACAAACATGGATTTTTTTTCTCTGTATTAAATACAAAGCACTTCTAGAATGTACATTTCTTGACATATAATCTTAATTATGTACAAGACTCCAAATGTACTTCAGAGGAGGTCTGGCTGACCACACTTTTCCTCCAGCTGAGGTGGTTGTGGAGAGGGAGGTCCAGAGCAATTAGAGAATCTCAGAATGGTTTGGGTTGAAAGGAACCTTTAAAATCATCCAGTCCCACCCCCTGCCATGGGCAGGGACACCTTCCATCAGACAAGGTTGCTCCAACCCCCATCCAACTGATACCAAAATTGGCTGAATTTTTTTATTCTCTGTATTATTTACCACCACCCATCCCTGATCAAGCACAGAACTCGGGCTCATGCAGACACCATTGCACCACCCTCCCTTCAAAGCTCTCAACACCCTCCATGGCATGGTGGTTGGAAACTTTTCTGCAAAAAACCTGAGATTCCTGTGTAATAAGGTGACTGCAGGACCTAGCCCCAGGGACAGGAGTTTGGTCCCTGTACCTTCATTTGGTCTTTGGGGATTCTGCCTGACTATCGTCTCAGGATGAAATCTGGAGTTTATACTGTTTATGCTTTTAATGATACTGTAATATTTAGCTAATATTACTTGTACTTTTTCGGTTTTGTTGTTGAAATCAAAGCTTTCTCTGTCACATTGGATTTCTTTGTTCTGGCTTTCTCTGTTAAAAGGCCCTGAAAATTTTCCTGCAGAATGCAGATGGCCCATGACTTAGAGCTGGAGCTGAGTTGGGATTCAGCTCTTCAGGCTTCCTACATGGCTCTAGATAATGCACTTGGCTGGCCACTCACAGCCCACAGAACTGGGGAAATGTGTTCTCTTGCCTCACAGTAGGAGTTTGGATTTGATGGCTTCAAAAGCCCATGAGGACCTTTTATTAAGTTCCACATTTTTGGGGAGGATTTCCTTATATGGCACTGCATAAACTCACAGTTGTGTTGGGTGGCAGACAGACTCGTCATGTAAAATGAGCTAAAAAAAGCCAGGACTATAGCAAGAGCTGTAAAGCAGAGAACTTAATTAGCCAGTCACTACCTATGCTCATTCAGGTGACTGCTAATTAAACAGAAGGAGCATAATCTTCCCACTATGGACAAGATCCCACCTCATGGGAGATTCGTTATTTAAATTCTCAGATAAGCAGCCTTTCTTGATGGGCTCATTTCCTTATTAATGGGTAATCCACTCAGCTCTTTCAGGTGCTTACACTACCCAGGTAAATCCAGAAGTATCTCAGCTTTGAGACCCTCCTGTGGAAATTTCAGCCATTCCTTTATCTCCTAAAGGCTCATCAAGTGCCTGAGATCAATCAGATTTTACATTCCAAAATAGCCAACAAGCATTGTGTTTAAGGAAGCACAATAAAAAAAACACTGATGGCAACAAAATTTTACTGCTTGACCTCGGCATTCTGTAAAGGCCAGAAATCTTATGCATATGACTGAATTTAGGAAATAATTTACTTGAAATACATCTATTGAGATTTACAGGTTAAGGCTTTTCCTTCTGGGGAAAGGAAACATGTTTTCAGCATGTTTAAATAAGCTGTCTTTACAAATCCGTCTTGGCACTTTTTGGAGCTTGCAGTTGTGATTTTTATTTTCTTTCATTCTGGTTACTTCCCTAACTGATTCCTCCTTAATGCAAGACTAATGAGGCACATTAAAGAAAAAACAACAATGGAAGAGGTAGGCACTGGCTGGACTTTCTGTGCCATTTCATCTGAAAGTGAAGCAACATTTCCTGCCTGGTATTTATCACTAGCTGAAACCACCATTGCAAGCCTTATTATCACCCTTTTCTTCTCCATAGCTCTGATAAGAACAGGAATAAACTTAATTTTTTTTCCTTTTTTTTTTCAACTCAATAGCAGAGAAAGTCTTAGACATCTTTATCAGGAAAGGCCTGAATGAGTCCCTCACTGTGGGGGTTGTTACAATTGGACAGTTTAAGTAAAAATTACATCTCACTGACAGTGAGTCTCAGGAATTACCCGGTGGCTGAACTTGAACAAGATCAGCACGAGGTTACAAAGAGCACATGCATTAGTCCAGGAAACCCTCATTTGTGATTCAGGCTGCTGTACAGCACTGATGCTCTTACAGGAGACACCTGGAAAGTTTAAACAGGATTTAATTTCTTTTCCATAGGGAAAAATAAAATCAACCAGATTTCTGTGAAAATTTGGCAGTTTATGAAATACTTCCATTAAGGTCACCACCTAGTATTTAAATGCATTTTTACGTGGGAAAGACAATAAGTTATCTTATCGTGCAAGCTCTGTTCCACTAAAATTCCCTCCAGTCCTGCAAAGGATTTTTCTGTTTAATTTTACAAACGGAAGCAGTCTGACAGAACTCACCAAAAGCATTCTGGAGGTTAAAAACTGCATTCAGTGAGCGCTTAAGCACACACCTTGATTTAAAGGCATGGATCACGCCCTAAGGGGAACGATCACAGGGCAGATCACATGCAGGATCCAGACAGATGCTAAAATAATTGCCTGAAGGAGCGACCAAGTGTGTGCATAAATTTGGAAGAAACTCAAATCAGTTTGAAGACAATCCACGAGTACACACAAAAATCACATAGCGATCCTGATATTTTTTTAGGTTCTGGTCAAATGCCTTCCCTTTAGCTCCTAATCTGAGTTTTATTTGCATAGGATTTGGGAAACTGGCAGGGTTTGGACCAGGCAGGAACCCAACACTTCCCATGACTGAGTCACACTGTGAGCAAGACAAACTCCCAGGAGGAGCTTTGCTAAGTACTTCTGCAAAAGATTTCACTTGCAGGGGTTGGGTTTTCTGGTAACAGAGAGATGGAATGTAGTGGAAAACTTTTTGAGTCATCTGGAGCAGTTTGCAAAAAAGAAAGGGACTCTAGAAGACATACAGTCATGTGCATCTATGGATATCAACAAGAAGGGGTTGCAGATTGAATAAGCAGGAAGAGGTCTGCAAAAAGAAACAATTTGGGAAAGAAATCTAATTAATTGAAATACAACCAGTGGCAAAAAGGCTACCTGTCAAAACTGAAATATAAAAACACCGTCAGGCCTATAGTTCTGGGAAGAAATGATTGTATGGTGGAGCAGATGACTAGCTCTGGGAGGTTTTTAAAACAGTGCCATAGAATGACGATTTTTCCATGAGAAGCAGAAAACGGTGCGTATGGCAGTGAAACGCCCACTAGGTGCCGCTGTCTACTTTCTCCAAAGCCCAGAGTGCTCCAAAATTGTAATTATTCCAAGACAACTCTTTCATTAACTCTTTTAAAGCTAAATGAAGCCATGGAGTTTCATCTGCTCATTACCGTGTTTTGTTTTCAGAATACTAACTTTTACTGAACACTGTACAGTTCAATTTTGAGGGTGTGCTCTGTGTGATGGGTTCTCAGAAGTCATTTTAGCGCCTGAGAAATCATGTTAAAAATGAGTGGCAAAGAAAGTAGGGTGGTAAGTGCTGGTTTGGTGAAATTCATGTTTGTTTTGGAATCACTTTGACATAAATATATATTAGCAGTGTGATGCAAATTGTGTGGGGTGTGATTTAATTTTTGTGCACGGCTACCAGGAGAGCCACCGGGGAAAAAAAAGNAAAAAAAAAAAAAATCCTGCACTTTGTCAACAATTATTGCAGGTTTGAAGCTGTCCAAGAATTTTAGCCCAGAGTAACGAGTAATTTCAGCCCAACAGTAACAAGTCTCTGAAGTAACTGCTGACCCCCCTGGTAAAAACAAGACAAAACCCCACTTTGTTCAAGAGGCCCTCATTACGACATCCTGAACCAAAAATATACCTGTCATTAATAACAGTGTATAGTTCTCCTCCATTTAAACATGGGTCAAATGAGCATCTTAAAAAGAGGCCATAATGACTGACTTCAGCACAGAACCAAAACATTTGGTAGGTTTAAAATCTCCTTCTCCAAGGATCCTGTGGGACATGGGCACAATGAGCTTTTTGTTTGCAGCTGACTACAGCACTTTTTTAGTTTGTTTGCTTTACTTAACCCTCAGAGGCAGGCTCCTTCAGTACAATACTCCAAGCCTTTTGAAGGTTTTGGGTTTTTTCTGTGTGTGTGTTCAATGAAGTTACTCTTTCTGAGAGGGGTGCAGTTACAGATTTGCTCAAGTTAAAGCCTTCTGATTCACCAACCAATAAAGGAAGGAAAAGAGAGGGCTTTGCTTTCGCCGGAATTAAGCTTCTGGATTGTTTTCTTTCTTTTCCTAAAGTTATGATAACTTTTTATTTTAATGTAGCTACCTAACCCTGACAACCTGAGGAAGCAGCTTTGCAGAACACAAAGCATAAACGCCCCCGTGCTGAAGGGGAGGACAAACCAAGGCAGGGTCTCTGGACAGCTTTAAAAGTGGCAATATGCCCCGTCCCTTTCCTGGCTGGCAGCATTCTCCCAATGACAGACAATCTGGCCACAGACACTGGCCAGCTCCTTATTACAGCACTAATCTTATGTAATGGCAGTGAGCTCACCGCCCTACAAAGCACTAATTATCAGCAGCGTTTTCCAGGGGATGTGAATAACCCCCCTCGTGGGGCGGGGGGCCCTGGGCACAGCCCCAAGTTGCTGTATGTGCTTAATCCATAACATGAATAGCTCCAAAGGGCTCCTTGTCTGCTGTGCCTGCTCACAAGGGTCCTTAGCAAACACAAAGGGGGAGCTGCCAAAAGCAACACCAGATTTTTATATTTTTTTTTCTGTTTGGAGGGGTGTGCTTTACATCTGTAAAAGTTACCATTCACAGAGCTAAGTGAATTATTTAAATTCGATTTCTCTGGCATATTTTCAAGCATCCTGTTGTGTCCTCTCTCCCTTTGATCAATTATTAAATGCCTCTGCTGATAAGTTTTGTTGTTCTGTAGTTTGTATTGCATCGTATTTGAAGTATAAAAATATCCAAGTAGGCAAATTCCTCTGCTCACACAGTTATGCGAGTGTTTGGGCCTTGCTTCCTTCTCCTGCATCACTGTGTTTTTTCCCAAATATGTTTGTTTTTACTGCTTAGAGCCTTATAGATAATCGTGGGATGAAGATTGTCCTTGAGGCATACTTAAAAGAGTTGTCCGCTGTTAGAGAAATGCTGGGAGAAAAGTCTAGAGTAAAGTGCAAAAACAATTTAGATTCTGTAATTTTCTAAATGTAAATAAAGACTATATATAGTGATTTTCATTGCACTGTAGAATGTAAATCAGAGGGAAAACAATGTTCTCCCACACTAAAGCAAACAGAACAGCCCTATAACTATCCTGAACAGAAGAAAAGCAGAGCTAGCAAAACATACTCTAAAAAACACTATATTATTCTCTCCTGCCTCTTGAATCTATCAGTGTAATCATACCTGAAACATCTTGAACAGAAATTGGCTTGATTTTCAGGAAGTAACGAATAACGAAGTTCTAAAAGAACTGGGGTGCTGTGAGTTCTCTGAACACACCTCAGGGCCTGCTCTCACCACCTTCACTTTTGGGACAAATTATCTGAAATCAGGGACCAGGCAGATTTGCCAAATTTCGCTGCTTCCTGCTCGCCCACACAACCTCAGGTGATGCTCCCAGTCCCAGCCCAGGCTTGTGGCAGTGGCCCTTCACCTCCAGCTCTCACTGAACTTGCCCCAGATGTGAGCATCTGGGTTTTCTGAAAGGATACACACTTTTTGTGCTGCACTAGTACAGCTGCTGACGATTCCTTCCCCTTCATATAAAAAGGAAAGGTCCAACAACTCCTTGCCATCCATATAAAAAAGGTGTTGTTATTTGCCCCAAAAATTGTTTTGTTGTGTGGCTTATCAGCTCCAGAACATGAACTCCACCTCTCCCAACCAACAGAATCACTGAAAAGTTCTTTCTTTCAAAAACAGAAAAATAAATAAATAAGAGGAATTAAAAAAAAAAAAAATAGAGAGAGCAGGCACACAATGTAAATGAGAAAAGATTGCTCCTTGCCACCCAGATACAGCACAACAAATCAGAAAAATACCAGATACATGTGAGCAGCCATTGGATCCCACAGCTTATTGTAATTATAGTCTATTTTATTCTGCTTATTGGACAATGTGCCCTAAGCTTAGCCAAGGAGCACTTTGAAGATAAGTTCTGTCTTTAGCCAAGAAGATCGCAACTTGTTTTTTAAAGAAATTTCAAAAAAAGAAAGATAAATATAAGCAAATTCATCTTGCCAAAAAAAATCCTGTAATGATAGACCAGTTACCTGAAAACCATTTTCTTTATGGAAAGGGCCACCTGAGCTGACAATTAAACTGTAGGGCATGAGAGGTGGGACACAACCACTTTATTCAAGTAATTTTTTTCTTCTCAAGCCCAGAAGAACCCTGTGTTTGGATAGCTTGTTGTGGGTACAACAATCTGAAAATGTGTGTTTTACCAGCAGATGGTGCGGCTTCATCTGCAGAAGATTGTGCCATTTTGCCTGAAAGGCAGGAAACTGCTAACCAGTTTTGAATTAAAACCACTTTACAGTCAAGAAATAAACTTGCCAACACCCCCACCCTGAAATATCACAGATAATGATACATCAGACATTTCAGTGAGGTAAATCAAAAAGCCTCTTCAAGTTCTCTATTCAGGAGCAGAGTGTCCAATATTGTGATTTAGGAGAGATGTTGCTTCTATTTTGTTAGGATAATTTTTCTTGTCCTAAGAGTTTTGGGTTTTTTTAATAGAAAAACTCAATGCATACTCAATGCAAATATGGACAAAAGTCATGAGGGCTGAAAATATTTAAATACTATTTCTTACTTTCTCACTGAATTTGGTTGTACTTGCTTCATTATTCAAGACACCAACATTTTTCTCCAGGAATTCTAAGGGCCAGAGTGTGAATTTACAACATCACTCTTTGTCTATTCCAAAACTTGCTTACTAGCATTATTTTTCCAAGCTCAACATAAATTCCAGTTGAAACACAAAAAAATGTGCACAGGAATATCGGGTGGTTTTTATTCTGGGGGCAGGGGGGAGTGGGGGGGGTTGACTGCTGCGGCTGATTTTGATGAATTGTTAACAGAGAGTATTTTCTGTAGGGTTGAAAAAGGAAGAATTCCAACCTATCAAAAGTGACTGACTAAACGTAGTCCACTATTAGGCACCTAAACAGACTTTTTCAGAAGGGCTGAGAGCCTGTCAAGGCTACTTTAGGTTCAGTGTAGGTTTCCCAGTAAGAACCTTAATTCTATTTTCTCATTTACATGCTTTGCCCAAATATAATGTTTAATGGTGGCTGGCTCTTGGCCTCGGTTTAAAAATGTCTGGAAAAACACAACTTGTCAGGGACAGAAAATGTCAAAAAATTAATGATTTCCTTCCATTGAACCCACTGGCTGGAAAACATTTTAGGTGCAAAGAAAGAANCAAAGAAAGAAAAAAAAAAAAAAAAAGGTATTTTATCCCTTTTCCCAAAATTGCCAATAAAATATCTGGCAAAAGATATTTCTGTTGGTTTCCTTACGTTGGTGGGAAATGAGTACCAAAGTAATATAAACCTTTTTCAGCGTCTCCAGTAGTGGAGCCTGTGTTTCAAGCATTCCCAATAACCAGTTCTAGGGGTTTCTTTTGGTTCGGAAAGAAAATTCGTATGAAAGAGAAACTTGTCACCCACAACATATGTTGATGTGGATGTTGTCGTTGTTAATTTGCTTTTTCTTTTAAGTCTACATCAGGACTGTTAGGGTTTGGGTTTTTTTAATCCATAGAACTTCATGAAATCATGAAAGCATGATTTTTTGGATTGAACCAAGCTGTTATTGGAGAAAATTCAAAGAAGTATCAAGATAAAGATGAATGTGCACCACTTGTAGCTGTACAATCACTTTTCTGTTAGTATCTCCAAGAAAACTGATATCAGGGGGATCCCCAGCAGGCCTGACAAATTTTCCCCCATGGCAGAAATGTTGACTAGAATTATGGATAGATAGTATTTTTTTGGAGAGTGCATAGAGTTGGGAAACAAATTTAGAAACAGCTGAATACAGATGCACCCAGACACACGAAAAACATCAAGGCTATTTAAATTTTGGCTGTAGGCAAGAGCCACCTCTAAACTCAGAAAACCAATTTAGAATCTGAATGTTGGTGTAATAATTCTGATTTTTATGATCACAAATTATGCTAATGCATTTAAAGCCATCATGAATTCTGCTTTCCTGCATACACATAAGAGGCAAATTTTCTACCTGCAAAGTAGTTAAATTCACTGCAATTTTAGAATATCTAGGGAAATAGATTGGATGCATACACTTAATTATGTTATCATTCATATTACTTACTAGAGAAGTAATAAATCACTGTAACAACAAGACTGGTTAGAAAGTATGAGAAATAAATTAAAAGCCAGGGAAAAAGGACCAAATGAGGCAGCTGCTCAGAACCATGGGATCCAGAAACCATATGGAATAAGTTATGAGGAAAATGTATTGAAGCAATGAACATAAATGATTTCAAGAGACACCTAAATTGTTTCCGAAGGAAGAGACAGAGGGAAGTTGTTAAAAATGAAAGGAAAATAAGGTGGAAAAAAAGATCAATCAAAATAGAAATCTGTTGGACAGATGGTACCACTCTGTTCCTAGAATATCTTAACTTCTTAAAATTGAAAATTACAGGAAAAATATAATGCCCCATTCAGTCAGTAGCCTGAATCAAAAAAATAGGATCTCAGCTGTAATTTTAATTTCCTCAAATTCATAGAATCATAAAATGATTTGGATTGGGAGGCACCATGGGCAGAGACACCTTCCACTAGACCAGAGTGATTCATCAGTGGCACAACAACTTTGTCTCGGGAATATATATAAGCATTTATCTTATTTTACACTTAGTATCTGGAATCACCGATGGGTGCCTTGGTACCACTCCAGATGCCGTGAGACAACAGAAAGTTTCACCATTTTCCACCTCTCTTTGCTATCACCAGCCACCCACAGCCATGCCTCCAAGAAATGTCTCATTTATAAACCATTTCAGAGCACTTTAAAGTGGTTATTTAAACAAAATGGCAATAAATGAAGCCTGCCTTGCCCCAGGTGTCTTTCTACACCAGCTGCAGCCACACAGTCTGCAGCAACAACAGGCGTGTCCAGATGGTCTCTGATTTAGAAGTTCACAACTGGAAGAGAGAATAATAACCAGTTTGGACTTTTCCTTAATGTAATGTTCTTCACTGGGTGCTCAACAGCAAATAAATCACCTGTTCCTCCTACAGAAGAGATTATTTTGAATGGGGAAGAGTTTGATTACTTCCTGTGTCCATCAGCTCTTTGATTTAGGTTCATTGATGGTGGGTGAAGATGTTTTCCCTCTTCTTCAGCTGATTTTCCATTTTATTTTAAGTCAGCAAGAGGCATCAACAGCATCTTGAAATTTTATGGGTGAATTATGGGTTACAGGCCTCCTGAACCAGCTAAGGATGGCTGCTGCAGAGCTGCCACACAGAGCAGGCTCCAGAAATACTTCTGAGGCTCCTCTGTGCACCCCAGAGACCCAGCCAAGGCAAGAGCTTGAATGTCAGATCATCCCCCAAAAATGTGTCCTGGTGGGTGAGGAGAATTGCCACACATGGCCTTGCGCAAGGCAAGGAGATCACAAACCAGCTCCTGCAGAGACTCTTAAATTACCACAGCCTCACATTTTTGAGTATTTCTGTTTGCAACCTTTCAGAGTTCCAGCACATACAATAACAGGAACTAAGACAAGACCTTAGAGCTAAACCACAAAATATCAGGTGTCCTAACATGAATTTACTGGCTATTTGCTTGGGTCTGTATTTAGTGACGGGGGGGGGGGTTTTATTATTTTATTTTTAATGCAGCTTCCCTCATTGCTAGTGGGAATTTAATAAGCCACCACAAAAAGAAATGAGTCGGTGATTTCAGCTCAAAGGCATCTTACCAGTGGGCTACCATCAGTCCAGCGGAAATCACGTTCAAACATCTTGTCATTGAGGCCAATCCACTGGTAGTCATGGCCAATACCTAGGGAACCAGAAGGGTATTTTTATTAACCTTCCCATAAATGGAAGAGATATCACCAAAGAAAATAATTTTATGAAGAATGAATCAGACATCCTGTTCTTAAGATTATTTTTCTCTTTGTACTAATGACTGGTTTAGAGGCTCTTTTTCAGCTTTTTGGTTTTAATTTGCCATGTGTATAAAAATGCAGATTCTCATCTAACAGTTTTAAATGACCCAGTCTCTTCACTCCCAGTGATGTCTACCAAGGCAAAGAGAATTCATTTCCTACCTGAGAACATATGAGGAGAAGAAAAAAAATTAAAGAATTTAAAATCACATATTCCAATCCACATTTTTTCAAGTTTTGATTAGGTTCTGACCAGTGTTGTCTAAATTTTACAATACAACACAGCAGCTACTTCTTTATGACTAACTAATATGATATTGTGGCATTGGCTTGATGTCATATGCACAAAACACCTTAAGTCTCCAGAAAAAGAAAGTGTTTCAAAAACTTTCAATGCCAAAAGGAAAGTTCCTGTTTTCATCCCTGCCTCCAAAAAGTATTTTCTATTTAACAAATAATAACTTATTAGTGATAGAGAACTTGTATTAATTGCAGAAGTAAATATTTATAACACAAAGTGTGCCTTTTAAACATTCCAAAAGTATGGTTTAAGTTGGAGATGTAAAAGCTGAGTGGTGAGGAGGAGACCTCACCAGCTCTGAATCCTCAGTGATTTCTCTTGTTTAGAGTCACAGAATGCCCTGAGCTAGAAGGGACCCACAGGCTCCATCCAGTCCAGCTGCTGGCCCTGCACAGACACTCCAACAATCCCCCCTGTGCATCCCTGGGAGCAGTGTTCAAGCGCCCCTGGAGCTCTGGGCAGCCTCGGGGCTGTGCCCATTCCTGGGGAGCCTGGGCAGTGCCCAGCACCTTCTGGGGGGGAAGAACCTTTCCCTGAAATCCAACATAAATCTCCCCTGACACAACTTCAGGCCATTCCCTCAGGTCCTGTTCCTGTCACAGGGAGCAGAGATCAGAGATGCCCCTCAGAGGATGCTGAGGACCACAAGGAGGTCTGACCTCAGTCTCCTCTTCTCCAGCTGAACTCCTCAAGTAACCTCAGCTCCCATCCAGACCCTTCCCCATCTCCACACCCCTCCTTTGGACACTCCCTGAAACCTTCAGATCTCCCTGGTGCGGTGGCACCCGAGATGTGAGGCAGAGGAGCGCGGTGGGTACGCACGGTTGACGAAGATCTGCTCCTCGTGGGACAGGATGCTGGTCAGGTGCGCTCCCTGCAGGCGGCACTCCCGCTCCGCCGTGTCCCACGTGCGCCGGTGCGCAAAGTACTTGTAGCACTGCCCCTGGAACTTGTGCCAGCCGTAGTCGCAGGTCTCCGTGTCTGCAGCAAATAGACAAAGCACATCCCTATCAATGCACCAAAACCAGGCACATTTCCCAAAACTGGGAATGTTCGATCAGGGCACCAAAACCAGGCATGTTTGATCAATGCATCAAAACCAGCCACATTTGGTCAGTGCACCAAACTCAGGAACGTCTCATCTACACTAACAGATTTTCTGTGGGACAAAGCTTTGAGAAAAACTCATCCATTAAGGCATGCAAAATCACGCACTCGTCATTGAAATCTCATTTTCAGGTAGTTCTGCTTACCCAGTTTCAGTGCACCCATCCTTGTGACCTCACTTTCAGGCAGTTCTGTTTACCCAGTTTCAGCACAAACTACTTATCTAAGGCATATAATTGCAACTGGAAACTTTGTGGGTTTCCACTGATCGAATTAAGCTGAATCTGGGAAATTTCAGGAGGATGTCTTCATCCATTACCCTGGATGGATGAAATGACTGGATGTTGGACTGCTGTGAACCTACATTTCACCAGTTTTCTGAGCCTTTATGTGGGGATGGGATTTTTTTACTTGCAAGGACAAATGGTTCTTCAAGTGACTGTACTAACTTAAGTTTGGAAGAAACTGATTACTGAAAACTATATGAAGAAAGATTATTGTGATTTTTCAGCCCCCAGAAGCAAAGCTGCAATATTAGCTTTCTGAGCTCATGCCTCCAAATCCTCCCCCCAAAACTCATCTTCCTTGATGAAGTCAACTTTGGGGATCAGTTTGTTAGGAGGTTTGCAAAGCTGAAATACAAAGTAATGAAATTGCATGTTGTCTGTGCTTGCATGAGGCAGGGTGCTGATAAGAATGCATCCCAGAGAGAATTCACACCAGCCACTATATCCTTTCAGCTCAAAGAGAAATAAACACAAGCCTTGGAACAGGAACAACCCGTGGATTTGATGTTAATGATTCTGTCAAGGTTAGGCAGCTGTAAACAGATGGCAAAAAACAAGAGTTTCAGTTCCAAGTTTGCTTCTGCAGGGATGAATCACAGGAAAAAATCAGCATTAATAACACAGGCAAAATAAGAGTGATGTCTAAATGTGACTGGGCTGTGCTTGAGGTTGGGAAGGACTTGCCAGTGATAAGAGGGAGTTTTAGGGAGGAGCAGGAGAAGCAACAGAGGAAAGGCAGAGAGTTTCAAGCCATGACAGATGCAATGGCATCATAAAGGACATTTCAGCACAAGATTACAGTGTGTTTCAGCCACAGCTATCTCAGCACGGGATGGCTCACCCTGAGGAGCCTCTGGATGCTGAGGAACAGAAACACAAGGCCTGGCCTCCTCCATCCCACCACCCACCAGGAATCGGCCACTTCCCAACAAATTTTAGTCCCCCAAGCAAAATGATGCCTGAAGAAAACTGTTCCAGGCTTTCCAGAGTTATGGAGTAATTCTGTACTGGAAAACTGAATTTCTCATTTTCAGTAAATCGATGCAGTAAGTGGTCAATAACATGCTTTGGCCAAAAGGGCTCTTTTTGTCTGAGTACAGAAACAGCCAAATATTGCAATATATGCCAAGGGCTGATGGTTGCAAATACCTTAACCAAGGGATTACTTAGGTTTGAGCTGCTACCATCCAAAAAACAGTTTTTCACAGCAGGAAGAGACCACTTCCATCCCAATACATGAAATAGTCTATTTTTTCAAAGAAAGGTTTTAAATTCACCATGACACAAACCAGATTTTACATGTACATAAATGGATTTCGGAGTGCAAACATATCATGTCAGAGGCTTATTAGAATTTCTCTGACACTAATAATGTAGTCATTGTCTTGGGAATCTGATATCAAAATAATTTCCCAAAAGTCATCAGTATTGACAAAAATGTACCAAATGCAAAAGCATAATAAAGCTTACACTGATTATTTCCCTTCTATTTCCAGGAAGCTGGATTGTAGAGAATTGCTTGTTCCTTGAGCCATCCCAGCTATGAAAAAAAGAATGTAATCTACATAACCAAATTGTTAGGGTTTTTTATCTTTTCCCTCTTTGTATTCTGTGTGAGATGCAGGCTGCAGACACAGCTTTAATCTCTGGCATCTAGGTGATTTTTAAAGTTTAGTCTGCCTTGGGCTTTTTAGAACATTTGTTTAACCACACAAGGCTGACTAACAGACCTATGTCCTTTGTGAAGGCACTTAAGATTTTATTATTTATCTTGTTCAGGGAGTCCTTTGTCCCACAGGAAACAAGTCAGATAATAACAAGGAGCTGAGAAAAACGTGGTCAGAGAGGATTTCCAGGGTATTCCAATCAAAACTTCCCATGCCTCTGTGAGGGAAGAAGTAAAGGATTTGAGAGAAGATCTGCTGAAAGGCACATTGTGGAGGCAAAGAGGTTTGAAAAGACAAAACGGAGGTGACAGTTTTTACAAAGTTAAATATAATGGCCTGAGCATGAATTATAAATAACACAATTTCTCTTCTTAAGGCAAAAGGTGCCAAACACTGACAAACGGAAAAGTTAACCAACATCTGCACCTGTGGATCCCAAACTAAAAAAAAAAAAAACAAAAAAACAACAAACCAAACAAACAAACTAAAAAACCAAACCAACAAACCCCATATAAAAAAGAAACCCAGAAATGATAGCTATAAAATACATTATGTTTTTAGATACTGGAAAAGAGGATTTTTTTGTTTGGGGTTGGTGGAGTGGTTGGGGATTTAGGGGCTTGTTTTTGGGGGGATTTTGCTTTTGGCGTTTGTTGTTGTTGGCATTTTTGGGGGTTGGCTTTGTTTTTTTTTTTTAGGGGAGGGTTGATGAGAAGAGGGAAAAAATGAATAGGGAAAGGAAGATTTGAGATGATAGAGGATGAAAAATGCAAACCAGGCAAGTGAAACTGTGGGGACCATTTCATCTCTGCAGAGTTGTGTCCTCAGTGTGCAACCTTTGCTCAATTAAGAAAGCTGAAAGGGTGACAAAAAGGTAAAAGAGTTCCATATGGGTATAAATTTTTAGTGCCTTTACTGAACCAGTAGACACTAATTGCAGATGACTGTAAATTTTCTGGCCCAACCACAGTGAGCAGAGTAGGTGCAAGCACTTATTGAATGCAATAATTCACATTCATTGTGTACCCAATCACAGACTTCTGTAGCCTTATTCCAGCATGTGATGGAAAGACTGAAACACTGTTCACCATATTTGTTGTGTTTTAAAGCTCTTCTAGGGTTTATGACAATTTACAGGCATTTTCAGTGGTGTGTGCAAGGAGTTACTCTCACAGCTTCTGTTCTCTCTAACTGCAAATGAACATGTGTAACAACATCCCTAAACACTGCATTAAAAAAAGAGGTCTCTGTAGGTTTCATACATCAATAGGGATTCCTTTTTCAAAAGCTGCTGACAATAGGTCCATTGTCTTTAAAGAAATTCCAGAAGAGGCTTAAAGGAAATAAAGACTGACACAGGTAACAAAACGTAATGAGAGTCTTACTCAGCTGTGAGTTTTATCAGTGACTCTGCCTTCAGCTAATGAGGAAATACTGGAGGCCACTTAGCTCACATATCTCAAGGAGAAAACCATTTCTCTAGTAAATATCCAAAATAATCCCTTTTCAGCTGATAGACATCAGTAAGAGACCATCTGTTTTCAGAAAGTATCTTTTCCCTGAGCTCTTCTCAACTACTTTGACCCCAACCAAACAAGCCCTGGGAACAAAGTGAATTAAGTGAGACTGGAGTAATCAGAGACATTGAAACAATGGACTTGGGTTATAAGAACACATATTTCTTGATAGAGTGGTTAAAACCCACAGTTGTTTTATTTTCAGAATCTGGAAGAGAGCAGCTGGTTGAATTACCCCAAGGAAGCGCATCCTGTTACAAACAAACATGCCGTTTTGCACACATGCCCAGCTGCAAGCAAGCCAAACCTTAAGCTTAGAACATGCCTTGAGAGCAGGTAGACAGCAGCTAGGGCAGAAAAAGAAAAGAAAACTCTATCCAGCCAAGGAAGGAAGAGGAAAATCCATGGAGGTGCTCATCCAATTCTCATAAAGAGAACTCACCCTTAAAATTGAGGATCAAATTGCAAGTCTCTACCATTTCCTGAGAGTTGTCATAGGGGCTTTTCACAGAGGGATGACAATGGAAAGACTAATAAAGTCCCAGAATAAAACTCACACCAAGATTTACTGTAGTCTCCTGTCACTCTTTGGAAAAGTGTTTTGGGGATATTTATGAATTTTAAGGGGCAATGTTAAAATGTCAGCAAGTGACAAGCAGAATAAGCATCTTTCCTTTGAAAAGACAGAGGTGGTGGGCAAAAGAGGATATTGCCCCTTTTAATTTCACCTGCATCAGAAGTTTGCTGTCTTAACTGAGCTAACAATCTTATTTAAAGGCAAACGTTTCAAGGAACTTTCAGCTGCACTATTTCTAACATCTGACAAATACAGCTCTCTTCAGGAAGATGTTCCTGGGCTCAGATTGCTGAATTCTTTCCACCTGGCAAGAGGAAGGGCTGTCAGGGAGCCAGTTCCAGCTCCCCAAGCCTCAGGACTGATTTGCCTCGGTCTGGATTAGATCACCCAGAAGGTTCCTTTAACTTCACCACCTGCCAGAGGTCCCCGACATGCAGCTGTGCTGTCCCCTGGTCACTTCCCTTCCAAATGCTGACACAAGCATGATACCCCTGTTGAGGATCCCTTAGTCCAGAGCAGTTCCACAGGGGCATTTGGGTGAAATTCTGAGTTCTGCATTTTTTTCTGCACCAGTGTAGTGGGTGTAGATGTGGTGATCTCCTACTCTGACCTTCATTTCCATGACTCTCTGCTCTCATTCCCTCCCACGGCATTTTGAATGCTCAGCATTGTGCCTAAGAAATCCCTTCAGCCTAATTTTTTTTTAAGCTTTCTAAAATGAATAATTTATCTGAAATTAAAAAAAAAGTAATAAAATATAATCTCCGTGTGCTGAGCTCCACCTTTCCTGTGGCACTGAGGTGCACATTCTGTCAACCTGGCTGGTCTTTAAATCTAGTGAGGTCAGGACTGATGCCTTGAAATAAAGTCTGCTTGCCAGACAACCATGTCTGAATCACCAATACAGTTTTATTTTGTCTGGTGGAGTGGAAATTTGGCACTAAAACCTTTTCCCAAGTCCCAAACCACTGCAGGATTTTAAGTGGAGGAAATTTAAATTCCAAAGCTGAGAGAGCACAGCTCTAGTTCTGACTGACAAACTAGGAAATGTTCCCATTAACCACCTAAAATGCACTCTCAGGTTGGTCATAAAAAGCAGCTTAAAGCTACCATGGCACTCAGAGCCACTCAGTGCTATGGATTTGCAGGAATGAAGGGGAGGAGGAAGAGAGTGAGAACATTTATTTCTTTTGGTGTGAAAACACTGCCAATTTTTAATTTGGGAGACAAGATTCAGAGAGCCTTCTCAAGTTACAAGGTTAGCCAGACTGCTGGAAAGGTTAAACTGTAAAAATGCTGGAGCTGACCAGCTCTGAGATTTTTCATCTCTAACAATCTCTATAGGTTGAGCTGGAAGAGTTTGCAAACCACTCTTCACTGAAGCTGAGAAACAAACACAAAAATACACAATATTAATTAAACAAATCCAAAGGTTTAGTTCAACACCTGTGACTAAAATCATTCACCTGAAGGAAAAGGAAAAAGATATTTTCATAAGTTTAGCAAGCACATTGTAATACACCATTTCTTTTTCCCAAGGAAATGCCTTCATTAATTTTATTGACAGAACAAATGTTGCTATGCTATTCCTCCTCCCACATATTGGGTAAGCATCTTGCTTAATGTTTCCTGTAAATGCAGTGGGGTTTCTTGCAGGCAATTTTCTAACAACTACAAGGACTTCGATATTCAATCTTATTTCAGTTGTCCAGCTTAGAAAGCCTTTTACAGTCTCCTTGTAATAATAATCCCTCATCTACTTTTCCTAAAGTAATCCTAGCATAAACAATTTCAAAAACTGTGGGATGAAGTCGTCAAAGCTGTGGTCCCCAGAGGATTAATATACAATCTGTCTTATTCACTTAATTATTCCTACATCTCACCAATATTTTTTGGAATTATGGGTTCCGATATGTCTTTTACACCACATGTAATTTTTTAAGAGAGAAACTCAGCCACAAAGTAACTCTGCTCCCACTCATTAAGCATCACTGCAGGAATGGGAGAGCCCCACTATGTGTCTTCACAGCAGTTTGCAAGCCAGCATAAGCAAGCAGGCTTGGAGCCACCTGAAAACTGTTGCTGAAAAGCAAAACCTGAGAGCTGTTGTTTTGACACAGAAATTGCCCCATATATCTGTTTGTATTTTGTACATGGCAACATGGCTTCCACTCAGGTTAGCATGTGGATAGGGCTTGTGCAAAGTGAGAGATGAGAAAAAACCCTGAATCACAAGTCAGGGAAGTCAAAAATACTTAGGAGCTCTCCTCACCACTTGTGACTTCCCACAGACTTTTGTCAGTTTCTTTCACCTCATTTTCAGGAGGCTTTGCCCTGTTACTGCAGAAGGAATTTGGGCTGGAAATGGGTGTCCAGCAGCACAGGTGAGGGGATACCCCTTACCTTGCTCACAGAGAGCCCCGATGTAGCTGGGCAGGCACAGGCAGGTGAAGGTGTTGAGGCCATCAATGCATGTGGCTCCATTCCTGCACGGGTTGGACTGGCACTCATCAATATCTGCAGCAGAAAATAAAAGTAGTTTCATCACCCATCCCAATCCCAGAAGGGGAAAGTTCTGCAGCATTAGTCAGGCTGGTGACTGGGAGCAGTTCAGAGCAGAAGAATGAAATATTGCAAAATATCCCAGTGGTCACTGTGTGGATGGGAAAGACTAATGCCATGCAGCATTCTCCTGGTGGAAAATCTGACTTGTACATGTGACCACGGCAGAACAAAAATTCCCATTAGCCACCAGGGACCTTGAATATCTTCATGAAACTCAAATATTGGAAATCTTATCATGTAGCATTAAACACACTGCTAATTTCAGTCTACAGAGCAGCAGGGTTTGGAATCTCCTTGGTTTGCATTTCTCATTTCTTTCTTGTCTAATCTTATTGAGATAAGAACAAAACATCATAGTATTCATAGTCTCGCACAGTAAACAAGTAACATGTTTGTCCCTGCCTTCTCTAGATGCTAAAATACCTTGTCTTCACCTTTTAAATTGGAGCACAAGTTAATTTTATACAATTATTTTCAGCACGGGTTGCTTTTGTACATGTTATAAGCTAGTGTGTCTCTTTGTAAAGATCGTATGAAATTTCCTAATGTGTTCTGTTTCTCTGAAACAATCACAGTGTAAACTTCAACATAGATTTTACAAACACCTCCATCTTCAAAAATGAACTGCTGGTTCTGGTTCACTCATTAAAATATGAGAGAAGCTGAACCTAGCTACAAACCAACAAACAACTAGGAAAAAATGCTGCATCATGTGGAAGACTTAAAAATATATATTTCTGGTTTAAAATATGCTCTGGTCAAATCTGATGCTAGGTCTTACTTGTTCCAGTCATTTTATCCTACTTTGGCTGGCTTTCTGGAAGAAGAAATGGTTTTCCTCAACTACAAAGGTGAGGGAACTATCCCAAATATTAATGTCTATTTTGTTTTAGTTGGTGTGGTTTTGAATTCAATGCTGTGAATTCCAGCTCCTGCAGTTTGTTTACGGTTCCCTTAACCTTTGTGTATGTGCACAAATCTGTGCACCTTATGGAGAGAGGGAAAAGGGGAGAGACAATGGGGAACTCTCCATTTTATTGTTCCAAAATAAAGCCTCAGTGTACACTTTTTCAAATGTCCATGCAGCCTTCAACTTTAAATCACACCAGATCTCATGTACAAGAGCTGTAAACTTGAGTTAATCAGCATCCAGATGGCACCAGTTTACCTAATTCACACTGCTCCCCGTTGAAACCTGGCAGACATGTACAGATGTAGAAGGAACCACGTGGGTAGCAAGTACCACCATTGAGGCAGGGGCTGCTCTTGCAGGGATCTTGGCCTGTTAAACAAGTAAAAAAAGGAACGTGACTCCCTAGTTTCATGGAAATGGTGTATTTTTGATTTTCAGGATAAAAAATAAATCTTTCTCCTTTGTTGCGTTGGTGGTGCAGGCTTTACTGTAGTTACAGAAACTCTATTAACATACTCATCTACTCAAAATAAGATTTATAAAACAGTAAAGCTGGTCTTCAGGCATCACTACTTCCAACTTTAACAACAACATGGCATTTATTATGAACCAATGTAAATTACTCTTGCAATTACTTTTTTTTCATGGCAATTTGTACTATATTTGGCAGTCATGATACTCTGTTGAGGATTTAGTTTGCATGACATGACAATTAATTGTAGCTGAAAACAGTTAAACATATGCAAAATGAATGGAAAATGCTTTTTTCTTGAACAGGGTTAGTTTATGCAGAATGACAGGGTACACAGAACATACTGACTGGCTGCTTATATTTAATCATTCAATGCCCTCTAAATCTAATTTCTTTTCTCAGTGTGTGTTTCCCACCTGCCTTTCTTAAAAATACATTTGAAGCCACTGAATACATTTGTAAGTGGACTGAATATTAAGATAAAAACTTACCTGCTGTGAAATCTTCAGTTGTTATGCAAGTTAGCATTTAAATACCCATTTCCTTGAAGAGCTTTATGCCTTCCAGTGATGTTTATTTCCATTGGGTTTAGATACCTGGGAATTTGCATTTGACTTCATGCCTAGGAGCACTCACTCACACAAACAAGTCCACACTAAACCATTTCTAACAACTAGTTTCTCACAGTGAGATGGAAATCTTGAAAACACTCCTGATACGCAAAAATAAAGCCCTGGCTTTGAAAACTTACAAAATGAATAAGAGAGTTCTGTAAATCAGAAGCATGAGAAAAATTAAGATTTTTTGGTCATGTTATCCCAAAATGATCTCACTAGGATTTATTAAAGGAAAAAAAAAAAAGTAAATATATCTATTTTACTCTTGTGAATTAGCCATTCCAAGTCTTGTTATAGTACCAAGTTCCCTGTCTAGGCAAGGGAATGCAGAAGGTTCAGCTGAAAGCCTCCAGAAGAAAATCCTACGTGCATAAGTTTAGGATTGTAATTAAGTAATTAAGGATTTCACTTTGGAGGTTTTGGAAAGGATCTGTTCCTGTCCATTCAATAAGGTGGTTTTTTTAAGCCTGCTTCACTGAAAGTCACAAATATAGGGCTCTGTTAAGATCTTAATGGTGGTTTTTTTGTGTTTGCTATCTGTCTGTCCTCCTACAGACTGGATATTTCCACTATAAACATTTTCAAATTGTCAGCTACCTGGATTATCTGAGGAAAAATAGTAGTAAACCTATAAAATCAGACCAGTCCAATTCTTTCCTCAGCTGTATCTAGATAAAATTTGAATTGAAGTGACACAACTGGCATCACCCATGTATTTGCTTAAATGGTGCCCAATACCATCATGGAAAACAAAATACTGTGGCAAATCATGTCTAACAAAAAGTTCTGTGGCTTTTAAGAGACTGACACTGTATCAAACACTTAAAGCAACAGACAGGCTGAAAAGAAGGCCTTGGTTTTCTCTTGTGTGGAAAGCTATCTTGTAGGTCAAGAGAAGTTCATTATTATAGAAAATTCTGATCCTAAAACGTGCACTGTTGTTTCTAAGTCAACTGAAGGTGTTAAAAACAACCAATTGTATCAAAACTATCACCACACTCACGAGAAAAACCATCAGATAAAATCATCTGTTGAAAATTGGCAAATGAAATCACTCCAGCTGGTTTCCCTACTGCAACCAATGTTACCTTCCTGTCTTTTAGAACTGGCTGGTTACCTCCAGTCTGATCCAAAGCTCCACGATGCAAAAACCGATGGAAAGTCACTGGGCTTGGGATTTTGGCACCTCTCATCCTCCTCCACTTTGTAGGGGTCACAACCTGGCTGATTGCTCAGCTGGAGGGTGACGAGATCCGTTGTCATTTCACATGGAGCTCTGATTGTCACACCTCTTACCAGAGCCCAGAAAACACCTTCACAAGTACCATAACACACATAACACGACAGAGATCATATTTGGGAAGTTACCTGGAATTTGCACTGCTGTGCCTTCAACAGAACCCACACTGGTGCCAATCACAAAATCTGATCCGTTCGTGACTTCCGGGAGGGAAAATGACGAAGTTACGACTTCCACAGTGTTTGGCTCCTCAGAGCTCAGTGTTGATGGCTCGTTTTGGTAGGGACTGTTTCCAGGGGCAATGCTGTTTGTTGCAATGTTAGAAGAGATGGTTGTGATCTCCCCCTGACCAAACAAAGCTGGCTGTGCTTCTGTGCCTCCATCTAAAAGCTGGGAAGGCAATGTTAGCATTGTAACTGTTTCCTGGCCAGGTTTAAATCCTTCACTTTCAATGCTGTTGGGTGAGTCTGAAACAGTTGTGGACACGAGCCAGGGGGTTTGGCTCTCAGTACTCCTGTCTTCCTCCTGGTGAGGGTTATTGGGTCCCCCTGCGGAAGCTTCAACTTTTGTTGTGCTGACGTTTGGAACATCTGTACTTGCTCTTTCTCCAAAATTCAGAAAAGCAGTAGGCAAGACATGTATTGATGGAGAATCTCCAGAAACAGCAGCTTCTTCCTCACCAGCCAAATCAGTTACAGGGGTTTCTGTCTTCTCTGTCCCACCTGTTAGAAGCCTACCAAAGAGAGGAGTGCTTTCTGTGCTTGTGCTGTCTGAAAAAGGCTCAGGAGAAAGATCCAGCAGAGAGAACTCTGTTGTGTCAAGAAGGTCAGTAGTGCGTGGTTTATATGTCGCTGTAATATCAGAATGAACTTCTTTGAATATTCCTCCTGATGAATGATTGGACTGTTGTAAATCCCTCGATGATGATGTGCTTGCAATGATTACCTCAGGGTACTCAGATACTCTGTCTACTAAGTGAACAGTTACTGAGGATTTAGGAGTTTGAGGAATAGAATAAAAACTCACTGGATCTGTTTCCTCATACTCTGCTGATGCTGATTTTGTGTTTGTGTATACCGTGGGACGATTCCCTGCACCCTTGGTAGGTGACATAGTTGTCAGCTGGGATGTAGGCTGTGTGGTGACAACACTTAACTCAAGCTTGCCTGTTGTCGAAGCCTTTTCTGGCTCACCAGTTACAACTGGTGTAAGAGAAAGAATCACAGGCTGATTATCAGCCAGTTCTTCTTGGCCCATCCCAGAAAAGCCAGAGATTATTTCACTTTGATCTGCTATTACTTGGTTGTTTGCTGAAGTATTTGGCTCATATGTGTTTTCTGTGGGGCTGGTTACAAAAGGTTTAGACTCATGAAGCACCTGAGGCCTTGCCAGAGATGGCACTGTAGGAACGAAAATGCCCAGTTCAGAGAGTTCCTTGGTGGTGAGAGTTTCTGTTGCAAAATTCATGTCATTCCCTGAACCCACATCCATGTCATCTGAGGTTGGTCTGTGCCCAGAAGTCACCAACTCTCTACCTGGTGGACTGGAAGTAGTCAGAGGAAGAATATCATCAGATCCAAATGTCTTTTCTTTGGCTATGGAAAACGTGGGAGTGGAATAATATTTCTCCCCTTCAGCTGTCGTGCTATCATCGTAGCCATATGTTGACTGTGTTACAGGATTTGGCATTGTCTGCACACTTATTATATCCTCAGGCATTGATTTTGAGTGATCCATGTCTATAATAGTTGTTTCTTCTGGTGGGGCTTGCAGTCGTTCTTCAATCAGGGTAATATCGCCATAAACAGAAACATTCAATATAACACTTCTTTTGTCATCAATCATGGGAATAATTTTTTCATATAACCCAGTGTCACTTGTTAGCTCTTCTGATGAAGCTGTCTTTGGATGAGCAGCAGATGGATTTGTCACAACCTCTGTTTCTTCTGTAAAAACGGAGGCTAGTCCTGTGATTGTAGTCTGTGATCCATCTCTCGGTGCCTCTGTGGTCATAACTTTGGAATAAACATGTCCAGGAACACTAGATGAAATATTTAGTTCTACTTTAGATACAGTGGGTATTGAGAAATGAGTAAACATATTAGGGGAAGATGAATCTGAAACACCAACCCAGCCAGATCCTTCCCCAGAGCTCTCAGGTAGTACTCTGCCTCGCATTTTTGTGGTTGATGTTACCATAGGTTCCTCTGTTTCAGGATTGGGGGTTCCACTCAGTATAACAGATATAGGAGTTGTGCCACCTTTAATCAGTAAATGTGGATTTTCCTCTTGAGAAATAGCTTTAGAAGTGGGTGTTGTCTTATCTGTTTCATTTTCTCCTCTCCTGTAGTCAGTTTCCTTTTCCTGAGGTTCTTCATTTGCAACAAAATAATGTGTGGTGTCTTCAATCTCTTTAGAGATGAAGCTCCTGGAGCTCTGTTCTGCTAAAGCTGGAGAACTGGGGAACATGGAAGTGGGGAATGGGTTTTCAGTTTCTGGCAGCAGCTCAGTTACAGCACTTGTGATTTCTTCATTAACTTCAACATTCACTGGAGTGCTTCCTCTTTCAAAGTCTTGTGTCATGTCAGTGGAAAGTTCAGGTCCCATATTTGCAGGGTGAGAAGTTTGAGGACTTGAGGTACTCTTGATTTCCTTGACAATAAATGGTACTACAGAAGGAAGAACAGCAAGGTCATCTCCCGACCCCTGTCCTGAAAACAGTGGGTCACCAATGAGCTCATTATTTGACAATTTTTCTTCCTTAGGTGTCAGGAATGTTCTGGGAATATCTTTTGTAGGGAAAATATTTTGCACCAGCTCCTCCTCTTGCTCTGTAGTTGTGACTGCTGAGCTTATGTATTTCCTTTCAATTGTCACAGGCTCAGTTACTCTGTCATCATTAAATGGCAAAAGTATTTTTTGAGCTGGTTCAGTTTCTAATTCCTTTTCTTCCTGATATGGACTGAGAGTCGGAACATTTAAAAATCCCAGATGCTCATGGCTAGTCTGTGTACTTCTAAAGATCGTGTCTGTCGTTGTTTCTTCAGAAGATTCCGTAGCTTCTGGTGAAATTTCACTTGGCCTCTCTTCTCCAGAATGTATCTCTTCGATCAAAGGAATCTTTGTAGAAAAAGTTCCCATTGTCAGCCCATCAACTGTTTTCTCTTCAGTTCCCATGTCTCCTGCAGTTCCCATGGAGGGTACCTCGTGTTCAGAACTTGTGACTTGCTCATCAGGATCTGTAGTGAATGCAAGATCCAGAGGTGATGTGCTGACAGCTTGTCTGTCATCCTTTTCCCAAGTTTCTGGTCTCCCACTAGGGGCAACTGCTGTTTTTACAAATGATCTAGTGGATGTGTCTGGTTCTCCAGATCCCTGCTCAGTAATTGAGAAATGACCCCCAAATATTTCTTCCGTAGGTCCATTAGACATAAGTTTTGTGGTGCTGCTGTCATCTTTGAATTCTTCTCCAGAGCCATGCTCAATCAGGAAAATCTTGCCCAATGAGACAGTTGAAGAACCAACTTTTGCATCTTTGCTTTCTGTAGATTCAGCTACTGCTTTTATACTGCCAGCACCATGTGTCACCACGTCCTCAAGAGGGCTGTAACTGACCACTGATCCTGGAGATGATGTGGCCTCGTCCACTTCTGAATGTCCAGTTTCAACTCCTGGTGCAATGTGAGATGTTCTCTCTTTTATAGAACCAGATTTTATGTCAGACGGAGCTGTGTAGGTTGGTTTTGTTTCCATGTCTGGTTCTTCTGGTTTTATTCTAGTAAACATATCCAAGGACATCTGACTTTCTACTCCAGACCCCTCTGTGAAGCTCTCGGACCCAGTACTCAAAACTGTTACTGCAGATTCATCTGTTCTTGCATGTTTTTCATATTCTGTTGTTGCATCCTTCAGTGAAGCATCATCTGTGCTGTAAACTTTTCCTTCATACCTTTCTGTTTTTGTTTCTGTGACAGGCCTTAACGGAACTGAAGTCAAAGTAGCAGACTCAACAATAAAATCTATGTCTCCAGAACCTGGATCAATAAATGGGGAGCCAATACTTACCACTTTGCTTGTGGGACCCCCTGAAAATATATCTGCTGGCTCTTCTGCTGATCCTTCATTTACAAAAAACTTCTTCTCTCTCAAGAGAGGAATGGTGGTGACCTTTTTGATTTCAGAACTTATGGTACCTGGTACTGTTCTTCTGAGTGGCTCTTGACTTACAGTTCTGACTTCACTTGTAGTTCTCCCAAGTTCATTCAAATCCAAATTTTCCTGTGTGGCAGTAGCTGAATTTTGGTGACCTGAATAAACAGTGGTGAGTATTTCTTTTTCATCATCAATACTCTTTTCAGTTACAAGAGAACTGGCAAACACTTTTTCCGTAATAAGCTCAGACACAGAGTTGGTGGCAGCAGTTACTTCAGGACTTTGATCAAAAGGAGAATAAGGAGTAGTTATAGCTCTGGGCAAAGAAGAGGTGAATCCTGAATCAGTTACAGAAAATTCTGTCAGCAGTGCTGTGCCAGAGCCCAAAGCACTGTCTTGCATTGAAAGTGTTTCTGTTACTGCTATTTCCTCTGTCACGGCTGAAGTTACAGTGATGGTATCTCTCACATCTCCAGAGCCTTCCAGAACCATAAAAGAAGCAGCACTCATCTCAGGCTTTGCTGTATGATTTGTTTCCAGAATATTTTCAACAGAGGAATTTGCACTAAGTTTAATTGTTGTTTCATAATGGTCTTCTGGAGCCGGGGTTGCCTCTTCTGAAATAAGGTCAGTTACACCTTTGTCTACTGTAGCAGGAATAAAAACTACCTCCAGAGAAGCAGTTACAGCAGAACTTTCCACAGCAAATGCATCAGGAGAAGATGTTATACCAGAATTTTTTTCATCATCTTCCTTTCTTGACCCTGTCGCAACTTCTAAGACCGAAGTGGACAGATCAGATTCAGTGGAGCCATCTCCAGAGGATTCAATAGAAATCAAAAGCAGGTTTTTGCTATCTTTAGGAGAGCTTTCCTCAGTTCCCTGCCATGTCATGGTCTCTCTACTGTTTTGCGGAGACTGCTTGTGTGAAGAAGTGGTGGCAATTGATTTATCTGTTGTAACAACTTCAGACTCCCCACTATAGACAGGTTCTAACATTGCAGCCCCCGATGTTGGTTGTGTAACCTCAAATGCCCCTATTATTTCTCCAGCTTTGCTTGGTTGCATAGTACCAGAAGCTTCAGGTTCATTTATTATAAATGTGTTTGTGTCATTGATCTGAGAAAAGGTTACGTTTTTGGAATGTGCAACACTTTCGATTTGGTCACTCCTTGCTTCCTCAGCTTTTGTGCTCTTAGGTGCACTTGTGACTTGTTGCTTCCCATTGATGAACTGCAAAGCTGGAGGAGTTGTAACATCAGTAGTATTTTCACAGTCTTCGTCTTCCTCAAATTCTGCATAGTTTGGAAAGAAAGGATCCAATATTAAATATTCAGACGAATCCTGCACAGAGTCTGAAGTACAGGGTTCAGTCTGAGCTGACTCAGCATCAATGTGGGTTTCATCTATTGCATGAGGAAGCATGTGGCGATTGAACAGATCCAAAAATTCATTCACCGGGTGATCTGCAAGAAAAAAAGAGCTTTTCATAATCCTAAGTAACAGCACACACAGGAAGTACAAGCAATCCATCGGAGAAAGAAGTAAAACCCAACCCCAAAAAAATCTGAAATTCGACAATTTGTTGTAAATTCAGTGTGTTCTTCTGTTGATACAGTTAAACTCTGCCATGGTGTGTGACTTTCTAGTTGGAACCTCTCTGCATATTGAACACATTGATTATTCAGTGCTGTTGATTGCCACATGCCCTTGGTCCCAAACTGATGCCTGAATTACCTTCATTTACATTTTCAGCAAAGATGTGGAATGGGCAAAATGAAAACCATTTTTCAGACCAACCTGCTGGAGCTGCTTCCATGGATTTAGATACCAATTAACCTCTAACAATAACTGAACCTAGACAAAGCTAAGCAAGGCAACATCTAAAATAAAATAAGACATAAAAGACCTCCCTCTGCATCTCCATTTCCCTTTCACTCTTTTAGTATAGAATAATTCAAATTACTAGGAACACCATAACATCTACATCAATCTCTCTTCACTAGACTTGGACCCTAGGTCAGTGAATAAAGTCTTGCTTTACAAAGTTGTTGCTATTTGGAATTTTAAAGCATTATATAGCAAATTTAAAAAAAAAATGACAGATTCAAAGGTCAACTCCCACTCAGAGGGGAACACAACTGAAGTCCAGTAATTTTCTTCCGTTTACCATTCACTCTGAATTAGTTACACACTCCCACAGATTGCAAACCCCTCACTATTTTTTTCTAGGTGGCCAGGCAGAAAAAGAGGAGGAAAGAAGACCTAAGAAGGCAAGATTTTAGCTGCAGAAAGCCTCATTAATTCCTCCAAGATTTATGATACCAAATTCCATAGACACTTTTAAAACTTGCCCTTTCAGCACAAAAATTACTTCAAACCTTTTGTCCCAGACAATGGAAGCTATCCTAATTAAAATGAAATGAAAAATAATAATAGAAGAAAGGGTACTCAGAAAAAAGCGCCATATTTCAAGCTTTGCCAACTGACTTGAAACTGGAAACCTTGTGCTGAAATCCTCTTCCATGAGCGTCGCTTTCTTCTGGATCTATATTTATAACCAGAGAGAATTACTTTCTTGATGGTAGAAACTGGAATGGCCAATGGAGCTTTTCCCACATCTGCCAGGAGAGGATCCAAACCAACTAAAAAGACACCTGCCTTAAAGCACTGTCAGCAACCATTGCTTCCTGAAAAATACCTGCAGTCCATGACATAGCTCAATTTTTAAATCAATTCTTCCTCACTAAAACGATCTACAAGTCTTAAAACAACGAGAGCCTGAAGTAAAGCACTTCATAAATTTGAAGTAATTCCCCTACCTATGAAGATCATTTACCCTCTGTGACTACTGAGTCCTCAGAGACAGAGTTATCAGGTGATCATTCTGGAAAAGAATGTATTCAATCAAATTAAACTGACACAGAGCACTACAAAAGGTTTGTGATTCTTTGGCCTGGGCTTGCTTGTGTGTGCAAATTTACTTCAATTTGGTTTTGAAAAGGTCACTGCAACTCCATTGAGAATTAATGTTCTAATATCTCATGCTGTGTTTACAGCTAAACTCATGAAGTATTACTGGATCTCAGCTTTGCTAAAGCTCCAGTTGAAGAATACAGAGAATAAATCACCTTCAGCATTGTTTATTTCAACTACAATGTGAAGTTTGTACAGCACTAAGCTCAGTGCTCCCAGTGAAGCAAAAAAAAAGGTTGTTTTTAACCTTATGACTGTTTGGCTGTTGTACATTGCCCAGAGAAGTCTGGTGTCTACCCTGTGCTATGACAGCTCTATTAGACAGCTACAGAACTTAGATTTCTTCTCTCTCTCTCACGTGTTTTTGTTAGAAATTATTTCATGCAATGCTTGTAAAGAATGAATACTTTTCTCCGGTAAATTAGAAATATTTACAAAGGCTGCCCAATGCCACAGAAGAACAAATTTTTTGCAGCCATTTATTTAAGATTTCCCAGATCTCCATTTCAAATTTTGTGAAAAGCAGGAATTTGGTCATCTCTCCAAGACTGGCAGTATGACTTTGAGGAGCATGTCTAATAACTATCCTTTCAGAATCCATGAATTTCAGCAAAAGCCACCCTGGACATACTGAGAAACCATGTCTTCCTAAAAGCAGAAGTTTCAATTGAGACAGAACTTCACATCTTCCTTTCAAATCTGTGCATGCAAAACCCTACAGGAATCCAATCAGTGAGAGAAAAATTGCAAGACAGATCTGATAGGGAGCTCTGAGAGTTTCTGATTTTTGGTAAATTCACTATAAAATAAATGCACTCGCACACAGAACCAGAGAACCACACACAGACATTTGAATGGCCAGGAAATGTGCCTTTTGCTGTGTGAACAGCTGAAGGAGGGATGTGCATAAACAACCTGGTGTATAGACTGGTATGCCAATAACATTAATTTATAGTTTCACACACAGCAACGGAGACCCTGAAACAAAGTGTGCAGCTTTGCACAGAAATTGTACATTAAAAAACCAAGAATTACAAAGTCCGCATGGGACTGGAAGGCTGTAATTTGTAGGACGGCACCACAACTAACAAGTTCTGACCAACAATGCAGTATTTTTGCAACAGTGCACACCTGGGAGTTCCTGAAATTAGTAGCTCACACTAAGTCATTTATGGTAGGCAATAAATTCAGTGAACAACATCTGTTCCAAACTCACCTAGACGACAAATACAAATTCTTACACATGCAGGGATCTTTATCAGACCCTAGTTTTATTTTGTTAGCTTTTGCAAGATCTCACATGCCACAACAATCCACATAAAAGAACCTTAGCAAAAGATACGATATTCTGATAATAAACTTTTAGGAGGCTCTTTCATTAAACAGTAAGTATCTTTGGGGTGGGTTTTTTTTTTAATGTTTTGTTTTTTCTAAGAAAAAATAAGCTTTTCAGGAGATAGTAAAGAATGTAATTGATTGATTGGGGTTTTTTTAATTAGAAATTCTTTTTCTACTTACAGGTTTGATTATTCAGCATTAGCATTCAGGTTGCCCAGGGTTAAGAGCTATGAAAAATGCTCTTAAACTCCTGACATGGCAAATAATCTACATAAGGGTGTGGCTCATACATTCTTGTCAACTGGATATAAGACACTGAGATGAAAACCTACCATAAAATATGAATATAGAAGAAAAAGTCTTTATCTGTTTAATTGATTTGTTAGACCCTGAAGGCAGAAACACAGACACTTGAATTAGTTTTAAACTGTCCAGATGCCACTGACTTATGCTACCCCTTGTTTATTTCACACACATTTCTGCAGGTAAACATATAGACCCAAGACTACTAAAAGAGAGATGAAACCAGGACTTTAAAGGGAAGGAGCTTGGCTATCAAATATGCTTATCAATAACTTATGGAAAACAAGCCAAAAGGAGCCCTTTCTCAAAGAGGTGTTTTGTTATTCTGGCTCCAGAAGAAGGAAAATGAAAACAAGTAGCTAAAAAGGAGCAAAGCCAAGGGTTGTCAGCTCCGAGTGCCAACCCAAACAAACCCTGGGAGAGATTTATCAGCAAAGCCTCTCTTGGAGGGGAGTGATGAGGTATACACTGAAATGGAGATGGAAAGGATAGGCATTTCCAGCCTAGAGTGTTTCTTAATCCATTTAATACATCTAGATGTTCTAAATTACCTGCCAGGTCTATCTGTTACTATCTCAGTAACAGTTCTTATATGTAAGAAATGGAAATCCCTCTGGCTACAAGGGTGATTTTAGTCTGGTACTGCATATAACCACAGAGCCACAGACCAAGGTGTCATTAATTCTCATTACAATCCCTACAAACCCTTCCAATCCATCACAACTGGTTCCAAACCCATGTCAGTTTTTCAGTGGATCAAACAGAAAAGTTGCCTCGCTGTTACTGGTGCACAAGATAACGTCTGCACACATCCAAAAATGTGTAACATGCAGCAAAATTTCTTTTCTTGAGAAGACTTTTAATATCCTACAAAGATCTTTTCCAAGACCATCTTTGAGGGGGTAGGCAATAAAAAGCATTTTCTCTCTCAAAATCTACCAGATAAGCATCTGAAGAAGAATTAATAGGGAATTAAATAGAAAAAATATTATCATGTTTTCCAAACTTTCGAAACACAAAATATTTCATTCAGAAGACTTATGCTTTTCTGATGTCTGTTTCAAAATGTGACTCAACATTTAATCTGGCATCCTGCAGATAATGGAATTTCACACTCCTGTAGTTTGTCCACTTATTTCTTCAGAGCTGCATGCTGAGTTATTTGTAAGCAGTAATACAATTCAGTCTTCTGTAGAAGAGCTAGAGGTCTGATAAAGCTATGAAATTCACAAAAAATGTTCTGTGAATTTTAAATCAGGCCTTCTATTTTGACAAGAATACAGCGAAACAGGAAACAAAAAAAAGAGATTTTAGATAGAAGACTAAAACCATTTTGGACTCTGTTTTGAAAGTACTTCATTGAATAATGTGACACTAACACAAAATCCTTAATGTTCACCATCAAGAACCATGAAACAGGTTTGCATGAAAAATCAAAAGAGTTTGTATTAGTAAAATTATTTTCTGCACTTGATAATCAGAATTTTTTGGGGGTTGGCTTCAATAGAGTTATATCAACATTAAAATGTTATTAGTTATTGTTGGAGAGAGCAGCAGAGGAAGCCAGAGCTGATCAGAGGGATGAAGCAGCTCTGCTGGGAGGAAAGGCTGGGAGAGCTGGGATTGTTCAGCCTGGACAGGAGAAGCTTTGGGGTGACCTCACTGTGGCCTTGCAGGGCCTGAAGGAGCTGCAGGAAAGATGGAGAGAGACAATTGCCAAGGGCTGGAGGGACAGACACAGGGAATGGCTTCCCAGTGCCAGAGGACAGGGCTGGATGGGATCTTGGGAAGGAATTGTTCCTTGGGAGGGTGGGGAGGCCCTGGCACAGGGTGCCCAGAGAAGCTGTGGCTGCCCCTGAATCCCTGGCAGTGTCCAAGGCCAGGTTGGACATTGGGGCTTGGAGCACCCTCTGACCATGGAAGGTGCTCTTGCCCATGGCAGGGGGTGGAATGGGATGGGATTTAAGGTCAGTCTGAACCCAAACCTTTCCATTTTCTCTGGTTCTATGAAGACATCAATAAATGTAAACGGTTTTAATGAGCTGTTTCAAAACCCCTGCGCATTTTTGGGATGATCATGCTGGGATCACAAAGGTTACCCACCAGACAGAGCCTATGGACAGCTAAAACCCAGACTCTGCTTCACCTGGAAAACAACAAGGAGTGCTCAAAGCAGAAGAGAGTGGAGATAGTTCAAACCCTCTGAGAGACCAGTGAAGCCTCACACCCAGGCTTGGGAGAGGATCTAGGATGAGGAAAGACTTAACCATGTTTATGTCATACACTGACTCCCCTGAACCTCAGCTCTGCCAGGAAACCGATCTGTCGCCTTGGTGAATTCAAGCAGCTTTATGACCATGGCTTGCTGAAACTCTTACAGCTAGGAAATAACTCCAAACCCTCAACCAATTCCACAGGAATGTGCCAGTTTCATTGAACATATTCTGTTTTAAAATCATAGTGAGGAAATAAAAGAGAGATTTGAAAAAGCTGTTCTCAATACAAAAAAAAATTAAAAAATTAAAAAATTCAAAACCTTTCTATTAAGTAAGGTTTCTATAAGGGTGTTCATTCTCCTTAAGATATTATATTCAAATTGGAACAAACCCATTCAATTTTACAGAAATAAATCAATCTGATAACACCTTTTGGGCTGTTTTGTTTTACAGAAGCAGTTTGGGTTTTTTTTTTATATATATTGTCCTTTTTATTCAATTAAAAAAAAAGATTTTGAAGTACAGATATTTCCTGCTGAACCAAAATTCCAAGTGTCAGCCTTTGGAACATGCAATTCCTCTAACTTGTGCCATGTTGTAGTATCATTATCCCACCTAAGCATGGTCAAAATGCAAGAGTGCTACAGGCATACTCCTTCTCCTCTCCATGAAAAATTAGGAATACTGCTAAGGAGCTGGTCTAAGACATTAAAGAAACATGGCTACTATTATGGCTACATGGCTACACACCTAATTCAAAAAAAAATTTTAAAAGTCCACAAATAATTAATTTTTTTATGCTTGCAATCCTTCTACCTCACATTAACATGACTAGTATACATGATGAGGTCTTGTAAAATCCAGCTCTTGATTAGTGTTCACTCTAAATAAACAAAAGGTTTTATTTAGTTCACTTTAAAATGTTTCCCAGCTGGACATATATATTTCTAAAATTTTGTTAAATTTGGCTCCCTTTACAAATTCTCAAGGATGTAAGGCACGTTTCAATAATTTGGGGTTTGGATTTTTTTGGGTTTTTTTACCTTCTAAATTTTATCAAAATTTATGCTTTGCTATTGCTCTGAGAGTCAAAAGAGATTATTACATTACACACACATATATAAATTTACCTTGCATAAAAGTCTCGACACAAGTAAACTTCTGGAAGAAAGTAATTTTAAGGAGTGACTTTTGCACAGCTGGCTGGGTGTGAGTCGAAAGTAATTCAAGGTGGGTGGTCAGTCTTGCCTACTGAAATTCACTTATCCAGTCTGTCTGCTTTACCATATTTGGGTTTTTTCATGCAAAATCCCCAAGTATGAATTTCTGGCATGTTCCTACCCTGCAGCCTTTTTACAGCCATGCCAGGACCCCAGGCTGGAGCTGCTGGCCACAGCCAGAGCCACCTGTGTAAAGTGGATGTCACTTTAGGTGGGTATGTGTTCTGCACAGGGTTCTGGGCCCACTCCCCCCCACTAAATTCCAAAGCAACAGACAGGATGATGCAGCAACCATGTCAGAAAGAAAGGAACTGTTTTATTATGAAAGCATATAAAGGAGCCCTCTGGCAATCTCTGGCATTTCCTTTGTTCATCTCCCCCACCCGACAATAAAATTGCTAAAAAGAAGCAGACTGAGCAAAATGTCAAGTTGTTAAAAATGGCAGCCTTGCCATGTCAAGGCTGAGCCCCAGCACGGGCAGGATACAGCTCCCTGGGTAATGCCTGGATATTTGTCATGCAACATTCTGAGGGCAGTCATTCTCACTTCCTTTCTGACCCAATATATCACTAACAAAACACAACTCCAGCCCGTGGTGCCTCCTCCTGGGCAGTCCTGGGTGTGAGCATCCTTCCAATGACAACATTTCACTCCCTGCCTGTGGAGAAGACAATTCTAGAGCTCTGCAGGGCTAAACAACCCAAACCCAAATAACTGCCGTGCAAGAAATCATTTTTCACCAGATGGAACCCAAAACAAAGCAAGGAGTCAGACTGTATCTGACTTAGCTGGTGTGTCTGGGTGTGTGCAGAGGGAAGTCCAACTCTGCAGGAAAAGCTGGTTGTAAAAGAGCAACTGCTCACCAGAATGACTTTATCCATTATTTCACACGTGATATTCCACAACTGAGGTGGAAACACTGAGATATCAATGAATTTTGGGTTTTCCTGTCCCACTTCCCTACCATCCCTTCATTACATCCTGCCAACTGAGAGAACCTAAAATGCTTCTGCCATGACACAGGTGGCACAAGAGAGAACCAGTTCTGGCCCTACCAATATAGGGAGAGAGTGTCACCTCCAAGAAGAATTAAAAATTGGCTTACCACAACATGAATTTGGGCAAAAGTCAGCATACTACACGTAGAATCTCAAAGCATTTATCCACCTTTTGACTGCTCCTGTGGCTGCTTAGGGCTGAAAGAAATATTCTTGCCCCTCCTCCTTTTTCCAGTATTACCAAATCACTTGGCTTTAGTAAAAAAACTTACAGTATACTCCTTAATGTGGCAGTTGGGGAAAAAATAGGTTGACACCATATTATTTTAGGAGTAATAAAGGTAAGTTTACATACTAGGCATGTACTAAATTTTACTTTCTTGATTTGTCTCATGAGAGGAATTTTATGTGGCAAAAATAAAGCCAGAAAATATTTTGCAGTTCAAGCTCTAAAACAGACAGCAGCATTTGTATATGTGAGTGTATGTTTATGAGAGGAAAAAGAAATAGAGAAAAAGAGGAAATGATCAAGAAAAGGAGACAGAAATAGATAAAAAGAAGAATGGAGGGAGATAGGGTACAACGCAGAAAGGAAGAGGAAAAAAAAGGAGAGGAAGGAGGAAGGCAGGAAGGAAGGAAGGAAGGAAGG